>CM034704.1:5709454-5747111 GCA_020142125.1 Phrynosoma platyrhinos
CCTTCCCATTCCTAGTCATCTTCTTATTTCTTGACTGCAATCTCCATTTTGGTCTCCATTGTGTATTTCTTCTGTAGTCAATATTTTTGTTTTCTTTATGTTCAGCATCAGACCTGCATTTGCACTTTCATCTTTGACCGTTCTTAACTTTGACTGTTCCAGGGATTTTGATATCCACAGGGGGTCCTGGAACCAAACCCCAGCAGATATCGAGGCTCACTGTATATCTTATATCTTCTATATTGCATCCCCTTCTCTCCTCTCCTCTCTCTACCCCCTTAGTGAACTGAGTACAAACTACTTTTGCATCATAAACTCAGTTTGCAGCAACTGAAGTAAGGAGAGGATAAAAGGAAAAAGTGGGAGGAGGAGAGATAAACAGTTACATTTTAAAAGCAGGTGAAAAAGTGAAGGGACAGAGGATTAATTGGGACTGTCCCCCTGACAAATCAGGTATGAAAGCCCCTCCAAAATAGTATCACACACACACACACATACCAACAAAACCCCTATTTTAACAGATGAAGCAAAAAATACAAGACATGCCTCTCCCCATGCCTGCCAGTAAAAGTACAATAATAACCAATTCAATAACTACCAATTTCCCACTAGATGGTACTCAGAGGTTTTTTCTGGGCAGCCATCTCATAATAATAATAATAATAAAATTTATTTATATCCCGCCCCTCTGTGAGCAATCGGGGCGGCTTACAACAGTAAAAAATCTCATTCTGATTAATAATGGTGTCAACCTTGGAAGAACTAAAGGAAAACAAAGGAAAACAAGTGATGGAGAAACCACAAAGTCAGTTGTTTTAGGATGGATGGCTTTTGTATTTCAAAGGATAAACCACCATTATTAATTTGACTCAGTAGTCCCTGCTTCAACCGGAAATCAGTTTTGTACCCACGACAAAATGTTCATTGATCCAAAATTTTCCTTTGGTCTGGACACAGATATTCACTTTGTTCCACTTTTGGCTTCTTTCCAATGAACCAAAACCTGTTCTTTTGGCAACTTGTGATTCTAGTACATTTAAGTGGTTATAGCTAAGATGTATATACATGCTGATGTACTTAGTGGAAACATTTTCCTCATACTGAGTAGAATTTTGGAAACATATTGAAATTAATAAGATCAGCAATTCTCTTGGCACTAAATAAACTGTTTGTGCAAGCCAACATAGTTCCATCACCCACAAATCAGAAAATGTGTGAATTCCGTATCTCTCCTGCCTCTCTTACCCCACCCCAAATGAAAAGGAGAAAACATCCCATATTACACAAATCTAAACGGCGCTACTGAACATCTGCATAATGACATAATGTGCAATGCAAGAACCTCAGAACCCCTACTCCCCATCGTTTTGGGTTGCTATTAAAAAAAAATAAGAAGGCTATAAATTGAATATTGATACATGTGCAAGCAAATAAAAGCTAAGTTTTGATCCATTTCCCATAAAGTAGAAGAAAGCCTAATGTTTGCATTATGGCAATGTGAGACGCTTGTGCCATTATAAACCAAAAATGGTTTTCTTTTAATGCCTATCATCCCTATAAACATTAAAAAGAAGTGCTGAGAAAATACAGATGAATTAACCACCATATTTCTATGAGAAAGTTACGATATAGCAAATGAACTAGGAGCTAATGCTGATTATACAACAGTTCTCCAACTGGATGCTTTCCAGATGGGTTGGACCACAGCCTTCACTATTGCCAAACAACACAGCCAGTTATGGCTGGTCTCCATGGACTGACAAGGTACAAATAGAAGACTCTGTGTGTCTGTGTGTTTCTGAGTATCATCTGCATATGTATACATTCATGTGTGATTGTTGTTGTGTGCCTTCAAGTAATTTCTGACTTATGGTGACCCTAAAGCAAACCTGTCACAGAGTTTTATTGGCAAGATTTGTTCAGGTGCAGTTTGTCTTGCCTTCCTCTGACACTCAGAGAATGTGGCTCCCCCATGGTCACCCAGTGGATCTCCATGGCTGAGCAAGGATATGAACCCTGGTCTCCAAAGTCATAGTCCAATGCTCACACCATTGCACCAGGCTGGTTCTCATTTATGTTGTATTATATTCCCCAATCACCATGTATGGATGTGAGAGCTGGACAGTGAAGAAAGCAGATTAGAAGAAAATCAACTCATCTGATATGTGATGCTGGAGATGCTGAGGATACCATGGGCAGCCAAAAAGACAAACAAACGAGTCAAACCTGAACTCTTCCTAGAAGCCAGGATGACTAAATTGGGACTGTTCACAGATCAGGGGGAGGGGAAAGCTACATGCAAGGGAGGTTTGTGTGGACAGACTTGATACATGTAGTTGGTGATCATGCAAGGGACATGGTCAACAAGACACATGGACAAACGTTATTCCAGGATCCCCCCCCCCCCCCGCATCGTGCCAGGAAGTGGTATGCAGGTATTATGCACACCTGCACACAAGAGGTCACAAAAGCCTCTTTCTTGCAAACTACGGTGCATGCTGACAGCAAGTGTACATGCAACAGAATGCATTTATTGTCATAATAGAGAACAGTTGCTAGGGCGCACACCAGAATACATACGCACATGCAAATGTGAGCATCTTTGCCAAAAAAGCAGAAAAAAACTGCTCCTTTTTGGAGCAGCTTTTTCCGGTATTCGACCCCTAAAGGGCGCTTTCCTGCCAGCTTTTAGGTGTGCATCATCTAAACATCACGCCTCCAAGTCAGCCTGAAAGCACCTCTTTTTGCCCATCTGTATAGCCCCTATGACAGTTAAAGTGGAGTCAAACTGGATTAGTTTTGCAGTGTGGATGCAGCCTCACAGAGCTGACACAAGCTGGTGACCACATTTGAAGGGAGACTAGCAACAAACCCTTGCAATCACACAGACGTTCTTGGCATTTTCACTTGGTATTTGTGAAAAGATGGGGGTAGTATGAATTTCTTTCCATCTATGTCTATCCATTCGAGACCAAGTGTGATTTAAGCGATCTTCCTAATATTGGATTCTGCGTAAATTCAGCGACCCACAGAATATCTCCCCATTATTAATTCTAATCTGTTATGAAACATACCCACCCAATAATAAACACTAAAAAAGAAGAAGAAATGGCTTTAAACAAGTTGAATCTTTGTTTTCTTTTAAAATATTTAATCAGGTGAGATGGACTAAACAAAAAATAGCTGTAAATATATTGGTATAGTATCTGAATTTGGTGAAAGACAATTATAAAAACAGGAAATCCAGTCTGTGACTGTAAATCTCATATCCTTATACAATCCATCATGTTAATTTTATTTAATAATAGAATTGACATAAAAATAATTAAATGTTTAGTATTAAACACAGGAAATATTAGGCTCAAGCTTTAATCTTTCATTTTCTCTTTCTTTCCTTTTTTAAAATAAAAAAAACATGATTTGCATAAGAATAAGTTACTGAATGTTAATAAATTTTATTTTCATACAAACAGTCACCTGGTTCACATGCAGTCTATAAGCATTCCTTCCTATTTTTATGAGAAAATGTGACTATTGCCATACAGAGTCTTTGCTCATCTTTTTTTCTGTGTGTGTGTATATATATATATATATATATATATATATATATATATATATATATACTAGATGTCCTGAAATTATTAAAAAACAGAACTGAAAAATACAGCATAACAAAAAAAACAAAAAAAAACAAACCCCAAAACATCTAATCTAATCTGTATATAGGTATAGCTGGCCTGAATACCCTAAAGGCACCAGATCCTCTTTGATCTTGGAAACTAAGCAGGGTCAACCCTGAGTAGACTTGGATGGGACACCACCAATGACTACCAGGTGCTGGATGCTCTATTGCAGAGGAAGGAACTGGCAAAACCACCTCTGAGCATTCCTTGCCTAAGAAAACCCATGGGATCACCATAAGTCAACAGTCAACCTGAAGGGACATACGCACACATAACCAGACCTTAGATAGGCTTTAGGAGACAAGTCACAAGAAAACTTTATAATAAATTTGTCTGTGTAAATATTCATGAGAGAGGTGGGGGCAGAGATAATTTTGCTTGTGGAAATGTGGTTAAGAACCCCCCCCCACACACACACACACACACTTCAAACGTGTGTATGAAAACAAAGAATCTACACTGATTCCAAGTTCTGGGATCCTTTGATTTGCAAAGAAAAAAAAAGATGTAAAAGGTAATGTGAGAATTACTAATATTTCTCCCCTCCTAGGATGCTAATATAGATGCTCAAGGGTCTCCCCTCTGCCCGTCCATTCCCAGTATGAGAACAAAGGTGGTTTGGAAGGTGTTTAGCTTGAAGAAAAGGTGCATGCAGTCTTTATCAGATGAGAAGGGATTTGTCAGAGATTAATAGAATTCCACTGTAATATCCGTATCTCACAAAGACATACTCTGACAGGACCCAATTACTTTCAACAATCTGGGCCTACTACATGGACCCCCTGAACCGGAATGGCCCTCAAACCTGTATGCTTTCGTTCTGGTAGATAACACTGACGGGTTGCTCTGTGTGATCGCTGCTTAACTTAAACGAGTTAATCTCATTTTCCAGATGAATTGTTATTTTGTTTCCAGGAGGCTGCGATTACTGGATAAAAGTATTGTGCTAACAGAAGGACTGTCGTCTTTTCAGCAAAGAATTTCACAACCAGAAAGCTGGCCAGACAGCCTAGGACTTAGTTTTAGCTAGTTATTTATTTATTTGAAATTAGAGTTAAGAGAATAGCACTAACGGAGGAAAAAGTAAGAAGTGTACACTTGTCAGGTAATTATGTAATTTTAAAAAGCAACCATTTAAATATTCCAAAGGTCTCCAAACACTGCCTAGGTGATACATGTTGGATGTTTTTGTTGGACTACCAGGCACTTGTTCTCCTCTACCCCCACTTTTTGGGGTGAGTAAATGCAACACATTTCCTCTGCTAAGATTTCTAACATTTCTACATGGTAAGGCTAGCTTTCAGATTCCAAGTGCTTGAAATTTCTAACTAGCAAGTTTCCCTTTTTTTTCTTCTGAACTTAGTCACAGTCTTTCCACAGCTGGAGGAAAATGGATCTCCCCAGCAACAATACGTTGTTCCAAAGGACCCATATTGTAATGCAAAACATTTGAGGATGGTTGACTTTGAATGTGCAATGGATACTAATTTGCTTTGCAAAAAAAGTGCTTCTACAGAAAATGGAAACTGCTAGTGTAGGTTTCTTGGTTTGAATCAACACTGCTGTTGACATGTAGGACTATCCTTAGGGATGTAACTACAAGGGCTGGCATGATGAGCACCTGCACTTCAAAATTTCCCATTACACCACTGGTAGTGCCATACTAGAGAGTCATAATGGCATAATGGATTAAATGTTGGACTACGACTCTAGAGATCAGGGTTCTATTCCCAGCTTGGTCATGAAACCCTCTGGATGACCTTGGGCAAGTCTGTGGCAAACCTCCTCTGAACAAATGTTGCCCAGAAAACCCTATGATAGGTTTGCTTTAGGGTCATCATAAGTTGGAAAGAAGTAGGGAGCCCTGGTGGTGCAGTGGTTAAATGCTGGTACTGTAACCACAACATTGTGAGTTCGATCCCCACAGGGCTCCAGGTTGACTCAGCCTTCCATCCTTTCATAGGTCAGTAAAATGAGTCTCCAGCTTGTTGGGGGCAACTGGCTTACACATTGTAAACTGCTTAAAGAATGCTTACTTCACTATGAAGTGATATAGAAATGTTAATGCTATTGCTATTGCTACCCAGCAACAACAAGAGCCATAATAGAGCCAGCATGTTATAGTGGTTTGAGCATTAGATTATGACTCTGGAGACCAAGGTTGAATTATTTAGAGGATAAATACTCTAAATAAATAAATAAAATTCTATTATTGGCATAGTCTAACTGACGATGACTGTGTATTCTTGACTCTTGGGGGGAACTGTTTGAAATGGTGAGCAGGTAAAGCCATCACAACTTGGAACAATTCCTGTAGTTGCAGATAAGAAAGGGTCCTGTTAAATCACTCCAAATGTCGATGATGGCCAGAATCCTGTCCCATCTCCTGCCCCATCTAGGATTGATCCTAGGAAGCTTGCAAGCAAGATGAAGAGGTCACTAAAAATCCACCATTGTTTTACTCGGTACAACTAACATTTGACTTCAGTTGTCCTTACATAGAGTGCAACAGTTAAATTCATCTAATCCAAAATTTCACAGATGAAAACCAGGACATGTGTGGACAAAGAACATCAAAATGTGGTCAAGATGGCAGAAGTTATGAATGAGGAAAAACACACAAGCTAGGGGAGGCTGCAACACTTTGCTTTTGTCCAGGTCCTATTTGGAAGGACAAGATTCTGCCACCTCCTCTCTTTTTCCCCTTGTTGACTAAATGAGTGCAAAATACTTCCATTCACTGAATTCAGTTTGCAGCAATAAAATAATAATAATAATAATAATAATAATAATAATAATAATAATAATAATAATAAATTTATTTATATCCTGCCCTTTGGGAACCCAATCAGGGCGACTTACAACAATAAAACCATACAATATATCCCAAACATAATCCCTCCCCCCCTTAAGACAGTATTAAATCAATGAAAAATTAAAATAGCAAATTCGAAAAATTAAAAATTAAAAACATTACAAGCAACTGAAATAAGCTGAGGGCAAGAGGGGAGGAGGAGAGAGAAACTGAGACATTGTAAAAGCATCTGAAAAAAGTGGGATGGCAGAATTATTCCTACTAAATTAGGACACTTGGAAGGGATGTAAATTTAATCTCTCATTTGCTGACACACTGGTTGCTGTGTTACTCCTGTAATAAAGTTTGACGACTGGAAGAATTTCTAGGGATTACCATCATACTTGTGTCTACACAGAGGAGAGAAAATATAAAGTGATACCTTATCACTTTCATTTTTCTTTCAATCTGCAATGTCCCTTTAACAAGCATAATTCCAGACCAAAGCAATACCTACTACATACTGCCATGTATTTTGGTTTTCTGTTCCTTCCCATTCCCTAAACATTAGTCACCTAACATGATGAGTTTTAAAACAAATACTGTAGAAATCATCTTCTTTTGAAAAATAGAAATATTCCCCCTAAAGAAAGAAAACGAACACATAGTTTAAAAATATGCAACTTCTTTTCACAATGCCTTGACAACACATAAAGCCAAAATTGTGAATCACTAAGTGCTTGTATTTCTTTAATGTATTCTATTGACCTTAGAAATTATTCAGGATGTTCTCTCTCTTTCTCTCTCTCACACACACATTCATTTCTCTCTTTTTCTTTCAATGAACAAAAAGAAGGGGGGGGGACAAACAAATAAAGCAGAATATTTTTTTTCTTTCCAAAATTAAAATGACAGCTTCTCTATGATCCCTTCCTCCACATTACTCCCTACTCTTTGAAAGCTTTGCCGACATGCAAACACTCCATAAAAAAGTAACTGGTGTGTACAGGAGCAATTCAGTTTGCAAATAGAGAAGTATAATGTCAGTGATTTGAAATGGTTCTGTCTCTGAAGCTTTCCATGTCAATGCACTGGCAGTCTTGCCTGAATGCAGCTCATCAATAGAAGGAGAGTAAATAGAGCATTTCCTGCCTTCACCTGGCAGCGTGGAAAATGCCCGGCTTCGAACTGTAGGTGTGCATGTGCCTTCAAGTTGCCTGTTGATTTACAGTGACCCCCCATGAATTTCATGGGATTTTCGTAGGCAAGGAATACTCAGAAGTGGTTTTGACAGTTCCTTCCTCTCAAATATAACCTGCAGCACCTGGCATTCCTTGGCAGTACTCCCATCCAAGTACTAACCAGGTTTGACCCAGTTTAGCTTCCAAGATCAAATAAGAGCTGGTGCCTTTAGGGCATTTAGGCAACCTAAGCTTGTGAAGTTGTAGGCTTTCATGGCCGGCATCCATAGATGCTGGCGAAACGTCAGAAAGAAACTCTTCTAGAACATGGCCACACAGCTCGAAAAAACCACAAACAACCTAAGCTTGTTGTTTCAATTCTCATATTGCATATTCTTATTTTTGGTTTGATGAAACATGTTGAACTTAGAATCATAGAATCATAGAGTTGGAAGAGACCTCAAGGGTCATCCATGCAGGAACACAGAATCAAAGCATCGCCAACAGATGGTCATCCAGCATCTGTTTAAAAACCTCCAAAGAAGAAGACTCCACCACTGCCAAACAGTTCTTATGGTCAGGAGTTACTCCTAATGTTGAGGTGGAAACTCTTTTCCTGTAGTTTGCATCCATTGCTCCGGGTTCTTGAGCTAGAGAAAACAAGCTTGATCCATCCTCAACATGACATCCCTTCAAATATTTTAAACAGGATTATCATATCACCTCTTAACCTTTTCTTTGCCAGGTTAAACATACCCAGTTCCCTAAGGTTCTTCTCATAGGGCTTGGTGGCTTCCAGACCTTTCACCATTTTGGTTGTCCCCCTCTGGACACATTCCAGCTTTCATATTATTTGTGACTCTGTGCCAAATATTCTGTTAAAGTTGTAACATCCACTACATTAACTGAAGTATACCTGCATTTCCTTGCTGTTGTTTTCACAGTTTAAAAGCACAGTCTTAAATGTTATAGGGTGGCACAAAGCTGTCTCCTTCTCCCCTACCTTCCCGTCAAATTACTTTAATTTCAACAGAAACACTGACTTTGGAAAAAAGTGCTGAATTTATCTTTTTGAGTGAAGTGTTATTGGTTATGTCACAGAGAGGAAACATTTTGATGTTTCCACGTTGTTCAACTGAAGAGTCATACGAAAGGGAGAAAGTCGTACCAATTGGATAAATGTGATTGTTTTTTATGTCTCCCAGCTGCAGCTATAGTAATTTTGCTCCTTTTCATGAAAAATGAATAAATAGCAGCATTAGGACAATTATTCTCTTTTCTCTAGAAAACAAACAATCGAGAAAAGATAAATCAATGACTCACAATGTCAGCATCTCAAAATGATTTTGTTTAAACCAATGCCCCAGAATAAAAAGCTACTGCAATTGTTCTCATGAAGCGCACACTCTCGATTTCTAAAGAGTTGTGAAGGCAGGAAAAACATCTTTATCTCAAACATGGTTACTTGGAAGCATTACAAATACCAATGAAGTTTAATCACAAATGGCTGTTTTACTGATATTGTTTTTTTTAAAAAAATCTTAATTTCATTGTGTTTTCAGACAATTTTGTTTTTGCTTAATTTAAGCCACTATTGGAGGAGAGAAGGGGAGGAGATGGTCTCCTGTGAAAGACCACATGGTAGGACATCCAGAAGTAAACTGATCTAATTCTGCTTTCCTTCAAATTAAGGCTCCACCAGCAACAGGCTCAAGTACATATGTATGGCTGTGACAATAGTCTAGTAACTGACTATTCATTTCACAGAATTTTACAGAACCATTCCACATTTGTTTTGGGTACATAACCTTTTGCTTATAAAGAGTTTGCATCTACTTAAGAAACTAACTCTAGGAGAAAATGCCCTTTTTAAAATGTCTTTTCCCATCACCTACCCCAGCTCCGTCTTTCCAAAAAGAATTCAAAATATAACAAAAATGCACCCTTGGCTAGAATATCACTAACCTTCTTTGTAAAATCTCCTTGAGTAAGAAACGGTACAATATTTTAGAATACTCAGACAAGGGTCACTTAGCAATCAATCTCTTCATCCATGGTTAGAAGCCCCGCTCACTTCTTTTTCTTTATTTTAAGTTCAATTATAGGGGGTCTATAGGTTTGAGCATTGGACTATGACTCTGGAGATAAGGGTTCGAGTCCCTGCTCAGCCAGGAAAACCCACTGTGATACAGTCACCTTAGGGTTGCCGTAAGTCAGAAATGACTTGAAGGCACACGACAACAACAAAATACCCTCTTCTTCCTACAAACACAATGAGGAACTCATTGTGCCTCCTGGTTTATTTACATGATGTCCTAAAGCAGTCTAAGGGAAATTTATGAAGTTATTTTATTTACACACACACACAGTGAATTTCCTTAAAACTGCAAGTGTAATGACAGAAGACACCCAAATGATCATGAATAGACAGACTGATCTTCCAGGCTTGACAATCTGGTAACAAACTGGTTTTGGCTTGTAAAACCCATGGGAATGATTTAATTCATAAAGCAGAAGGGCACCCAATGGCAATTTTTAGTCCCAACTACGGTGCACCCATTGAATCAATGACTGAATGCCAAATCAATATTTTCTTACTCTACTGTAGTTGGGTATAACTATTATACTTTGAAAATAAATCTACGACAGAAAATTGCTACAAAAGATGTTCTAGATTTAAGTAAGTTGCCATCTTATTTATGAATACTCTTGCATTTTAAACTTGCACACCTTAAACTCAGCAATGGAGTTGACAGGACATACTGACAAAATTTGGGCACAATCGGAAGTCAAGACCATGAACTTGGTCAAACACTGCGGCTCATGTTCTCCCAATACTCTTTTCTTCCTCCACTGCAACCAAAAATATGAAAACCATAAAAATGTGTGGTTTTGTTTCTAAACTTTTTTATTAAAAAAAATACTAGCAAGTATGAAATGTGTTTACTTTAAACTTTGATCTAATGAAACAAGAGAGAGACAGCATGGTGCACTGGTTTAAGCACTGGACTATGATTTTGAAGACCACAGTTTCAATCCCCCAGCTCAGCCATGGAAACCCACTGGGTGACCTTGAGTAAAGTCATACTCTCTCAGCCTCAGAGGAAGGCAAGGACAAATGCCTTCTGGACTAATCTTGCAAGAAAACCCTGTGAAAGGTTTTGTGTTAGGGTCACTGTAAATCGGAAAAGACTAGAAGGCACATAACAACAACTACTGAAACAAGCAAGTTCAAATGGTAGTTAACAATCCTGCAATGTTCAAGGTCCATAGTTTATAGACTACAATAATAGATTTATCAGATATAACAACAAACCAGTTAGTTTTAAAAATGCAAGTGCATACCTCCAATTTCCTCCTTGGGCTACAAAGAGAAGAGGGAGAATTATGTGAACCCAAAGTTCATCCACACTTATTTCCATAGCCCTAAACTATCATTTTGTATTCCATTTGAAGCAAACTGTTCCATCCTTCAATACTGTGGAAGAGATGAGCACTGAAAGTCTTAATGTTTAGAAGTCTCTGCATGGTAACTTTTTGAAACGGCTACTAATAAATGAGTTTTATCTTCCTTAATGCCAGTAAACCCTTACAAAAATCAAAGCTATTTCCAAGACACTCATAGACTGACCCTAAGATTTGCACCACAAATTCATAAAAATGCACAACATTGGGTAATTGAGTAAGATTAGCAATTGCCCTCTATACTCGCCTATTCCAACTTGTTTGCTTTCCGGTTAGCCACAGTTCAATGTGATCTGAACGCTGAACTTCAATTTCCACAACTAACCAAGGTTTCCCCTCCGTGCAATGTGAAAGCAACTTCAAACCCATTAAAAATATTTGATAATTGCTAATCATTTTTCTTGGCTAAACACTACAGGCACATTTGCTGAATCAAGAGACATATGGGGACTATTTACAGAAATGTCATTGGCACTGAACACTCTTTTCCAAGAAATTAGTGCATTGATTATGTGTATTAATCAAATAATATGTTGAATACAATTCAATACCTAAAGCCCATGCTATGCAAAGAGCACAAAACAAAGCCACAATTAATTGAGTAACTAATAACTCTAAGAAACTAATGAACACAGGAAAGCTCCCTTATACCAAGTCAGACCATCAGTCTGTCTCACCCAATACTGTGAAAAGTAGTTGGCCAGAGCAATCCCAGGTACAAGGCAGGTGTTTTTCCTGCCATCTCTGGAGGTGGCAAGAATTAAATTCAGTATGAGAACCTTCTATATATAAAGCATGTGTTCAGCTAGTTTTCCATTAAACAACCTGATTCAAGAATTTACTTTCTTCCAAGTAGTACCTTTTTAAAATTTCTGTTGTTGTTGTTGTTGCTGTTGCTGTTGCTGCTGTTGCTGTTGTGTGCCTTCAAGCTGTTACCGACATCTGGCAACCCTAAGGCAAGGCTCTCATGGGGTTTTCTTGGCAGTATTTGTTCAGAGGTTTGACATTGTCTTCTCCTGAGGCTGAGAGCATGCAACATGCCCAAAGTCACTCTGTGAGTTTTGTGACTGAGCTGAGAATTGAACCCTGGTCTACAGAGTCATAAGCAACACTCAAATGACTACGCCACACTAGATAATCTTCCTAGTAGGCTATTGAAAAAGTAAAGCACTGCACCCTCTCCTAGTTAGGTCTTCTTCTTCTTCATTAATAACATTTATCATCTTGACTTCACTCTGATGTTGCTTGTCCATATGTGCCCGGATTTCCATTTTTGACAGCTTGGAAAGTATCTACACTGAGAAACACTTTTTGTTTTAAACTACAAGCCCAGCTGGAGTGCCTTCCCTGACATTGAAGGATGCCTAGAAGTTGGGTTATATTTACCTTGAACACTGAGTAATCTTAATAAAACTCAGTGTTCACCTTTACAATGTAATTTTCTGCTTGAGGCTTGAGCATGAACTCACTTTCAAGGAGAGGAGAGAAACTTCAATGTACATTATAATGTGGTATCTGCTTGGAAAGTTGAAAATTTCAGGGCACTGTTCCATCTCCAATCTGGGCCTTCACTCAAGCTCTACAACAGTTTTCAGGGAAGTCAGGGGGGAAAGTAAAAGGCACTGGATGGAATCCCACTGAAATCAATGGGATTTCTGTTAGTCATGACTAGTCACATTGTTTGAAAAAGTCTACTCTGATCACGATTAAAGTCCTATGTAGAATTTGGTGGCTTGCTTGTTGGGTAAAAGTGTGTATAGGCATGTGGGTATTTCTGTAATCTTCTCCCCAGTAACAAACCTCTGTGCTATCATGATAAACACACATAGATATAGGTAGTATCTTCATGGGCCAGGATATTTTGGAATAACCCAAAACATCTTGGTTCTGGAGTTGCCCTGACCTCTCCCTATTATCCAAGGAGCTCCAGTATAACACCAGACAGTTGCCCATCCTCAATCAAATGGCTGGGCACCTCCTTCTGACTTCACAGCAAGCAACCAATGGCAGCAGCTGCCACACTGAGCAGCACAGCAGGTTGCATTTTAAACAGCCATCCAGTGTCACAATGAAAGATGGATCTAGGATTCAGGAAGATCCAGAGCAACTAGAGACTTTTCAAAATTCTGTTATAAAGTGGTTATACACCAGGCTTGGCACTGAACGGACCAGATGTTGTCCAAACTCTTTGCACCAGACTCAAGGATTGGGCCCTGGGTCATTCAGACTGCCCACCAAGAGGGTCATAATGCTCTTATTCGACTTTAATTGTCATGTTTCTGTCCTGTTCAATCCTAGAATTTGCAGTTTAGGGAGGGTATTTAGAATTTGCAGTCCGAGAGCTCTAGTGCCTCACCAGGCTACAAACACCACAATTTTATAGCATACTGCCATGGCAGTTAAAGTGGTTCTGGTTCTTGGGGACAGTTGCAGGTATTGCTTATATGTGTTTCAAGTTCGCTTTAGCCATACACACAAACAGGCAAATGCCTATTTATGTCTGAATCAAAGCCTCTATAAGCAAAATGTCCCCGGAGCACTGAGATACCGCAATGGGGCTTGTTTTATATGTTTGCAACATATTTTTCCGTTTGTAAGTTAAACTATTTCTTGATTCCAGCCTTCTTTTTTTAAAGTCAGAAGAACAAAGACAACAAACATTGCCATGCATTATCTGAACTTGGTCCCCTTAGTCGTCGTCCTTTTTCAAGTTCCTAAATGTGCTTACTTTAGAACACCTTTGAACAGAATCCATTTGCTGCTGCAATCATGCAAATTCCAGGATGAACAAAAATGCCCCTTTTGCCAGTCTTTATTTTGTCTGATGATGGCACCATGACTTTAGAAGTCTGTGAATGAGCTCGGAGGATGGCCATGAAGGAGCAAGATAGAGGAGAGCTGGCAGTTTATTTAGTGAGCTCTTTCTTTACTGAGCTGAAAAGGAAGCCAGCCACTGCATCCCATCACCTGGATTTTCTCAAGTTCAACTAAATTGCTTGTTCTGATCAGAATTAAGAATAAATTGTGTGTCGAGAGGGGGAGAGAAGGACAATGGAGGAAATCAAGGAAATGTAAATTAGAAAGGAAGGAAATGTCTGGACTGATAATAGAGGAGCAGTGGAGTCAAGGTTGACAGGAGCTAAGTGATGTGGTTTTTTACTTAGCAGGAATGATTGAGTCATCTGTCACCTTCCTCAGGCTTCCCTAATTCCTCCAGGTAGGGATGAAAATATGGGTTTAAAAATGGTTGAAAAGTACACTTTTTGATAGCTGAGAAGCTCTGATGAGAAGGATCTTGGACAGAGGAGAGGTTTGGGACTTACTTTGCACATGGTTCTTTTGTGCAGAAAAACATTATCTGCAAAGAAAATAGTATCTGTATGCAGAAATGTGGTTTCTTGTGCAGAAAATGTTGTGTCCTTCACATTCCAACCCCCCCCCCCATCCACCCATTTTACACAGAATCACTCTCAAATTGCAAAATAGGCTTTAAAAACCGGGCAGTTTTCCAAGACTTTCTTGCAGCAGGAAGAAAATTGTTTAAATAACTTCTTGCTTCCTTTATGAAGAAACCTGGTGAAGAATTAGATCCTAACTTTTGGGACAGTTCAAGAGGTACAACTACAAGATAGTCTGTACACAAGTGTATTATATGCTGTGCTGCAGATTTTTATATATTTGCAAATTTAATTGTCTTCACTGTCCTGCGCAAATTCACATCTATCTGTATCTACAGTTGGCCCTTCCTATTTATTGTTTTGACTTTTGCGGATTTGAATATTATGTTCTCTCTAAGAATCTCTAGGGCCTCAAGCATGACTCTATTGTCAACTTCATCAAAAGTCACACTGGAGGACCTAGAGAGAACAGTTCTACAGAGAACAATTCTCTAAGCATTTACTACAGAGAAAAAATCGCTAAGCATTTGTAGGTCTTCCAATGCAATTTAATGGTCAAGTTCTGGCAAATCTTGACCACAGAATTGCCCTGGATGACCTACAAATTCTTAGAGAAGTGTTCTTGCAAGTAAAAAAAAAAATAGCCCAAAAAACTCCCAAAAGCCATGGATACCGGCCGTGAAAGTCTTCAATATCACGATAATAATAGCAAGTACATTTCTGTACCACTTATCAGTGAACTAAGCACTCTCTAAGCAGTTTACAATGTGTATGCCAATTGCCCCCAACAAGCTGGGTACTCATATTAGCTACCCATGGAAGAATGCAAGACTGAGTGGACCTCAGAGCCCTAGCTGGGATTGAACTCACAACCTTGCAGTGACATTTTATCACTGTGCCACCAAGGGCCCCTTGGACAGGCAAATCACTTGTTCTCTGCTTCTGAGGTAGGCAATGGCAAACCGCCTCTGAACAATTCTTGACATGAAAATCCATGATAGGGTTACCTTAGGTTCGCTGGCCCCCAGATCTTACAGGGGGCCAGAGGCACACAGTTCGCTGGGCCCCAGATCTTCTGGGGGGGGGGGGGGGGGGGGGGTTGGAAGTGTGCGCGCACATGCATGCGCATGACTTCAGATGCCATTTTGTCTTCCAAAATGGCGCCCGGAGTCATTGTGCGGGCATACGCACTACTCCGGGTGCCATTTTGGAAGACAAAATGGTGCCCGAGTAGTGTGCATGACCGCGCAATGCCAGGTGCCATTTTAGCTTCCAAAATGGCACTCGGAGTCATGTGCATGTGTGCGGCGTCACGCACACATGCACATGACTCCAAGTGCCATTTTGGAAGCCAAAATGGCACCCAAGTAATGCCCATGCGCACGTGACTCTGGATGCCATTTTGGCTTCCAAAATGGTGTCCGGCGGCGGACGCATGCGCACGACTCCAGATGCCATTTTGGAAGCCAAAATAGCGTCTGGCGGCAGGCATGAGTGGTGGTAGCGGTGGCGGGCTGGTAGGAAGGCTTCGGCGGGCCGGGGCCGGCCCATGGGCCATAGTTTGGGGACCCCTACCTTAGAGTCATCATAAGTCAGAGACAGCAAACTAGCCCCAAGAAACCTCCCCTATTGCATCTCCAGCATTTGCTGCCTGAGGCAGTCGTCTCACTCTGCCTAATGGTAGGACCAGCTCTCATTTTGATGGGGAGGGAGGTAGTTTATCATGGGGAAATATATTCATTTTGGTGGTATCCCTGTAAGAAAATTATGTGTCAGTTAGCTCTGTGTTTTTTCAGTAAACATAGTGCTTTCCCAATTAGATAATGGAGGAAGGATGAGAACAAATTATCATAGGCAACAGCTCTACTTGCCTTCCATGATATTTTGTTTGTAATCTCAAGAGACAATGGAGAAGACATACTGAAGTATTTTGAAGCAACAATTTTTAAATAGTTATTATTTTTGAGTAGCTTTTCATATAAATCACAAGAGTCAGAAGTTTCTTTGTTTTGTTAAAAAAAGTGTACATTTAATAGAACAATAATGTCAAAACGCCCTCTGTCAAGTGAAATACAGCATTTAGTGAATGTTTTAGTTTAAAGGTTGGGCTTTAGCGCAAGTCTTTTTGATGCGTTAAAGAAAAAGTGTCGCAATCTCTGTAATTGGTTTGTGTTGAGCAGGATGATTTCAGGATAGCAAAGCAGTCAGTGCAGTCAGCCTCTAAAGGAAAAAATAAAATAAAATAAAATAAAATGAAATAAAAATAGATAGACTGCCATTTTAGGATCATTGCTTTCTCCCTCATACATATACACATATGCACACACATGCACACATATCTAATTATCTGTTTTACTGGATTGCTATTATTTTTTTCAGTATAGGTGTGGGTCTTCCCTGACTGGTTTCCTACCTATTTTTGTTTTGTTTTACTTCTTTCACTAGAATTTCAAAATTAAAAGGGAAACATGCCAAACCAGTGAGGCAGTAATTCTGAGTAGGATCACCACTGTGCAACAGCTACTATTTTGCTTGCTTCATTTCCTCCAGAATTGTTTATCAGGCTATGTCATTCAGCTCAACAGAGATGCCAAAAAGATGTTCCCAGTCCTGATTTATTGGAAAGTAACTGTGAAGTCCAGTAAATCTGTTGCTATCACTGTTTCTTCCATTTTTTTTAAAAAAAGATGCAATATATATATAAATATATTCACGTAACCCCTCCCTGCATTAATATATGCATTTCATTTTCTGGGAGAATGTGGTTTTTCTTATCCTGTCTCATGAAAAGCTATGACGGCTGAACAGCTATACATCCCCATAATCCTGTATTTGCTGCGATAAAGGTAGGATGAAAGGATAGGGAGATTCAGTAGGTGTGAGAGAAAGTAGAAACCCATACAATGTCTTCCATCCCTGCGTAGTCTTTCCTGCAAATGCACAGACACCGACACACATTTGTACACACATCTGTGCATGCACGCACGTACACACTTTTTACAACTGCAGTCCAGTTTCCTCCTCTCCCTTTTTTCAGCATAACACTTGATCTTGCAATAGAAACGTGGGTTCTTCAGTTAGATTTGAAACTCCCTTACCCCACCATTTCCAGATCTGAAACTTCATTGAAGACAATGTTGTTGTTGTGTTTAAAACTGACTATAACACTTGAAGGCAGGGGGACCAGATATCCTACATTTCCAAGACATATCTTCCATTTCAGCCTTGTGTCCAGGAAGAATTCCAATATGCCCCCCATTTGGAGCATGACTAAGAAGCGTACATTTATATTTTTTATATTAGTGTTCTTAGCTTTTATTTTGCAATGTCCTCCTTTTTTGTGAATGCCCTACATTTTGCGGTGCCTTGTCCTCCTTTTGCAGTTAGGACATCTAATTACTCTGCTTGAAGGGAAGAATTAAAAGGAGGACAGGTTAAGCATCCCTCCCATTATATGAACCCACATTTTCATTTTAAAAATTATTCTAGCAAGTCCCTGGAGGAAATATTGACTACAGCAAGTTGTAAAATGTGTATGTGTGTGCATTTGCATGCTCACACACATTTATGCTCACAAACTTCTTATTGCTCTTCAATTTATTTTCTTCCCCCCCCCCCTAATTGAGAATGTTTCCAGAATTGTTTTAACACCACCACTGGATGAGAATCCACTAATTTTTGCATGCCACCAGTTTCACATTGTTGTTGTCGTTGTTAACTGCCTTTGAGTAGACTTCTTCCCATGGCAACCCTGTGAACAAGACATCTCCAAGGCCTCCTGTCCTCAACACCTGCCCCATTAACTCCAGTTATTTTAAGAGTCGGAGCCAATGTGGCATAGTGGTTTGAGAGTTGGACTATGACTCTGGAGACCAGAGTTTGAATGCTGCTCAGCCACGTCACCTTGGGCAAATCACACTCTCTCATCCTCAGAGGATGGCAGTGGCAAACCTCCTCTAAAATAATCTTGCCAAGAAAACCCAACGATAGGCTTGCTTTAGGGTCGGTGTATGTCAGAAATTACTAGAAGACACACAACAAGAAGTTTTAAGAGTGCCTCCAGATGCAACAAAGGTTTCAGGAAATGTTGGACTTTGTTCATGTATCAACCCATTTTATTTGTGGTATCCACATGACATTTTGCTTGGTATATTTCCATTGAACTTCAGGTACTACCAAAAACTCTTTATTCCCACTCTCCCGGTGAGTTTTTACATTCTGGAATGAAATAGATCAGTCACTTGCCTGTGTGTTTCTACTATTTTTGAACCAATAAAGATATGGTAATTGCAAGGATACACCTCTATTGTTTCCATGGTACAGATGCAACAGAGATCAAGCAAGGAAGAGAGGAATATTAGCTTTAAAACAAAATGATTCCAATGCTCAACTAATATATGCTACCGACACCTAGAATCATAGAATATAACTCCTGAATAATACTAATAAAAAACACTTGATGGAAATAGATGAAGACTAAAATAAATCAGCACTTTTGACTATAACTCCTAGCAGGCGTACCTACCTTTGGTGATACCTGGTGTGAGGGGTGGGGCTTCCAAGGGGTGGGACTTCTGGCCCCGGATTTCCAGTGTGGTTTCCAGGGTGGAAAGTGCCCCTCCAGGTGGGAGGGGTGCCCCCGCAGCCCCAAGCAGCACCTGCACAGGGCTAGGGAGAACCGGTGCAGCCCCTAGAGCCCCCAGGCGGGGCTGGGAAGTGCCTGCATGGGACTGGGGAGACCCAGTGTGGCCCCTAGAGCCCCCAGGTGGGGCTGAAACCCGGTGTGGCCCCTAAAGACTCCAGGTGGGGCTGAGGAGTGCCCACACAGGGCTGAGGAGACCCGACATAACCCCAAAGAGCTCTCACAAGGGACGGAGCAGTGCCGGCGGGGGGGAAGTCAACCTGGTGTCACCCACCTTCTGGAGTGTCACTCGGTATGAACCACACACCACATTCTCCCCCACCAGTGATGCTACCGACACCTAGAATCATAGAATATAACTCCTGAATAATACTAATAAAAAACACTTGATGGAAATAGATGAAGACTAATTTCTGAGATGTTCTTTGGGACTGGATGTGAAAAATGATTATTTGCAGGAGGAGAACACAAGATAGTCAGAGAGGGAGGAAAAACTGGTATTTTTTAAAAGAGGTCTGCATGAAAATCTATGAATATGGATGGATGTATCTGCAAAACAAGCAGATAATCAATATGATCAAAACAAAAAGAATTGGAAATGCTCTATATTTTTATACAGCTCTAAGTTTCCAAACCACTGAAGTCTATTCACCCAGCATATTCACATCACTGTCCAATGCAAAAAACTTAACATGCTTCACAATTAAGATTATGATATCACTCCCCCCTTGAAATGCAGCCTCTTTCATTTAAGCTTCCATGCAGCAATGTTGTGGTTGCTGCTGTGCTACATATTATATTATATTATATTATTTGTATCCTACCTTTCTTTCAGAATTGTGATTCGAGGATCTTCCTGCTTAAAAAAAGAACAATGCAGCTCAACACACAAAAAGTTAACATTAAAACAGAACAAACTATTGAGTGTTAAAACAATTCAAGTCTGTACTTAAATGATGAAATGCAAAGTAAAATTAAACTGTAAGGCTCCCCATTACATATCATGATGTTAGATGCCAAGTATAATTGCTGTTGTTTCAACTATGACTTTATCATATTCTCCTTGGGGTGTGTGTGTGTGGGAAACAAACAAAGCATATTGTATATTTATTTTTTTCCAAATCCCTTTGAGGGATGGGGAAATGATGGATGTGAGATTTGAACAGAGTATAATTCCAAACATGAAACTGACCAGGGACCTTACCACACGGGGGTCTGAAGCGGTGCCATCCCCGTCGCTGCCAGGTCCTGTCGCGCTTCCTGCCACCGCTGATCACACGACGTCGCCAGCTAACCCCGCCCATCCCCATCGCATCCCGGTCCTATCGCGCTTCCTGCCCCCGGCTGATCTCACAACGTCGCAAGGTAACCCCGCCCATCCCCGTCCCATCCGGATCCTGTCGCGCTTCCTGCCCCCGCCCGATCTCACGACGTCCCATCCCATCCCCGTGCCATCCCCATGCCATCCCCGTCCTAATGCGGATCCATGGGCATCATCCAGAACCATCCCCGTTCTTTTTAATTTCGGTTCGGACTGGGTATTGCATTTCCGAAACAGGGGATGATTCCGGATGATGCCCATGGATCCACATTAGGACGGGGATGGCATGGGGATGGCACTGCTTTAGACCCCGTGTGGTAAGGCCCTAGGACGTTGTAAACATAGAAGACCAACTTCAGTACTTCAATTTTGAAAGTATGTACAAGTGTTAAGTTGCTATTTGAACCAGAAATTGTGTGGCAAAGATGAATGCCAATTTTCATTCAAGTAAATTGGAACAGAACACAATTCTCATGTTTTACCCACACATCCACTCAATAAAAATACTAACTGGACAAGTGAAACAAAAGGCCTCATTCTGGTCAGCTAGAAATATTTCTGATCTAAAGGCTTATTCAGCAGCAGTAAGTACAGGAATTTTTGGAAATTCCTCATACCTGCCACCAGTTTGGCTAAGATCTTCCCCTTCTTCCAAGTTTACAAATGCTCTCAGAGACAATTAAAATCACACACCAGAAAGATCCACTACACCTTTAAGAAAATATTATGTTTTCATAGGTCCCTATCAAGGTAAATTTCATCAGTATTCAAAGAATGAGCAAAGCACTTCAACAATTTATTTCAATAAAAGAAGATTTAGCAGAAAGGAGTATAAATGATGAAAACTTGCTTTAAACTGATTTATTCCCTGCAGCAATAAAAGGAATGTTTCTTCACTCAGCTGTTTAATATGCAAATATGCAGAGCATCCAGCTTCTGACAGCACATCATTAATAAAACCTTGCACTAAGCAGTGCTCTCGATATTTCATCCTGATGAAAATACATGATGATGATTTTAGACTGTATAATTTCAGAGTTGGAACAATGTACTTTCCAGAGAGGTGGACACTTTGGAAGTTAGGCTATATTACTGGAGGCTTTGTTTTGCGACAACACAAGGCTTACAACCCCTAGGTGGACACCCCAAATCTTAGCTTGAGGAAACAGAGAGAACCACAGTGTATGCACAACAAAACAAAGAAGGGTCAATATTCCTCCAAATCAAAGTTTTTGGAGCCATGCTCCTCGACTATAAGTGGAGAGGTGTGGGGATAAAAGTCTTACCCCTACTCTAAGAGGCTGTTTCCAAAGGTAACACAAACTCAAACTCCCAGTATCTATCAGCGTCAAAGAAACCTACATTAAAATATATTGATCACATTGAAATAAAGATCTGGAAAGGATTACGCAACTGCTAATGCCTTGAAAACACAACATATGTTATCAGCAGGTCACAGACTATGAAATAACTCCAGAGCAAAGTATACCAAGACACTAGGCTGCAGAGTTAATATTCCTGAACTGTGTTCATAGCTGAAACTGTCTGTCTACAAGTATCTATAAAATGCTACAATCACATATGATTAATATGCAAACATAAGATTGTGACAAATCCACGATATAAAATTCCCTGCTTGCAAACCAAGGTACTATATTAGCAGTGGGTTTGAATCATAATCACAAGTAGGGTTTCCCACCCACTCCACTGTCTCCCATCTTCTTTTTCCCATCTCTTGGGAATCCCTCAAGGGTTAAAAATAAATCTTCCTCCATGTTCATATCACATTGTGAAGGGGATACCTTCACATTAAAATTGATTTTTTTTTTTTTACTAAGAGTCAATCATTTAGCACATTTCAAAGAATTCTGAAGGTTTTGAAACATTTTTAAAAATCTTTTTTTTTTTTAAAAAAAAAAAATCATTTCCCTGTGGATATCTACAAGACAAATTGTCTTGGAGGCTGTTATTCAGGGGAAGTCTTGCAGGTTTTAGCAAACTTCTCCTAGCCTGCACTTTGCATGTTTGTGATTTTTCCATGAGTGGCAATACACCCTTCATAACTCAAATGGGATTAACCAATTAGACATTTCCCAGTAGTCACTAAAATAGCTGCTGCTGGCATGTTTTTGCATGGAAGAAACCTCAGCGGGCGGATACGATAGAAATCTTGCACTATTTAAATAAAGAATTGGGACATCAAAGAAAGGGTTGTATTGAAATAACATAGATAATTAAGGAAGTAGAGAACAGTAATAACTTATTTGCATAAAATGCTAATAAGACCCTTAAATTGTTCAGCAGTTCCTGCTTTAGGCACAGTAACTGTGAGTTCGAATTTATGTACTAATTTTATTTAATTTTGTTTGAAAGCATCTCAGAAAGGGGCACCACTTTGACTGGAACCTCAAACCTTTTTCTTAAGTAAATTATAAAGTAAACTGACTGAAATCAGTCGGGAATTCTGCCGGTGACTGCACTAGTGCACATCAATTTAAACTACAAACAATGAGAGAAGCTTTTTAAAAAATGTATTGGCTTAACCCATAAACAATGCTTTCTAACAAGCAGTGTACATAATGTACAAGGGATGTGCAGTGGCACTGCTTAACAGCTGTTGTTCCTTTTGCGAATGGCTGTGTGGAACATGAACCCACTAGACTTTACTCATTCCATTAGCCCTAGTGTTTAACCCAAAAATTATAATTCTGCATCAATAGGAGAATTATTGTGTCCTACACTACCAGATTAAGTAGTACAACTCTATTCTGCTATGTTCAGATCTCACCCGGAATAG
The DNA here is from genome assembly GCA_020142125.1 of Phrynosoma platyrhinos. Lineage (NCBI taxonomy): Eukaryota > Metazoa > Chordata > Lepidosauria > Squamata > Phrynosomatidae > Phrynosoma > Phrynosoma platyrhinos. Next base: position 5,732,736 of record CM034704.1, read on the forward strand.
TGTGTCCACTTCTGGGCACTACATGTCAAGGATACTGAGAAACCCAAACATGTTCAGAGAAGAGCAGCAAAAATGACTAAAGGTGTGGAAACCAAACCTTATAAGGTACAACTTAGGGAACTGGATATCTTTAGCTTGAAGAAGAGAAGACTATGAAGTTACATGACAACCATCTTTAAATATCTGAAGCAATATTATGCAGAAGATGGAGCAAGCTTATTTTCTGCTGCTCCAGAGATTAGAACCTCAAATCAGTGGATTCAAATGACAAGGGCTGTCTACGAGGATTGGATTATACAAAGTGGGAGAGGAAATATGCATTTCAGACATTGTAAGACAACAATGTTCAAAGGTCCATTTTAAAGGATATATCACCCTGGGCTGATTAGAATTTCAGCACAGGGCCACATAAGAAGTAAGCAACAATGAGCTATACACAGAGACAAGAATGGCTTGAATGGGCCAGGGATAGTCATCTGTGTGAGCCGGGCACAAAGTAATTTTCACCTTTGCAATCCCTCCTTATAAGCTATGATAGCGCTATACTAGGAGTAATGTTATGTCACTTTCAGTTTCCAGCCAATTGGTCACTATTTTTTTTCTATTTTGGGGGGTAGGGATTGGGGGCATCTGTAAGAGATGATAACTAAAACCACTGTCTTTGGGAGCAGTTTGGGAACATTTTATTTGAGTTTGGGGGTTAAAAACTACCTGAAAACAGGCATGAAAAATAAATGGGGAGGGAATGTTTTGAGGATCACTAGTGGGAGTTTACAGGGGCCACCAAAGTAGACCATAGTGTCCACATGCATGCAATGGGCCATGATTCCTTCTCCAAATATCGATTGAGCTTCAGAGTGTGTTTCTCTCGCTCACTCACTCTTATTTCCCTAATTCTCATGCCATGTCTTTATCTCCTGTGTACAATCCTCCAAAATAATGACACAAATAATAATGATATTTAGGTGAAAGTTATGTGAGCTCCCTCTCTGCAACCTGCTCTCTGCTACTTGGGTGAGAAGGTTCAAGGCACAGGTTTCCCCCATTAAGCCGGCTGCTATTTTATACTGCCCTGCCTTGTGTTGTTCAATTCAGAGAAGAAATGATATGCTCTGGGATTCTTGTTTCATTTTACTCGCCGACTGATCTCGCCTCACAGTGCAGCCACGGCAGCAACAAGGGCTCTGAGATGTGAATGAGAATGAGTGTCTGAGCCATTCCTTCAGGACATGTCTGCGTATTGACCTTCAGCACACCCGGTTTTCCCCGCGAGCCCTCTAAGCATGATCCATCGTTTTCTCGGGCCATTCTCCCTTCACCCCATTGATGAGTTTCAGAGCTACTTAAATTTCAAAGTCCTGATACATTTCAGTGGTGTCTTGCTCACTTATAGACTGTACAAGGTCACAGAAAGGGAAGTGGGGAAGGGGGTGGGTGGTGGGGAGGGGAAGGAAGCTGGAGCATTTATCAGGATGTATTGCTTTACTTTTTCTATCCATCACAAAGGCGATGATTCTATTTCAGGGAAAATCCATTGAACTCAGATCAAGTCAGATGGCTGTTATCATTGGAAACTCAAGAGCTGTCATGCCATAATCGGTACAAATGATGAACACTGAAATGCGGATCTCGGCCCCCTTAATGGTCTTTAGTGTTGCCTCTCTCTCTTTTTGGTATGTTGCTGTTGTTTTCTGAATTCTACAAAAAACAACAACACATGTTTCCATGAGCAACTTCACAGTCCCATAATTTAGCTGTGTCTTTTTAAAAAAAAAAAAAAAAAAGAGCTAGCAATTCAGTCCAAAGATAAGGCAAGTGTTTTATTAATAGTGGCACATAATGAAGATAGTGTGTGTGTGTCTGCATGGTGTGTGAAATTTTTTAAAGTCTACCTATATATAACTAATGAGAATATAGGCAGTACAATCCTGGTCATTTTTCTGACAATAAAACTGTCATTCTCATTACTATTCAATCACAATATGATGTGTTAACCAACAATTTTGTCTTCTCTTTCTATAAATTTCCCCCTTCTCAGTTCCTACATTTGTTCCAGTTAGAAATGGCCAGGGCTAGAGCTCCACTCCTGTTAAGTCTTTCCACATATAACAAGGTTTACAGGACCTCACTTTATTTATTTATTTATTTATTTATTTATTTATTTATGTTTTATTTTTAATCTGCCTTTCTCCTAAATTGGACCCAAGGAGACTCTTTAAAGATACCGTATTTGTTTTAAAAAATAGTGCGATTTTAAAAACAGAATTAAAAACATCAAATAGTATAACAAGTTAAAGATAGAAAATCATTAAAACATACTAAGGTAAAAATATAAAACCATTAAATGCATACAAAAGCAAACAACCTCAATAAGAAGACTCCTTGGGTGTAATTATGTATTAAAAACCTGCTTAAAAAGTCAAGTTTTCACCTGCCAGCAAAAGGAAAACAAGAAAAAGGCCAGCCTAGTCTTCCGCAAACTAGAGTTTTGCCATGTTATACAAGTGATTCCATTTTACTACCCCACTATATATAATGGGACTTGCGCATCCACAGATTTTAGTATCCATGGGAGACAGGGGACCAGTCCCAAGCGGATACCAAGAGCCCACTGTATTGTGTCATTTGCATATCTTAGATTATTAATGTTCCTTCTTTCAATCTTCACTCCTCCTGCCTCTGCATCTAACAAGATTATCAAATGAGGGGAAATCGGGGAAGAAAAAGACATACTCCCGGCAAAGTCACATGATCACACTGAAAATTTTAAGATGCTGTCATGCTTATCCAGGGCTTAACTCATGAAGATCCAGGAATGTTCCAGCAACAAACCATTCCTGGGAGTTCCCCATGAATGGTTTGTTGCTGGGGCATTCCTGGATCTTCCAGACTTAAGTCCTGGATAAGCGTGATGTGTCTGAAAATCTTCAGCGTGATCGTGCAACCTTGCCAGGAGAATGCCTTTTATTCCCAGCTCCCCCCCCCCATCTGATAATCTCTTTAGGGGAGAAACAGATGGGCAGGAAGGGGCAGCCAAAAGCTGCTCCCGGCCCTTTTGCCCCGGGCCACAGCAGGTACACCTCCTGCCACAGTCCCAATGGATCACAGAGAGAAGTGGAAGATCCACTGCTTTTGATCTGGTTTTGACCCACCTTAGGCAGCCCCGCGGCAGCTTCTGGGTGCTCCGGGGGCATGCATCATCTAAACGCCACACCCCTGGAGTGGCTGGAAGCCACCCCCACTGGACCATCTGTTTCGGGTCTAAGTTTGCTCTGTGTATGCTATTTTCTGCATACAGGTTGGCATACTGGGCAAGGTGTTCCAAGAATTAAATGCACATCTTTACTACTTAAATCTGATTCCATTAACTAATTTCTCTAGCTGGCAAATGCAGCCATGCTCTTATTATATAAGCAAGAGACACAATCCATGCAAGTCCCCACTGAGTTAATGTACCTGCTCCTTATTTAGCATTGGGCCTTGCTGTTTCTGACCTTGCCAATCACCATGTCTGGTTTGTTTCCCATTTCCCAATGGCTCAGGCCTCATCTTCTCTCTGAAGAAATCAACCCTCTATATGCAGCACCTTTCCAAATTAGCACCACAAAACAGGGCAGTTTTAACAGCCTAATTAGCCCTAATTGAAAGGTGGAATGTGCTCCTTCCTGATATCATCCACAGTTATTTAAACAAAACCAAATTAAATATCATGGCCTTACATAATATACAGTTAGTGTGCAGGGCTGTGCAGACAAAAGAGATTATTAAATTTCTAGCACAATTTAATGCACGTCAAACCAGAGTGCAGTCCTGCAGCTCAATCCTTGCCCAGAGCAGAGATTTTAATGCATTGGTGAAAGGTCATCAAAGCAACATACCTTTTGAATATGCTTGTTAAGAAGCCAAACCGCTCATGCCTTCACTTATCTCCTGTCCCCATCAGGCTTACCTAACAGATGATCCTAACAATTCACATTGGCAGTCCTTTGTAGTGTAATGAACACTATTGCAATCTGATGAATGCAGCAACTACACAGAAAATGTCAGTTCTTTCATTAAGAAAACCTTCCCAAGTTCATTGTATTGAACCGAAGCTCTAGCTGTTAGGCTGATACATGACACAGTCAATTCTAGTTACACTTTAAGTGACTATTCATGTTCAGCGAGTTCCATTTTTTAAAAAAGACTAATTTATTTAGGTTCAGTTATTTACACAGATGTTCACGTTTCTGGTAACTTCCTCAATTATCATTAGAAAATATGTGTATTACTACCATCATACTTCATAGGCTTGTTGTTTGCTTTAATTTCCAACAGAGCAAATAGCCTGAACAAATGGAATAAGTGCATATCTTCAATTACCAAAGTAACAATGCAATTTATTGAGCGAGGATCATGGAAAGAGAATTTCTCACATAGATGCTGATCATAAAGAAAGGATATCCTATGCAATTCCTGGTGAACACCTTGGGCAGGATCCAAAAAAACACTTTAAGCATGCCCCAAGAGCATATACCATATATATTTGACTATAAAGTTGGTCTCATGTATAAGTTGAGGGCAGGTTTGGGGGCCAAAATTATGGATTTTGATATGATCCATGGATAAGTCAAGGGTAATACCTAGGGGTATGTAACAAAGGATCTAAAGGATGAAGCAAAGGAAAATAATGTCAAAGAACTTACAAAATTCCAGCAGGCATAACGGTTTATGTTCACCCTAAAAAACTGGATAGATGAGAGAACAGAAAGGGATCAGTGCTTCCAAGACAGATTACGCTCTTGCCTTCCACCTGGGGGTGATTCTTTTTAAAATAAGAGTTAAAGTACAGTACTTACATTGACCTCTGGATAAGTCAACTCAGTTTTTGGATTCAATTTTTTGACAAAAAAATTCTAGTGTTACACATTAAAGGATACTGGTTTCCTCTTTGATGTGATTGTCTAGTTGTGTCCAACTGTAGGAGACAGTGCTCATTATATACAGTATATTCACAATAAATATTCTTTCTTCAGAACAGTAGACTTCTTAGCCATATCACACAGTTCCATTACTTTCCAAAGCCTACTTCGCTATGTGGATCTGGTTCTTTGGAGCCTAGGCCCTTAAGAACAAAATGATGGTCAAAGCTAGGATTATCACACATGGGATGGGACATCATTGCAGGAAGGAGTTTCATATGATGTCAGACTTATCTACACATTGTCCCACCCGGAAAGTGTGAATGACAGTGATCATGTGAAAACCTTTCAAATAATATCATGATGATCCATTGAAGTGGTACTGCCTGGCATTTTGCATTAACGGGGGTTCACATTAATGTAATGCAGCTTCAATGACAGGATAATGACAGGATCAGCATGTACGATATGAAAGGCTTTTGCATGATTTCCCCCCTCCCACCACAGAGGGGATAAGGACGGGAGAGTGATCCTGTCCCTATCCTGTCTGCACGTGATAATCTCCTTTGTCTTGGAACAACAGGTAAATAAACATGGCTGCTTTACTACCATTTAATTCCATTTAATAGAGGACATCCTGATTCAGAGATGGTGTTCCTCTAAATCCCAGTTTATAGGGTTTTTCAAAAAAAAAAAATAGGGAGAGCTTGCCTCTGTGTTTTGCTAGTGGCTTCCCAAGCTTTTGGTTACCTACTGTTGGAAACAGAATGCTGGGTTTGATCATATGTCTATCCACTGTTCAGTGTACTCTACATGTTAGTCTACATGTCCCAGAACTCCCCAGCCCAGTTCTGTTTTTTTGTTTGTGTATTCTTCCTTATCAGGGCAAGCTGTTCTTCGGTTCTTAAAATCAGGGTTTTGCACAGAATTGCACAGAATACTCAGATGTGAATGATTGAAAGAATGAATTTTAAGACCTTGCTATCACAACAGGTACAATTGCTTCTCCCTCTAGCCATCCCTGAAACAGGACCTTCTCTCCTTCTTGATTACTCTTGACTCTTCCTGCTGCCTGTCCTCTGTCTCATGTCCCCAGTCTCTAGCTCTCCATTGCCCTTGATAGATTTCCTAGTTATTGCTTTTGGTCCGATCACAGACAGTCCATAGTTACCCACTTTGTACTGCTTACCCAGCATGGGCATTTTTTTCCCCCTGCAGGGCAACTGCTTTTCAGTAGGTGACACACAACCTGAATTCTGAGATGGGTTTAGAGAAATGCTGATTTCTGGCTTCCACTGTTCTCCATACTTTTCCAAGTTAGGAAAGGAAGAATTATCACAGTGGATAGAAACCAATGGCACAACTCAAGGCTTTCATTTTTTTTTTAAGTCTTTTTCAAAAGGGAGAATGAGCATAACCCTCTCCTCAACTTCAATTGTAAGTTCCTTGCTCCAAGCCATGTAAGAATTTGAGTTGTGATCCCAAAACAACTATCTCCGATCTGTCACCTGTGAACAGGGTTTCAAATTTGGAGAGGAGTGTCTGTTCCAATCTACCAACATCTCAGCATCTCTGCCCATATGTTATACTTTGCTCACATATAATGCTCATATAATGGTTACCATTATGGCTTGCATGCATATTTGTTGTTTGGGGGGGGGGGGTTGCATCGCAACAAGCAAAGAAATAAAGGGTCCCATTATGCATTAGCTCTTTGTACATCTTAACTTCTAAGGAGATAGATAATGTTGCTTTCTTTGTATTGAAAAGGGACATTTGACAGGTGAAAATCCTCTCTGTTTGTCAACAGGGAGGATCTGGGAAAAAGTAGAGATAAAAGAAATTTCTACTCTCCTCCTTGTTTTCAAAGGGGATAATATGATTCCTCCCCATACTTGCATAGTTGCCCAAGGCTGCTCTTGAACACAGACTGATGGGTATTCTAAAATTAAAAGTGAAGTTTTGCAATGGAGTCTCCTAAAGGATAAATCATTATGTCTGAAATTAGTAGCTTCTTGCAGAAATTCAAATGTTGCAAACTTTTGACATCATGCATAATTGGACAACTTTACCTAGTAGGGATGAGCTTATATTTCATCCTGCTATTTCCCACCTCTGTTACCACATTTGGGATCCAATTTGGGAAAACAAAAAACTTTTAAAAATAGAAAAGATTTTATTCACACAAAAGAAAACAAAAATCTGCTTATGTATAAAGATATCAGAATAGACGTATAACTATAGATAATAAGTAGTTTTCAGAGCATTGTTTAAGGCTATCTTTTTTTATTCTTGCTGACAACTGTAATTTTTTTAAAAAAGCCAAAAAAAGTGCCATGGATGGAAGAAAATAATAAATAGCAAGTCTGCTATTTATAAGTATTCATAATAAAGTTACTTGGGTCTTCATTTTTTTAAAAATGAGGATGAAGATGAAGATTGATATTGTTATTATTATTATTATGCCTTATTATTATTATTAATATTAATATCATGCCTTCCTCCCAATAAAGGGACTTGGCAGCTAACAACACATTTAGAACAGTACAAATAAAAAACAATGCAAAAGAAACAGAAACATTAAAATATAAAGTTTAAAAAACAAACAATTTTAAATAGTTAAAAACACTATAAATCAAAGTGTATTAAAAATCTAATCAAATCTTAAAATCTAACTTGCATAGCATTTAAAAGTCCAACTCTTGTCAGCCTGAAAAAGCCTTATGGCACAGGAATGCTTTTACCTGCACTGAAAGGAGAGCAGGGAAGTGACCTCCTTGCCTCTCTAGGGAGAGATTTCCAGAGCCTGGGAACAGCCACTGAGAAGACCCTTCCTCTTGCTCCCACCAAACCAACCTGGGAGGATGGTGGGACAGAGACAAGGGCCACTTCTGATTATCTTAGCAGTCCAATGGGCTTGCAAAAGAAGATACGGTCCTTCAAATAACCTGAACCCAAGTTATATAGGGCTTAATAGGTCAAAACCAACTCTGTTAATTATGCCAGGAAATGGACTGGCAGCCAGCAAAGCTGTTGTAACAAGCGAGTTGTATGCTTCTTGTAACTAGCTCCAATGAACAACCTGCAGCTCTTTGGCCTAATTGACATCTGAGCACTTTTCAAAAGCAACCCCACATAGAACACATTTGTTGTTGTTGGTTGTTGTTAATTGCCCTTAAGTTGATCTCGACTCATGGCGACCCTATGGATGGGACCTCTCCAAGACCCTCTGTCCTCCACTGCTCTGCTTAAATCCTGTAACCCCTTAATATTTGTGACCTCCTTAATAGAGTCTATCCATCTGGCCTGTGGCCTTCCTCTCTTCCTATTTCCCTCCACCTTTCCCAGCATTATTGTTTTTTTCCAAAGAGTCCTCTCTTCTCATGATATGTCCAAAGTACAACAGTCTCTGTTTGGTCATCCTGGCTACCAGTGAGGTTTCCAGCTTGATCTGCTCTAGGACCCACTTGTTTCTCCTTTGGGCTGTTCATGGGATCCTCAGCACTCTTCTCCAGCACCACATCTCAAATGAACTGATTTACTTCCTATCATCTTTCTTAACTGTTCAGCTCTCACATCCATACACAGTGAGAGGGAATACAATGGCTTGTATGATTCTGATTTTTGTGCTAAGTTGTATATCTTTGCATTTTAGGATCTTTTCCAGTTCTTTCATAGCCACCATGTCCATTCTTACTTCTTCAGATTTCCTGGCTGCAGTCCCCATTTCTATCAATGTTTGTCACAATATATGCATACACAAATACATGCAACAATGGACATATCTATGACAATTAGGGTTCTGGTAATTTAAAACTGCTAAGCACTAATAGCAGTGCAAGTTACTGTATATACTCATGCATAAGTCTAAAAATTGTAGTAAAAAATCGACTGAAAAAAGTTAAGTCTACTTATCCATGGGTCAATGTAAGCACTGTATTTTAACTCCTATTTAAAAAGGAACAATCCCCTGGTGAAAGGCAAGACCGTATCTGTCCTAAAAACACTGACCCCCCTCTATTCTCTCATCCATCCAGCCTTTAACACAAACAGTTATGCCTGATTGAATTCTGTAAGTTCTTTTGCATTGTTTTCCTTTGCTTCATCCTTTAAATCCTTTGCTTCATGACCCTAAGTTTTGTCCTCAACCTATCCACAGGTCATTTCATAATTTGTAATTTTGGCCCAAAACACTGCCCTCAACTTATGAGGTCAACTTATAGTTGAGTATATACAGTAACTTCAACCTTGCAAAATCTACTTAATTCTTTAAAGACTGATATCTCTATGGTCCATTAATCTGTTTTAGGTTTACAAACCAATGGATTAGAAGCCTTCAGATTCTTCTAACAATAACAATCTTTTAACAATCTGTTAAACAATCTAAAATATCTGTTGAGGATATCCTGGTCTTCCGTTCATCCACTTAAAGAATTTCTGTTTGTACAAGCTTTCAGGCAATAAGCTAGTGTTTGAATGTCTTTTAGCAGTGCTTGTTTGTATTGCTTTTATTGTATTTTTGCAGACATCCCAATTTGTGATGTCAGATATTTTTTTATTCTAAATATGTCTAACATGTAATTTGTGATTTATGCTTATTATGTTTTGTGTACATTAGCTACCCAGAACTTTTATAAAGAAGATGAATTATATAATTCAAATGAATGATACATCCTCCAAGCTTTCACAGATGAAAACTGGGATATATGTGGACAAGCAACATGAGAATGTGTTCCAGCAAACACAATAAAGGTATATCATATAGCTATACATTTTCCACATCTTCAAATGATGGTTTGGCTATCCTCAGTAAAACAGTAAAAAAGTATTCCTAAATCACTTCCAATATAATTGATAATAATATTGCCAATTTTAGTGGGAGAAGGTGGGGTATTCTGTGGCAGAGCAAAGGCAATGGAAAAGCCCCTTTGGACTTTCCAAAACTCCCCACCCCTGATCCAGTAACCTGTATTTTCCCCCAACACATGGTAAGGAACAGAGAAATATAAGAAGAAGGAAGGGAAATAATAAAAATAAGTTTACATTAAAGGAATATTACATTATTATTTTTTACTGTTGTTTCAATGAAGTCACAAATCTGAAACTGTAAGGAGGGGTGGAGATCAACAGAAACAAGAATTGCAGGGAACTTGAAAATGATCGGATGGCAATACTGTCTCATTAAGAACCAAATATCTAAATGCAAATTGAGTCAACACTGTCTAAATAACGTCCACATTTATAAATAAGCCATCGCATCAACAATTTGTTTATTGTCATTTGGTGATAATTGTTTGCAACGGAACATAATCAGTAAATTCTATAATGGGAACCACAGCCAGGAAATGTTAAATAATTAATGTCACCCTTCCAGCCTCTTGCATTTCAGTAGATATAAATGACTATGTAATTCCAAACCCAATTATCACTACTTAGCCATTCCATTTTGTAGTTAAAATCCCACGAAATTAAAGGGCATCAATTGTTAATGGTAATAGACCAGACAAAAGGATTAAAGATTATGTTTAATGTTTACTTCCTATCAGGAGGAAAGTGTTTTGGCAGAATTTTTTTTTTTCAGATAAGTGTCTCACACAGCAGAGATCCATATAACATATTTAGACTTCCAAATTTCTGGAGGAGAAAAAGAGAATTCGTGTATCTAATTACTTGTTTAATTTGCTTGTTCACTAAGGGTACCAAGAACCCTAATCGTATCAAATTTATTTTAAAGAGGATTCCCCGAAATATGGAGAGGAATAAATTTTTCTAAAGTTCATACTTTCTACATAGTGGAATTAGCTCTTATTTCTGAATGAATGCATGACCAGGGTTACTATTCTATTCATGTTGGGCTATGCTTACTGAAAGAGCCAGAGATGGATTTGATGATGGTGATAGTGGCTTTGGAAGGGCAATCTGGAGAAGCATGATATAGAGTTTAAAAGCCCTTCAGTGCATTACATTTCCTGGGACAAATTTAGGACTTCAGAGAGCAGAAGTGCTTCAAAGTAAGGAGTGTCTGAAAATTATCTTTATAGTTCAATTCTATTTGACATATTTCAAGCATTTCAGCTCTTCCTCAAGGATGACTCTAATTCAGTGGAGCTTCTACATTCTTTATTTCTCTTGTTTCAGTTTGGAAACTTTCAGTGCCTTTGTCTAGGTGCTGAATGCAGAGGCAATTAGTGATGGGGTTGAAGAAAAATGGCTTTTTCTAGGTACACTTTACTTGTTTTTCCCAAAGAAAAACAAAAATGTTGTGTTGTAGTGTTTGTTTGTTTGTTTGTTTTTTTGGAAAACCACCACCACCACCACCACCCTTGAATCCCCTTTATACTCTAACTTGTGCTTTCTCTGTCTTGGATTTTAAGATGTTTTTAGACTTTCAAAGAATGTGGCATCACAGCAGATGAAGACAGGTTCAATCCTTGCCCCAAGAACTGGAAATGATCTAATCAGGAAACAATCTGCAAAGCTGCTTAGAGCCAATTACATGGTGTTTAAGTCCCAAGAAACATTAAAACAATCAGTGAGAGATCCTTTAATACTTTTTGTAAGGGATTAAAGCAAAACCAAGCCACTATGCCTTTGTTATATGTTATGCATAGATTTTAAATATGTTTTCAACTTAACAATTAAGAAATGTTTATTTATTTACTATTTGTTTATGCATCTATACAAAATGTTAGTTATTACCTTTAAACCCCTACATGGTTTGGGTCCAATATAGTCTGCCCCATACCCTGAGGATCTCTGGGGGACACTAAGCCAGAACTAGACTGGCAACTGTCACCCCAAGGACCCAAAAGCAATTGTCATTCAGTCGGCTGCCCCTACGCTGTGGAATGATCTCTCGGGAGAGATTCGACAGCTAAACATGCTCTCAGAATTTAAAATGGTATTAAAGACATATCTCTTCCAGCAGGCCTACCCAGTTGATTTTAAAGTATGCATTTTAAATTGGTTTATTTTTTAATTTTAAATTTGGAATATTTTAATGTTTCCTATGTTTATGTGTTTTAACCTATGCATTAAATGGTTTTATATGTTTAAATCTATGCAATACCCTGCCTCGAGCTTTGGGGAGAGGTGGGTCAGAAATTAATAATAATACTAATAATAATTTAGTTTAATGGATTTCTATGGCCCTTTATTTCTGTGATGAGGTGTATGTGTGTGTAGGAAGAGAACAGAGGTATCTTAAGGCAACAGATGGTCTCTCACGGTACATAGTAGAGGTCTGGTGATGGGAGAGAGATCCCTCTTGGTTTGTAAGCCTTTCCTTCCCTTCTTCTTCATGTATCAAGCATAGAAACCATGTGATATGGGTTTCTGAACTGATTTCTGCTGTGCTCTGATGTGCTAGTGCTCAGCCATAATAAAGCTTCTGAGTGGTTAGCCCAGCCCAAGGTTGATGTAAAAAAACAAGTCATGCAATTTGAGAAGAAGAAAAAAAACTGTTCACAAGTATAACCTAAGAGCTAGTACACACTGTACCTAAATACCACAAAGGCACCAGACCCTCTGGTCTGGGAATTTAAGCTTTGTCAGACCTGGTTAATACTTCATTGAGAAACTGCCAATGAATATCAGGTGCTTTAGGTTATATTTCAAAGGAAGGAACTGGCAAAAACACCTCTGTATTCCTTGTCCAAGAAAACCTTATGAAATTTATGGGGTCTTCATCAATCAACAGGTGACTTGAGTACATACAGAAAAGATGGAAGAGCTTTAGAAGCATCACCACCACTATCATCACTGCTGCCTTTGCTATTATCACTACTGTAGTACTAGTTGTACTCTCCAGTAAACATGAAGTCAAAACCTTCAACCAATTTAAAACATGAAAAAATTCACATATGGCACTCTTAAAATTCTAACAGGCCAGGTTGAGAGGTAGAAAATTATTGCCAGCAGTTTGCCAGAGGTAATCCAACACAGTTAATGTTATTAAATTGTGTTAAACATGAATACAATTTCATTTATTATCCAATTTTAAAATAAGGACCCAACTATTGTCAGTTATTATACTATCTTTGCTCTCATTGGCCAGAGAGTCAAATATGGGGGATAGAAGAGTAAGCTTGCAGTACCTGCTTTGACCTCAGATCACTCGCATTGCTACAAACTGAGCTTCCAAGTGCAAAATTAGTTTGTGTACAATTAAATCCATGAGGAAGAGGAAACGAGGGGACAGAATCCTGCCCTTTCCACACTCTTCCCTAAAAGCCAACTGCTAAGTAGACTTCAACCCCTGCCTCAAGCCCATTGCCTAATGCATTTGCCATTCCCCTTTGAGAAACATGTCCCACCTTTGTCTGGTTAAAATTGGCTCTTAGACTTGAGACTCAAGATTTGACTTGAAAGTACCTTGCAAGGACTTTAGATCTGACTTGACACTTGAAAGTAGAGTCTTGAGATTTCACTTGAAACTTGAATACATCATCGGAAATGTGCAACCAGAATGTCTGAATACCTAGACACTGGTTCCTATTGTAAGTAGATAAGATTGGTTCCCACGTTTTCCTCTGTTAAATCTGGCAGAGTATGAGATTTACATGAGATTTACATCTAGACAAGCATATATCAAAGGAGGAAATAAATGCTTGAAGAAGTATTAAATTGCTCATCCCAAAGGACTGCTCAAACATTAAAACAATGTCCAGGAAATGAAAGAGTAGAAAGTAAAAACAAACTGGGTCATAACATTCTTCCACCCAGAGTTTTTCATTCTGCAGACACCTTTTGCCAGCATGCACCTGCATTCAACAAGATACAGATTTTGGAAGTAGATTTTGTTGTTATTGTTATTGTTGCCTTTATCATCTGGGTGTCAATATGATGGCTGTAATGATACATGAAAATTAGTGCAGGTTGTTCACCATATCATCCAAAAATATTTACCAAATGAAGATGGTGGTGGTGGTGGGAATGAAATGTACTTAATTTTATATTTTTGAAAATGTGCATTTAGCATTTCTTTGCACATTCATTGATATTGCATTTAAGTAAGAAATCACTGGAGTACAGATGCTGAATAAGGAATGATTTAAATTTAGTATTATTAAGTTAGAGAAAAAGGGAGACTCTTTTTTCCTCAATAAAATCTGCTTGCTACAACAGCAAGGATCAGAAACTCAACAAGGTACTATGTGTCTTCTTGTTTTTATTATTATGTTTAATTGGATAGGTCAAATGTAATTGCATACTATCTAGCATTTCACAAATAAAAACCAGGACACCTGGGGCCAAGGAGCATCCGAGTGTGGTCAAGATGACAAAAGTTATGAATGAGAAAGAACAGACAAACTAGGAGAGGCTTCAGAATTTGCTTACTTGGAACTGCAAGACTCCCCCACCCCTTCTCCTCAACTCTCTCTGGATTAATAGAATTCAAACTACTCTTGAATTTATCACACTAGTCCCTGTAACATTCCCATCGAGTCCCTGGAACATAACAATATGGGAATGG
>CM034704.1:5747211-5761635 GCA_020142125.1 Phrynosoma platyrhinos
TCAGAGCACAGAATGGGAACTCAATGAGGATCATACCATGCAATAAAACACGTTCCGTTCCATTCTCATCACGTTATTATCACGTTCTGAGAACACAGTGTGATAAGCTTATCTGTTTGCATCAAACGAAGTAAGCCAGAAGAAAGAGAGAAAGTGAGGAAAGGAGAGGGAATAATATTCCTGATTTACTGAGAATAGCGTTTGCAGTTCACAGAGGCTGGCGAGAACATGGACAGCACCATCTTATATGGTTGGTCCCCTTTCTCCTTCTCACAACTGAATGCATTTTTACAGCTTGTAGAAAGTGCAGGATGGCTAGCCAATTTAGTGGTAGTTGGCTTGGTAAGGACAGAGTTGGAGGGAAGCCTGCAAGGGGCTTCACACAGGTCTGTCTCCTGTCCATATATTTCAGGACTGTTCGGGATTATGGGTAGAGCCTGTGTTGGGTCATGGAATAGTAGAGTATGAGGTCATGCCCAGTTCAGCTTCACTCCATTCCCAGGTGGTAGGGATACTACATCATGATTTATGGTTTCCCATTTCTGACATCCCTGATGAAAGAAAGAAGTTGGTAGCATGAGCTTTCATAGACTAAAGTCTACTTCCTTAGATGCATCTGTGGACTTTAGTCTATAAAAGCTCATGCTGCCAACTTCTTTCTTTCAATTAGTCTCAAAGATGCTACAAAATCTCTCTACACATTGGTTCTACAGACTAACATGGCTAGTTGAATGTCATCCCTGAGTTACCCAACACAGGAGCTGGTGTTTTTGTCTCCTTCGATTGACTGTCAGGTTAGGCAATGCCAGATCCATGCTTAGGTTGAGCCTGCTCAAAGCTGTGGCCATTTCTTGCCACTTTTGAAGTGCTAGTTTTGACCTTTAAAGCCATACATGGCTTAGGTCCAGACTATCTGAAAGACTGTATCTCCAGAGCATGCATTAAGATCTGAAGGATAGTCACAGGTGTGACTGGTGAGGACTCGGGAGGGAGCCTTCTCCATGGCTGCTTCCAGGTTATGGAATTCCCTTCCATGAGAGGTCTGGTTGGATCCCTATCTCCTGTCTTTCTACCAACAGATGAAGATGTTTTAATTCAGGCAGGCTTTTGAATGTTAACTACAGAGTGGCTGTATGTGATAGTGCTCTCTTTCCCTCTGTCTCCCTCTTCTCTATATATATCTATTGTGTTTTAAATATGTTTTAGTGCAGCACGTGCCATTATTTACTATGGGACTCAAATATCTGTGACTTGCTATTTTCAAAGGGAGGGTCTGGAACAGATCCCCCACGAATTGGGAAGGGCTACTGTACAGATTACTTTTATTCCCACAAGTGGGAATGATAGGGTTGGATCAGAAATAATCGATAGCATAACTATAGTTTTTTTGTGGGGTTTTCAGGCTGTGTGGCCATGTTCTAGAAGAGTTCCTTTCTGACATTTTGCCAGCATTCCAATAGCATAACTGATTGGCAATTGCTTTGTTGGGTGGGATTAGCTAATTAGGATGTCAAACCGCTTCCACTATAACACACCTAAGTGTTAAAATATCCCCACCCCACTCTCTTCTTCTTCTTCTTCTTCTCCTCTCTGTCTCTCTCCTCTCTCCCTGGTCTTAAAGGTAATATTCAGATGTTCATTGCCTGGCAGAGTTGAACCAGCTGCAAATAGTTCACTCTGAACCCTGGGTTTCCTCTCCAATTTCAAGAAGCAAGACAGCTTGATGGAAGAGAGGGAATAAACCTGGCCTTCACTATATAAAAATCTAGATCAATTTGGTAACCTGCTTCTTTAATACTGTGTGTGCAAAGAAATAATTTAGACTCCCAGTTAATTTGAGTATTGAGCTGAAATTCCACAGCTGCTTTCTGCCAGTCCTGAAAACAGAAATTAATTTCAGTGACCAAGTTGAATGGAGTGCTACTCTGTCAGGCAATTAGTCATCGTCTTTTGCTACTCAGGGGCTATCACTGTGCTAATCCATACATAAACCCCTGTGTTCCTCTAGTCACTCACAATCTGAAGGGTCATTTAACTACCCAGATTCTCCATATGCATTCCCACTCCAAATCTGGGGCTAAAAAGCTATGTTATTTCATGTTTAGCTTTCTCCTTCTTCCTGTTTGTTGCCAACAGAATTAATGAACCTGATTTACATTTTTCCCTCTGTTTGATCAAGACGGCTGTTGATTAAGTAGAGCTCAGGGTAAAAAATAATAATAATAATGAAAGAAAGGGGGGGAACCTTTTACAGCTTTCTTCCTTGGTTTGCCAGTTTATTAATGAAAGAAGAAAGGAAATTGATGATCCAGAAACTACAATGCAGCACTTGAAATGCATGTCCTTCTTTCTCTTCTCTTTACCAACATAGTCCCTGTATATATGCAGACAATTCTCTTTGGTTATTTTATTGCTGTTAACTACCCTCGGGTCAATTTTGACCCATGGTGGCCCTGTGGATGAGACATCTCCAAGAACCCCTGTCCTCCATTGCTCTGCTTAGTTCTTTTAAACTCATATATGTGAGCTCCTTAATAGAGTCCATTCATCTAGCATGTGGCTTTCCTCTTTCTGCTTCCCTCCACCATTCCTAGCATTATTGTTTTTTTCTAGTGGGTTGTGCCTTTTCATGATGTGTACAAAGTACGACAGCCTCAGTTTTGTCATCTTGGCTTCCAGAGAGATTTCTGGCTTGATCTGCTCTAGGATCCATTTGTTTGTCCTTTTGGCTGTCCATGGGATCCTCAACACTCTTCTCCAGCACCACATCTAGAATGAACTGGTTTTCTTCCTATACAGAAGTATTATTATTTTTCTGCCCATTAATCCACCCAAACTCACTGAGGCTTCAGATTAGCAGCATCCATGCCATTGCTCAAGTTATGTAGAGAAAGCTAGGGAGACCTGAGTGGTGTCTAGAAGCACTCTTGGATTTACCATAATTTTAGCCATATCAAGGTCCCATACCCTTCAGTGTTTCACAGATGAAAACTAGGACATGTCACCAAACTGATGGCTACACCATCAGAATGTAGCCAAGATGGCAAATGTTATTAATGAGGAAGAGCAGACAAGCTAGAAGAGACTGCAACAGTTTGCATATTGTGAAGGGCAAGATTCTGTCTCATCTTCTCCCTTCACCTCCACTGAGTTACTGTATATACTTGACTATAAGTCAACCGCATGTAAATAGATTGCCTGCAAATATTTCCAAATGGTACAAATGGCACAAAAAACAATTCAAAGCAATCTCAGGATGAAGATGCTAAAACTTTATGTCAACAACAAGAACAAGAACAACAACAACAACAACATTTATTTTTTATCCCTTGCCCCCCCCCCCCCCCCCCCCCCCCCCAATACTAGCTGGGACTCATTATACAGTTGTCCTTCCTATTTCGGTTTGAACTATGTGGTTTGGATTGTGACTCAAGACCAAGGTTTGAATCCCTGCACAGACATAGAAACGCACTGGGTGACCCTAGACAAGTCACATTATCTTAGCTTCAGAGGAAGTAAATCGCAAACCCCTACTGAACAAATTTTTCCATGAGAATCCCATGGCAGGTTTTCCTTAGGGTTGTGATAAGTTGGTAATAAGCTGAAGGCACACAAAAACAGCAACTAGGTATATTTGTAGAGGGACGCAGTGTTGATTGTAAGATCAGCAGGTTGGCAGTTCAAGGCCCAAGTGCCGCATGATGGGGTGCACTCCCATCACTAGTCCCAGCTTCTGCCGACTTAGCAATTCAAAAGCATACAAATGCAAGTAGATAAATAGGTACCACTTTGGTGGGAAGGTAAACAGCATTCTGTGAAATCATGCTGGCCATATGATCACAGAGTAGTCTCTGACAATGCTGGCTCTTTGCCTTAGTAACAGAGATGAGCACCGCTCCCTACAGTCGGACACGATTTGATAACCTTATCAACAGGGAATACCTTTACCTTTACCTAGATATATTTGTACTATACAAGGCATCCCTCTTCACATGCGCAGTATCTCCTAATATGAGATGCTGGAGACAAACATGGAGGGAGTGTTGTTTTCATGCCCTGCTTCCCAGAAGAATGTGGCTGGCTACTGAGATGGACCATTTGGATCTGATCCATAACAAGGATATTTCTTATGTTCTTCTGAAGAAATACTCTCAAGTGGCAGCCTCAACTCAGCATCAGCTTTGCAGGGCTCCTTGGAAAAATCAGCATGATTATTCCACAGTACTTTCCCCCATTTCATACAGTAGATATGTAAAGATTTGGTTCAGGGTCATGTGGCCCCTGGAGCAGTTCATAAGGACTGTGTGATTATCTCCTCTTCACATCTTAGAGATGTGAGCTCACCAACTGTTGTTTCTTGTTCTGCCATTGACCTGAACAATATGAAGGGAATGTCACAGAGAAAGTGCTTTAATGGTGCCTCCGCAATTGCAAAACACTCTCATTGCTTCCTATTTTAACTTGACTTCATACAAATGGCAAACCTCACAAGTGCCACTTCAAAGCCACAAAAGCTTTAATCTTTTTCAATAGAATCACAAGGGCTCTTATCTCTTCTCTGACCCTACTTCCCCTCTAGCCTTAACACTCTCAGCCACTGAAAAGTCAGAAGCATTAAGTTGGTGTCAAGTGGCGGGGCTATTCATATTCTATTACAGTCAATGGCAATTAACACTGTCATTGAGGAGGAGTCAGCAGGGCTCAGCATTATCCAGTCTACAGGAGGAGGATGCTTACTGAGAGTTACACGCTCAGCAGTGGTGTTGATTCATTAGCACACCATTGTTCACAACTTAGTTAGTTTGTCTTCTTTCTTTTCTTTTCTTTTTTTACCATAAGGAAAAATAAAATGGAGATGATATTGACTCTGAGATGATGGCTGCATCTACACTGCAGAATTAAAGCTGTTTGACACTACTTTAACTGCCACAGCTCTATGCTATAGAATTCTCAGATTAGTAGTTCTGCGAGATATTTAGCCTTCTCTGTCAGAGAGCTCTGGTGCCACAACAGACTACAAATCACAGAATTCCATAGCATGGGGCCATGGCACTTAGAATAGTGTCAAACTGCAATAATTCTGCAGTGTGGCAGCAAAGTCCCCCTTGTTATCTGTCATGGTTCCTAGAAATTATAAATATCATTTTGATAGAAAATGAGCTAAACTGTAATGTCCCTCCAATTTAACATAGATTCCTTAGCCAGTGCAGGTGTAAATCCGGATTAAGACAGGGCTGGGTGTGTTTGGGCCTGTCTAGAAAAGCTGTCATCAGCCGTAACAGACCTTCAGATTCTTTGGTTACCAGATAACAACCAGGCAAAGGAGCAACAAGAACACAGTGTCAAAAACAAGCCAAAGTCCAGAGTATCTGAAATTCAAGAAATCAGAACATACCAAGAGTTCAGACTAGTAGGGTTGTCATGCAGTCTAAGAGTTTGGTGCTAGAGCAAGCAGAATCATCAGCTAAAGGTTCAGAGGCCTGGTCCAGAGAGTCAGACCACACAAGAGTTCAAGGCAAGGGTGCTTTCAGCAGAGATGTCAGTTAACCTCTGACAAAGTCCTGACGTTCTTCTCAGGCTTTTATCTCCAGTTCTCACTGGTGCAGCTTCCCCTTAATTACTCAGTGTTTTGCATAAATTATTTGGGAGCACTGCACATTCTCTCTTTATGACCTCTGCTTGCTGACCAAAGGCACAGGTAAGTCTGCTTCCTCATTCTCCTCAGTGCCCAAGCTGGCAGGAACCTCTGTTGCACTGGTGCCAGGTTGCTGCCTGTCATCACTGGCAGCAGTCTCTGCTGGCACAGGCACTGAGGAACTGGGACCAGGTTCAAGGCTGGGTTCCTCTGCTTCTTCCTCCAAGACTCCTGCTTCTACACAGGGCATGACAGGCCCAACACCAAAGGCCCAATTTTGAAAGCTCTGTTCAAGGTTTGGAAAGCAAAACTTCTCCATCCTTCTCTCAGAAGCCCACTTTGGAGGACAGGAGGTAAGAAAGGGATTGTCTGCATTGGCCAAATAACCCGGATCTCCCTCCTGGCTTCATCTAGTTTAGATGATGCAGGCAGTAACCACCACAATAGAATTTGGCCTGATCCTGCCAGTACAGATGTGGATCTAGAGGATCTGGTAAAATAGTATTGGTTTTGCCGTGCAGTTTCCAAGAAACTTCATGGCAAAACTGGGGTGTTCAGACAGCCCCCCTGTGTTCCTTACTTTGCCAGTATGCAAACCATTTGAGAAGCCCCCCAGTCACCCCATCTATTGCCAGGTGCCCTGTTTCCACATCAGATGGTGTGACGGGGGGTGGGTGGGTTCCAGATAGATCACCTACCAGAAAGGTAAGGAGTGGTCCCAGTTCCTGGGTCAGTTTAGGAACCTGGGTCAGTGGGTGGACATCTGCCCATTCTTACATCAATCTAGGGACTAACACGAGTGAGGACTGGGAGACAGAATAGCAGGGGCTCAGCTGGTGCTATCCTGCCCATCTGCTCAGGCCTAGAGAGAAGGAAAACAATTTGTGAGGGTAGGGGGTAATGGAGAGCTAAAAAAAGAAAATGGCAGAAAAAGAGAATGGGAGGTGGCAGAGACAGGTTGACAACAATGGTTGTTAAGAGAGCAGAAGAAAATGGGTTGACAAAGAAGAGTGGTAGAGATGTGAGAGTGCAGAATTAAGCATGAACAAAGCAAAATGAAAAAGGACTGATACCACAAACCCCTTCCCGCTCTTTAGGAAATGCAATCTCTCATAGAAAAAGAAGGGTCAGTTGCCCTAGTACAGGGTTTGGGAATACACCACATCCCATTTGATTTTGAAAGCTAAGCAGGGCCAGGGCTGGTTAGTACTTGGATAGGGGAATGACAAAGAATATCAAATGCTGTAGGATATATTTCAGAGGAAGGCAAGGGCAAACCACCTCCGAGCATTCCCTTGTCTGTGGATTCATCTACCAGTGTAGGAATAATGCAGTCTGGCATCACTTTAACTGACATGGCTCCATCCTACAGAATCCTGGGATTGGTAGATTTGTGAGGCACCAGCACACTTTGATAGAGAAGGCTAAAGAACTTGTAAAACTACAAATCCTAGGATTTCATAGGATGGAGCTACAGCACTTAAAGTGGTGTCAAACTGCATTATTTCTACAGTGTAGATGCACCCCAAGAAAACCCTATGAAATTCATGGGCTCAGCATAAGTCAGCAGGAGACCTGAAGGCACACAAACACACCCACACACCAATCTGTTGGCTCCTGCACTTCCCCTTTGCTGCATCTCCAAAAAGCCAGGCTCATCAATTGTTTACTCCTCAAGATGAAGCAATTGCACTGAGCACACAAGTTTCTCCTGATGACTCTAGATCCTGCTTTATTTTTAGGAAGCATAATGGGTCTATTGATTCCAAGGCTTAAAATAGTGTCTCAAAAGGACAAGAGGAGTGAACACTACAAAGCATGTCCTTTGGGACGCAAGGAGTTTGCCGTTCAGTCTCATGGTTACTGTTTAATAACTAACTGCAACATATCAAATCCACATTAAACTATACACAGATAGTAATAAAGGTGCTCATCTAGCAAAGCATTCCCAACAACCATAGAGTTGCATGCTTATCTTCATGTTTGATCTGAAACAAAGTACACTGAATTCTTCTCCTATGTGGGTAAAAATTTATGATTAAAAGAAGATTCGTCATTATTCATTTCCTTGATAATATGTGGCTTTCCTCACATTTGGTAAACCTGGAGAGAAGGCTTTCACACTACAAAATTATAGCACTATGATTCCACCCAAAATGTCATGGTTGTCCCATGGCTTAGAAGTTAGCTATTTATATGAGTGTTGTTTGTTGATTCATTGCAGAAAATTATGTTCAAGGGCTTTCCTTTATACAAGACCTAAATACCCTAAAGGCACTAGATTTAGTGTGATCTTGGAAGCTAAGCATGGTCAGCTTGGATGGAGGACCACCAATGAATACTAGTTGCTGTAATGAAGGATATATTTCAGAGGAATAAATTAGCAAAACCACCCCTGAGTATTCCTTGCCTAAGAAAACCCTATGAAATTAATGGGGTGACCATAAGTCGACAGGCAGCTTGAAAGCACATACACACATATAAAATAAGGTACAATCCACATCAATAGCTATCCAACAGGTATACATAAATGTTGTGGCTGCTCTCTGCAGGGCACTGGACTTGGACTGCATGGTCACCAAACCATTGTACTTCTTGTTGTTTTTATGATGTTTTCATTAATATGATGTTTTAATTGAATGTTTGATTTAATATCTTTTTAAGGGGGGTGGGTATTGGGTGTGAATTTTATATGATATAATTTTTTATCATTTGTAAGCCACCTCGATTGGTTTCAGAGGGGCGGGGTATTAAATAATTATTATTATTATTATTATTATTATTATTATTATTATATCTCTTCAAACTCTGAATTATTATCATATAAGCCATGATTAGAGGTACAATACAATTAGCTATACTGGCCAAATGGCTGTAATAAAATCAATCAATACAATTAGTTAGGCAGAGCTGATATATCCCAATCTGCAGCAACAATTGCTGATTCTTCCGTAATCACACATACTTTTAGAATGATGCTGTCAGTCCTAGGTCATTTTAGTGCCTCATCCACTATAGTTAAAAACAGGTGAGCTTAGTGCCCAGGGAAGGCATGTTCTGGATAACAGTAGTGCCATATCACTTTACCTCTGTGAAAGCCTTGGGCTAAAATCAAAAGGTTTTACCAGTCCACACCTCTCAACATCTAAGCTATATTGTCCCAAAGAACACACCATTAGTGTGTGGAGTGGGACTAGGGAGACCAAAGTGAGAGAGCAAGGGTGCATCTACATGGTGGAAATAATGCAGTTTGACACCACTTTAACCATAGTTCCACTTGACAGGATCCTGGGATTTGTAGCTGTGGGAGGCACCAGCACTCTTTGGCAGAGAAAGCCAAGGACCTTGTAAAACTACAGATCTGAGGATTCCATAAGATGAAACTTAAAAGTGGTGTCAAACTGCATTGTTTCTACACTGTAGATGCAGCCCTTGTGTCCTTTCAGATGGTGCTTGACTCTAACTTTCATCATTTTTGAGCTCTGGTCAAGGGCTCCTGGAACCTAGAGTCTAGAACCATCAAGAACACCATATAAAATAGATCTTCAGATCTGGAGCTACCTCAAATGGATATCTAGGTATTCCCTTAATCCTAGTGCCAAATACAGCAAGACTTCAAAGCAGTTCTCCTAAGTGTTTTAGTTGTACCTCACAAAAGGTCCAACAACTAGCTTGCCCTCCTTGTCCCTCCTCTTCTTCTAGGAAAAGCTGACCTTGGAAAGAGAGTAGCAGGCAGTGGAAGCTTTTGGCAAAAAAATAGGAGAGACTGGAAAAGATTGCACTGGACCATAATCTCTAGCAAAATCTTATGCTTTCTAGGAGGAAAGAAAATGTATAGAGCATAATTCCACATCACCCATCTTCACTGCAACCACTGACATCTATTATTGTGTGAGAATACAATATTCTATAATAAAGGACCAACGCTTGACAGTAAGAGGCAAAAAAGGGACTCAATATCACTATCAAGTATACAAAGTGATTTCTTCTACAATCTCCTAAATGAGAGCTGTTAAGAATATCTCAAGGAGTACAAATAAAGAGCTGTTAAAAGACAGCCACAAATGAACACACACAAATTTCTATTCATTTTAAATTAGTGAAAGACTTCTGCTCATATTGACTGATAACAATCAGCAGCTGTAAATGTAAAAAAAGAAAAAAAGCATATATACCTGTGTAAAAAATGAAACAAAGCTATTTACTTTATCAAAACCCAGCATGAAACTGTCATCTTACATTCACCGAATGATACTACTTCTGTTATCCAATATAATGAGAAAGAATACTGAGAGACAAGTTGTAATAGGGAAGCACTAGCAGTATTAGTAACTAACAGAGTTCGTTTGGCTAATAGTACAGTTAATTACATTATATATAAAAACATACTTTAAACATATTTAAAAACATTATTATTCATAGTCAAAAGCCATTTGAATCCATAAATGTGTAGAACACAGCGTCCAAACTCACACAAAAATATATCATTTTGCTAGGATAAATAAATACAGGTTGAGTCTCCACTATTCAAAATGCTTGGGACCAGAAGTGTTTTGGATTTTGGATTGCATTTATTTATTTTGGATTTTTGAATATTTGTGTATACATATGAGGAGGTATCATAAAGTTTTAATTATCACCTTGAAAAAAATTGACAGAAAGTTTGTTTTGATTTGTAGTTGTTAACTTATTTCTACATAGTCATCATGCAGATATACACATTTTTCAGAATTTCTTGACTCTATGAATACTATTATTGTAGAAGTCTGCAGATTGCACCTTGAACCACTCTTCCACTTCATGAATGATGTCATCTGTGTTGTCAAATTGGTAAACTCGCAATAGATTTTTAATTTTTGGGAAAAGAAAAAGTCACTTGGTGATGATGACACTGACAAAATTTCATCAATATACCATATTAATTTCTGGGTGATAATTATTACTTTACGATACCCCTTGTACTTCTCCATCTTACACTTTAATCACTTTTTACACAACCTGTAACAAAAATGAGCTGGTTTTTCCTCAATATAATGTACTTAAGGACCAATGATGCCACTGACAAAAATTCATCAATATACCATAGTAACTTCCAGGTGATAATTATTACTTTACAATACCCCTTCATAATGAGATAATGAGACCCAAGCCTAAACATAAAATTCATTTATGTATTGTATGCGCCTTATATACATAGCCTGAAGGTAATTTAATGCATAATATTTTTAACAATTTTGGCCATAAAACAATATTGTATACATTGAACCACCAGAAATCGAAGATGTCACTGTCTCAGCTACCCATGAAAAAGGTTTTGGACTTTGGAGTATTTTAATAAGTTTAATAATAATAAGTTTTATTTATAACCCACCCCTCTACTCGGCAATCGGGGCGACATACAACAGATTAAAAATACAACAGGTAAAAACATTCCATCCTCCCACCCCTGAATTTTGAATTTTTGTATAAGGGAGACTGGCCCTGTATATTCAAACTCAGGTGAAAGGCAGCGATGGCATGGCAATGGGACAGTAGCTTAGTGCTAGAACATACACTTTGCATACCAAAAGTCTCACATTCATTTCCTGGTATCTCCAGGTAGGGGTGGGGAAAGAATCCCATTTTGACACCCTAGGGAATTGTTGCTAATAAATCAGCCTTTCTCAACTTTGTCAACTGGAAGAACCCTTGAAATAATCTTCAGCTTTCAGGGAACCTCTATATGCAAACAACTATCTAAGTATCAATATTTTCAATTATACTTTTCACCGAACTCCATGGCTGCAGGAAACATAAGCTGAGAAACCCTGGTGTAGACAATACAAGTTTGAGTTGTAATGCTCTGACTCTGAACAAAGTCAGCAGTATTCTGACATCTTCATTTTTAGATGGACTACAACTGTCATGAAGAAAATGAAAAGAAACAACAGTCATAAACAAACTTTGCAAGCTGAACGAAGCAAGCAAATGCAAAGTGTTCAAGAGCTCTGTATAAAAAGAAACATAAAGAATGTAAAATTTGAATTAGTATGTACAAGGGAAGGAACTGTGCCTAGCTGCAGAATACTGCAACTTTAAAGTAATAGGTATTGTAGGTGACCTTTTATCTTTTAAATAAGAATAGAGCTACACATTCAAAGACAGATTTGTTCTTCCTTTGATAGAAGAAGAAATAGTTATCTCCTCTAGTGTACCACCTTCAATATTCTTACACATGAATAGTAATGAAATTGAATCTCCCCCCCCCATCCCCCTCTATGGATAGGTTTTGTGGAAAAATTAAATGCCACATCTAACCTTATAGTGTACTTCATATCTCTGGGAAGAATTATGAAAAGGAGGGTAAAAGGGATCTTTATCACAAACTGAATTAACGCACAAAGTACTCCATTTGGAAGGTATATCAAGCGAATCCATTAAAAACCCTTCAAAGGCACCAAGTGAGGACACCTTGAAAATGAAAGCAGGGACCTTGCCACAGACCAGAATTGAACCTTGCTGAAGCAGCAACTCTCGCAAGAGAGATCACAATCGGACATTCAACCGATTCGCGCAGAGCTACCTTCCGCCAAAGAAAGGTCGTTTTGCGTCACTGTTATTTAAGGAGGGAAAATGGGTCCTGGTTGTTGTTGCTGTTATTATTATTGGTGGGTTGTTGTTTTTTTCTCATGAGAAACCCACTCTTGCATTCTTCTCTGCATAACTGCAAATGCAGGCAATCTCTCCTTCCCTTCTCCCCCTTTCCGTCTCTGCTTCCACTACAGATGTGCTATGGCAATTAATCTCGATCTCTACAAGGGCTGAGTGTAAACCTGAAAATAACTCAAGGTACAGAGAAGCCAGCTTTAAAAGAGAGAGAGAGACAGAGGAGGAGAGAACACTCTTAAAATCCTTCTAATAATAAACTGTGTTGCTTTTCGTCGTGCTTTTAATAGGATGCAGATGGGGACAGGTAGAGGTTTTTCCATCCACCTGCTTCAAAGACTGGACAAGTTGATTTTAAGTCAAAAAGGAATGGCCAAAGACTGTGATAACATTTGACAGTAGAGAGAGAGAATAAAACATTTGATGGCGTACTCATATTAAGCAAGTTCACGTTATAGGAGTCACCTAGTGATATCCAATAACCATTGTCAAAACTTAAAAAGAGTTGCTCTAAGGAATATTAAGATTAAAAGCTATGATGCCAGTTGAAATCGTACAGTAGAAAGGATGCTATTTCTTTCCTCCTTTTCAGATTGTTCACTAGGAAGAGATTATGTACTCTGTGCATGTCTGCTTGCATGTGTTGCAATCTGACAGCTCTCATTTATAGTCATGGGGAAATTTTGAATTAAAACAAATTTTGAATACAATTCACTTATGCAAAGCTACAATGAACAGGTTTTCTTAGGGAAAATGGTGTGTGTGCAAAAGAGAAAGGGAGAGACTCTTAAGTATTGCTGTGTGTTAGAGTGTATGTAAAAGACACACACCGTGGAAACCTAATTGTGTGAAACTTTCTCTTATACAAAAATGCAATGGGTCGGCAGTGGAGGTTTGTCTGTGTAAAGTCTTTGTTTTTTTCTAGCCTCAACTTCTTGCACACACAAGCTAGCAAAGAAAGCATTTTATCTTTGGTGACCCCCCCAACTACTGTGGAAGATGACCAAGTTTAATATTTCCCATAAAAAATCCCTGCTTTTAAAATTAAACATCACATCATGCCACCCTGCAAACAAGCATTTGAAATATGTTGCCATGAATTACTACAATTGATCACTATCACAGTTCCACAAAATTGGCGGCGCTCGGCACAGAAGAAACATATTAAATAGGCTTTCAGTTACAAAATTTACAGCGCATAATTTCCTAATAGCTAGATTTCTGGAAAACGGATTAGAAAAACCCAGGTGGCTGAAAACAGCCATATTCTAGTTTACATCCAAAGGGGAAAAGCAGAGTAAACGCTAGTCGTTTCATGTTTCTTGCTTGAAATCTTCCTTTAAATGTGTTGCCAAGATTATCATATATTTTTTCCTGAAACAAAAATACAAAACAAAATAAAAAGGCTTGGACAAATAACTCTAACAGTCCAGTCTATTAGATACCCCTTGGTGCTTCATTTTATAAAACCTGCCACCCAAATGGTATTTTTATATAGATTTCTCCCATCTCTTCCAGGTATGTGCATTTCACTGCCTCTATGAGACAGGCATCATCTCTTTGCATCTCACTGGTTTCCACTAGGGGTCACCACATTATTTAGAACAAAATCCAAAATCTAGAAGCACAGATACCTTTATTGGGCCAACTTCATAGCAAAAAATACACTGTGCAAGCTTTTGGAGCTTCACTGGCTTCTTCATCAGGCAGAAACTTTGAAAATCATACAGGAGAAAAACAGCAATGATGCTAGAATCACAAGTCTGTATGTAGAGAGATCTTGTAAATAATACACAAATAATAAAATATAATAAAATAATAAATAAATAATAAATTGCAGCACCTTTGAGACTAACTAAAGAAAGACGTTGGCAGTATGAGCTTTCGTAGACTTAAGTCTACTTCCTCAGATGCATTTGGTGGAGTGGTAAGCCAGGGCAGACTTATATATGCCCTAGGTGTTCCTGGCTTACCTCTACATACTGATTCTACTGACTAACATGGCTATATCTTTGAATTCTAAGCCTAAATTCTGTCTGAGATGTCAGTTGAGATTGTATTGAAGAATTTCAATGCAGGCAGAAGCTACTCCTGTCTTCCTTTGTTCCTCTATTGAACATAAAGAAAACAAAAATAATGAGCAC
>CM034704.1:5766716-5775030 GCA_020142125.1 Phrynosoma platyrhinos
AGTAAAAAAAAAAAAGGTAGTAAAGGCAGGCAACAACTGTAACCATAAAAAAAATATGTGACATCATGTTGTGGATGCTATAATAAGAGAGTGAAGATAAAAGGCTGCACCATGTCATCTAAATATTATAAAAAATAAAATAAAATAAAATCCCCTTTTAGGGTTTCCATTTCTTTTAACACTAAGCACTTTTGGATTTCCATCTCTCCTCTCAGTGAATAAATTTCCCTATATGCTTATGTTAATGCTGTAGTCTTTGGGCCTCAAAACCAGGGTGGCTTTTTTGATTGTGTGTGTTTTTTCTGCCTTTTAAAATGAGTCTTTTTACCATTTCCATCTTAAGCAGGATACAGTGGTTTGATGCAGGGGTAGGCAACCTTTCCCCTTTAAGGGCCGAGGGACTTCAGCTCCCAGAATCCCAGGAGCTATTGGCCAACATGGGACTATTGGCCAACATGGCTGAGGCTTCTGGGAGCTGAAGTCCTCGGCCCTTAAAGCATTGGACTATGATTCTCGAGACTAGGATTCAAATCTCTGCTCAGCCATGGAAACCAACTGGGTGACCTTGGGCAAGTTGCACTCTCTCAGCCTCAGAGGAAGGCAAATCTCTTCTGAACAAATCTTGCAGACCCTGTTAGGCTTGCCATAAGTCAGAAACATCTTGAAACAGACCATTCACATACATTGCCTTGGGAGCCTTGGTATTCTGAAATCACTGAGAACAAAAATCAATAAATAAATACATTCTGCACTTTCCAACTGGCCTTTGCATCCATGGATTGTGAGTAGCAGCTCAGTCCCATTTGTACACAACACTTGGCAAGCAGTTGACTGAAGGTTATCTTCACAGGAATAGCCACAGTTTCTAACAAAGAACGTCCCCTAGAGCCTAGGGTTTTACTATAGCATCTAAATTTCATTTTTCACTTCAACAGTGGGCAAACAAGGAACATGATGTGCACGACTGTAGAATATGAACAAAAAATTACAAGTTCAGAAGCCTTGGCGGGCTGGCTCCTCAAACTTTTGAAGGAATGAAGGCCATCAGTCATGGTGAGCCATGGCCTCAAGCAGTATAAACAAGGCAGAAATGATAGTCAATATAATCACAATTGAGTGCATGTTGTGTCAGGTGTTCCAGTGTGATCACAACCAAGGGAACTGAGAACTAGTTGAAATGTTTTCCTCACTTTTCTGGAGTTTTGTTTTTCTCTTGAGTTAACACAGGCTGCATCTGCACTGCAGAATCAATGCAATTTGACACCACTTTAACTGTAATCATAGAATCATAGAATTGGCTCCATCCTATAGAATCCGGGGATTTGTAGTTTGTTACGGCACCAGAGCTCTCTGGGAGAGAGAGCTAAGCATCTCACAAAACTACAAATCTCAGAATTCCATAGCATTGATCCATAAAGGGGTGTCAAACTGCAGTAATTCTGTAGTACAGATGCAGCCACAGTTAATAGCCATCTTCTCAATGGAAGAGGAGGTTTGCTACTAGGACAGACAGGAGTGTTCTGTAATTATAGATGGTAACTGCTGGTGAGTTGGTATGCCTTTGGGTGAGACAAAGACAACTGTCCCAATGCGTATGTAGACATGAAAGGTAGTCTCTTTGAGTGGCAGATGCAAAAATAAATCTTACTCTAATGTCCTCTGGATGACAGCCTTCTTGAAATTTCTTTCCAGAAAGCATTTAAGATTCCTAACAGGACCCCTCTAGGAAAGTCTCTTTAGAAGGAAGCAGAACATTCAAAGAGAACTGGAAAGGAAAAGAGCCTTGCCCATTTACTTCCTTCTGGGTTCTATGGGGCCAATTATAAATGACTACTGAAAATACAACCATAAAAAAGAACAGTGGCTTCGTGGTTAAGATGCCAATTCTGACAGTTGTTAAGGTTAGAAGCTTGGCAGATCGAAGCCCAAGTGCCACATGATGGGGTGAGCTCCCGTTGCTAGTCCCAGCTTCTGCCAACCTTGGAAAGCATGCAAATGCAAGTAGATAAATAGGTACCACTTCGGTGGAAAGGTAACAGTGTTCAGTGCAGTCATGCTGGCTGGATTACCACCAGAGTCATCTTCAAACAATGCTGGCTCTTTGCCTTAGCAATGGAGATGACCTTCCACAGTCGGTTACGAGTAGACATTCATGTCAAGAGAAAATCTTTACTTTTATCTTTACAACAAACTACCCCAAAAGTAGGTACCTGCTGGGGATATTCTAGCTGGAGATCCAGCATTGGGCCCAGGGTTGAACGTGATGGCCCATTAGGCTCCTTCCAACTCTATTATTGTATGATATCATTTCTAAGAATGGCTGACCAGATGCCCATAGGAAGCCCTTGTGGGACATTGATTTCATGATTTGGTGGGACTACCATGAGGAAGGGCTGACCTTCAGATCTGGATAAGTAGATATGAGAGATTTGATGCTAGTTTGCCAGCGTTCCCAAGCCATTTAGAATTTGAAAGGTAAAAATCAATACTTTCTTCTCTGAAAGTTATCAGCCAATTCTAGTTAATAGGTCAGCTGCCCATTTTCATCAATAGAGGTTTCAATATCTTCTAGGCACAAGTTACCTTTTATTTTTTAAAAAAATATTGTAATTGTTGTTTATTTTCTTCTTCTTAATGTATGACTACTGTTGTGGGTTGCACTTGGTGGTGGTGATTTCTTTATGAAACTAATTGAATTGTATTCTCTTATGTCAGTGTAAACCCACTGGAATGTATTAGCTGAAATTTGGTGAACAAATGTCTCAAACCAAGAAACAAACAAGTAGAAAACTCATAGTGGAAATTCTATGGCACAAGATGTTCCAAAAGCAATGTGCTCCACCAAGTATCTTTTGCAGAAAATCCATTACAAATAAACATATTGACTACTGGGGTGTGACTGCTGAATGGAAAGGTGTGTAGTTCTGGATCTGTCACAACGACAAAAACTACTTAAGTGCAGTATATGGATTTTTTATAGAGAGAGAAAAAAATTCTTGCCCTCTGTGATTCACAGAGCAATCTTCTCAGAATTTGATTTACCTATGCTTGGAAGCAATAAAGCAAAATATTCAAAACATAACTCATTATTCTCCCTATTTTCCATCCACACAACACAGAGCTTTCCTATACCTCCAGCCAATCTTTATATTCTTTGTCATTGTACCATCTAAGTTATGTGCCCAGTTTATTGTACTCCACCAATCCACCTGGTGTGCTATGCAAGTAAATGTTATAAGGCACAAAATCCTAGACAATCTGCTTGCCTGGTACAAGAAGAAAAATGCTTTCTGTTTCCATGTCCAGGAGCTCTGTGGTTTTGGGGAGGACTTGGAGAATAGGAATACTGCAGATGTTGATCAACTGAAGGATGTTCCTTCAAGATAATTATAAAGTGGAGATTGAAAATAGATGGTAAACCCAGCATAAATGTGACATGCTGCTGTACAATGTGCATGGAAGCAGGTAGGATGGAAGTAAGGGGAAATTTTTAATAAAGGGAATCAGAGGAACACAAACAAGACAGGACTGAACTTTGGAGGAGAGGATGGACCATCAGAAGAGCTTTGATGAGTCAGAACATCGAAAGACCCTTGATCTACCAAATCAAAAGTCAGTTGTAAGAATCCTAGTCATTAAAATCCTAGTCCTTAAAATAGGCACCTTCTAGGATACCTAGAGGCAAGGCATGTAAGTAAATTATACCCTTCTTCCTTAGGCTGTCAATGTTCCTATAACTTCCTTTGAATCTTATATTGTCATTCAACCTCAAAATAGCAATTGATAGATCTGTCTCCCTTGAATTTTTCTAGTCTCCTCAAAAAGCCAGACTAGATGAGCCCTGTAGTCCCTTCCAACTCTAGGATTCTGATTCTAAATCTCTTGGCCATGAATTCAGTATAACTATTACATGTCCATATTCAATCTATCATTAATCAACTATTTGGCAATTTATCCAGGTGACTCTGAGAATCACTAGAAGGAATTAAGCTCTTGTCAACTTGCTGCAAACCATGCATAACTGTGTCAGCCATACAAAATTGGATGCAGTGAAAGGAAAGAGACTGGGATGGTAGGAAAGAAGCAGTTCTGGATTCTAGGCCCATGAGGGAAGATGATGAGCGTGTGGAAGGAAAATGGCAGAAATTTAGGCTAGTCATTAGATTACTTTAAGGCAAACAACAATGATGATACATGATACTCCTATGTTCTAAGTGTATGCCTGGCCTATTTTCAGTTGCACCTATAGATATCAATTTACACTCCAAATATGAATGGAACCTGAAATTTTTATGCAATGGCTAAAATGTTCCCTGATGAAGTCGGGTTAAATTTCCATCCCATGAATTACAAACATATCATTGGATCAGTGCTGATCTGCCAGTGCGCCAACAACTCCAGAAAAGTGTGAATTGTACACATTACTATGTACAGTTATCACAGTTATATTTTCAGTAGGAATTATCTGGGAGTTCTAATGTTCAACAATGTCAAAAGAACATTTATGTTGAGAAGACATCTTAACACTCTCATATTTGAAGACGAGATGCTAGCCAGGTTTATATCGGATAATATGTTTCACACGAGGATTCAATTACAGCTATCCCAAGGTCTGCAGAAAGAATATTTAAAGTCTGCTTTGCCCTTGACTTTTGATTCTGCATGTCACAAGCATTTAACTCAAAGTCTCCTGGATTACCAATACTGCATTAAGTTCACTGACTTCTTACCAGATTATCCAATACTAGAGGCACTAACATCACAGACACAGAGATCTTGATGATGTATCCAAAACATACAATTAAAAAGTCCTAATGTTTCAGTCATGCCAAAGGAAGTTGAAGGAAAACCTAAAACATTCACTGTGGGAATGGCAAGATCTCCAAGAAAATAAAATCCCCCATTGATCGCTTCTGCTTGATGAAAGCAAAAAGTTGTCCATTGTAAGCTGCAGCTCCCCTTGGTGGGTCAGACACTGAACTGCATTCAGATGGTCAGAAATGAAGTTTATTTATTAGTAGTTCACCTTAAACAAGAAAACGTTGCATGGGGTATTTACGACATGGACCCAGACATCATATTTCAACAAATCACAAGTGATGGAGTAGTGTTTTTAGCAAAGAGGGAAGCCATAAAACAAAAAGCAGCTTTTAAAAAGAAATCATAGAACTATCATATATTATTGAAAGATACTGAATTCTCTCTCAGGTGCTTTAATTAAAGGTGACAGGAAACATGGACAAATTTTGATACACACACTTGTTTTTGTTGGGGGAACAGGTTTAGTTGGAGTAAATTTGGAAACCTGTTATAGTTCTGCATTACTTTACCAACTGATTATGTGTGTTTTTTATATATAATGAAATGTGGAATTTTCTGCATAAAGATTCTGTCTACAGAAAAGGGGGGGCATGTAAAACTGATCCTCCACTGAGTTAATATGAAGGTGCTGTTATAGTATAATAAATAACAGACTGAACAGGCAGTCATTGTTTCAAGTCTTGCCTGCACTATGAATCTTTGTCATTGCAACTGTCCCTTAGCCAGAGCATCAACATATCCATTTGATGATCAGGCATGTCATAACTAAATAAATACTGACACAGGAACAGTCCAGATTAATCCTCTATGCCCCACATTTTTCAGATGCTTTTGAAATTTCCCATTTTCTCTCTCTTACCTTTGTCCTCAGCTTAGTTCAATTGCTGCAAATTGAGTTCAAAGTGCAAAAGTGGTTTGTACTCAATTAATTCGGCAAGGGAAAAGAGAAGAAGAGGGACATAGTCTTACTCTTCCCAATAGAGCCAGGCAAGAGCAAGCTGCTGCAACCTCCCCTGGCTTATGTATTCTTCCTCATTAATATTTTTTTGCCATCTTGACCACACTTTGATGTTGCTTGGACACATGTGTCCTGGTTATCATTGGTCAAATGTTGACTAAGACTAGTCTACTTAGGGCTATTGTAAGGATTACCAACAAAATATATATGAAAGTTCTTTGAACATAATGACATTGCTTAGATTTGCTCATCAACCCATTTAGCCTTTAAATTCAAGCTGCAGACTCACACATTTTATTATGCCATTTTATTATGGTCCGATTCAGATCTTGCCTTCCTGGTTTGGGAAATATAGATTGCCTCCAAATACCCAGTTCCAACTCTACTTTCTGGGTTTCTGGTGTGAGAACAACTGTGTTATAGCCACAATGTTCACATCACCTTTCTACAGTTTTCTATCAATGTTGTTTTTATTATGCATGAAGCAATGCTGAGTCAGATAAATGTTATGGGTCTGATATTGTTTCCTCTCCCTTTAAAACTGACCTTTTTCTTTGGGGGGGGGGAATGCATGTATTTATTGCCCAAGACCACTTTGCATAGTCAATAGCTTATGTACATAAGGTAGATGTGTAGATTTCATGCTTTTTCAGACAGCAAAGATAAGATTTTGTGATAGTAACATGAACCAGCGCATGCTATGGCCATCAGTGAAACATTGTAATTTGGCCTTGTAGCCACAAGAACTCTGTGGAAAATTATGCCTGGTCTGCAAATGAAATATTTAAAACAATTTTTGACACTGAAAGGTACACCTGACATATTTGTCGATTTTCATGGGAGTCTAGGCTGATTAGATTTTGAGGGTCAGTCACTGTAAGGTCATTTGAAGACCACATATTTTAAATTTCAAATCAACTATGACAAATCTGATAAATATATATTTTAAAAAAAAGATCAACATATGCTACAGTTTTGGAAGAGGGAAAACCTCTGTATTACATTTGGTCGATGGCAGATAAGGCACTCCTGTTATAAGAGATATTTTTTTTACAAATAACCTTGATAAACCAGAGGGAAGGTGCATAGATAATTTACTAATATTACAAACTTTTACATATCGGAAGCCAAAAACTATCCTCTTCAAAGAAAACATGTAGGCTGGAAATTGCAAAGTATACACCCTTAATTAATAGTCTACAAAAAGCCTAATATAAAACAAACAATTTTTTTTAAAAAAATTCAATATTATTACCTTCTGAGATGGAAGCATCAAAGATCAAAGTTGCCAAAGCACAAGGAGTTAATCTAAAATGATAAAGTTGACTGCTAGCAGTTTAATAACTCAGTTAAACCAAAGCTGTGTGACAAACCTTAGAGGGAGGGCATTGGTGACTCCAATTTAAGGACCTTCCTTCATGTTTAGCCACATGAAAAAGTGTGAAAAAGTGTGAAATATATCCTCTATATTTTCAGCCTGGTTGTGCCTCCAACCGATGGGTTCTCAAGGGACTGTGGATTGGGCCACTGGGAAATGACATCTGCAGAGATCTCCTGATCATGGGACACACTAAGAACAAGGAACTAGAAAGACCCCTTGGGGTCCTGCCACAACCCCTTCTCTCAAGGCACCCTGTGGCTGCAGAAGAGCACTGCAGACATCATTCCTGGTGCCCCAAACTGCAGCACCTCTGAAATCCACTGAAAGTTGGGGTGCAGCCAGGCTGGAAAAGTAGGTTTGAGGGTTGCATTTTGCTATGAATGACTGTAAATGTGCATCTCCAGCAGTTACAACTTCTGAAATCCATGGTACAATCTTATAATTACTGAACAGGATGACATCCATGATCCTCTTCTGATGACAGTCATGGTCCTCTTCTGGTGGGTGAAACTGACCATCACTAAAAGAAACAAGTTGTTTGACGTCTTCTTCTTTCAACAACAAGCTGAACCAATACCTATCTGTGCTGAAGCCCACGATAAGTGAGCATTTACTCATACATTAAAATTACAAAGATAGTCTGCAGAAGAAATTGTCGGAAGTGCACATGGAGGATAGAAGCCACAGTTATAATATACTTCAAGATTACTTTCAAATGCCTAGGATACTAGAGCCTCTTTTTTAAAAAAAATCATTTGAAGTATCTTTCCAGGAAACTATGAGAAGAAAAATGTCATACAACATTCTCATACCAATATTACATTGTGCTTCAAGACAACATTTCCACAGATTGGGGATTTTTAAAGTCTCATAAATAAGTGATAACCCATTGCAGGCACCGGGAGAAGAGGAATGGAAAATAATTCTGTGTTTGCATTTTAATCTCTCTTTTCAATATCAGTGTGTAGTGTGAACAGAAAAGGAAAAATGTTAAGATGCAGCATTATGAAAATTGATTTTTAACATATTTTAACCTCCCAGAAACATTGTAGAAAGGATTCTTAATTTGATGGTGGGGAAATATAGTCCACTGGCCAGCCACTGGAACATATTAATATTCTATGTTTCAGACCATATTATTTCTTAGAGAAACA
>CM034704.1:5775115-5787310 GCA_020142125.1 Phrynosoma platyrhinos
CCCCCCCCCCACTAAAGTCAAATTCCAAGGGCTTCTGAGAAACTTGTATGAGGACATAGAATAGGTTAAAGAATATAGATTTGTATCAGGTTTGGAACAAGACAGCCAAAAAGAGAACCTTCCATCCAGGTGGAAATCCTCTTAGCCCTTTGACATCTGGGAGTGCCATGTACCACTGAAACATCATTTTGTTCCTCCACCGGGCTTTTTAGACCTTAAAAAACACGGGACCTCACTACACAACATAATTACTGTATATATACTCCACAGATTCTTTATCCGCAGTTCCACCATCCATGGCTTGACAATATTTTTAAAAGTATGTATGTTCCAAGAAGCAAACCTTGATTTTGCCATTTTATATAAGGGACATCATTTCGCTACCCCACTGTATATAATGGAACTTGAACATCCACAGAATTTGGTATCCATGGGAGATCCTGAAACCAAAATCCAGTAGATACCAAGGACCCACTGTACTCAACTATAAGTTGACCTCATGTATAAGTCGAGGGCAGGTTTGGGAGGGCAAAATTGTGAATTTTGATATGACCCATGGATAAAGTGAGGGTAAAACTTAGGGGCATATAATAAAGGATGTAAAGAATGAGAAAAAGGAAGACAATGCAAAAGAACCTATAAAACTCTAACAGGCATAACTGTTTGTGGTCATCCTAAAGGCTGGATGGATGAAATAGTAGTGGGGAGGGTCAGCACTCCCAGGACAGATTACACTCTTGTTGACAAAGGATGGTTCCTATATATACAGTACAGTACTTACATTGACCCATGGATAAGTTCAGTTAGGGTTGGGGGTTTTTTGGCGGGGGGTTCAGGTCTTTTGCCTCCATCTCCTACATGACACCCCTTCAGATATTTAAGGATGGTTGTCATGTCAGCAGTCAGTCTTCTCTTCTCCAAGCTAAACATATCTAGCTCCCTCAGTTGTTCCTCATAAGGCTGGTTTCCAGATCTCTGATCTCCTTGGTCATACTGCTCTGGACATGTTCCAGCTTGTTAATATTCTTCTTGAAATGTGCCCAAAACTGGACATTGGATTCCAGGAGTGGTCGAGATTCAAATTCCATTCTGTGGCATGATGAAAAAGGTCATGTTGACATTATGGTCTCTATCCTACTGGTAGTTCCAACTAGAGTGGATGCCTTGGAGCCATGACATTTACAAACACTATCTGCTGACACTGCATTCTGGTCATATCTGATCTGGGAACAGCCCCTTTAAGTAAGATTTCTCCCTGAATTTCTAAACAGGAAAATATAATTTCTATGTGTAAGTGTGTGTGTTTGAATGACAAGCTGGGTCTCAAGCCACCTTGAGTTCCTATACCAGGAGAAAGGTAGAATATAAATAAACATAATAATAATAATAATAATAATAATAATAATCATCATCATCATCATCATCTGAAAGCAACTGTAGTTGGTACTTAATGCATAGCATTTAAAGACATCACCAGAGATTATCTCTAGTTTCAGGTTTTTGCTCAGTAACCTCAGAGTTTGGCACAATCCTGAACCAGTGACCCTAAGAATCCTTCATGCCAAAGCTATTTATTAGATTTTTTTTCTTTTTAAATATGTACATGGGCATGTACATAATGAACTATCTTACCAAAGCAGTTCTGCAATATTAATCTTCAGATAAGAACAAGCATACAGTACTATCAATGACAATAATAACTCGACAGTGCCTTTGTAAACCAGCAGTGCCCTTTTCCACAAATATTCATGCAACAAACCTCTTTACCCTGTACTTCTACAGTTTTGAAAATATACAGAGAAATGTAAGAGAGGCAGAAAGCTATTCAATTTTTTTAAAAAAGCAAGCTCAAGCTAATGAAATAATATAGATATTGCAGGAAGCGCTAATTTTCCTGCTCACTGGAAGTTTAATCAAAACTGTAATAGCGAGTCTATAGCTATAATTAATCACGGGCAGTTTGGAGAACAAATCCTTTTTATGTGTCAATTCTCAAAATCTCGCCAAAAAAAAAGTTTTATTCAAATTGCTTCGTTTTATAGTCATTCTCCTTACAAAAGAAATTGGCAGTATATAATCACAAGAGAGTCTCATTCTCTTTAATCCAATATAGAAGAAGAATCCCCATTATTCAAATCTTCATGGCTTAAGAGTCTAAATTATCTAAACCATGCTTTAATTCAACTTAGATATTCATAGCACAAACAATTACCATTCATGTGGGTGCAGTATTATGGGGAAAGACTATCAATGGGTGTTCATCTTAAGTTCTGAAAGGCCATCAAACATCTAAAAGATATATACAGAAATCTCTTTCTATACATACTGGGATGCAGAAAAGTAAGAACAAATTCCTGACTGATACAAATATGTCAAGGACTCCGGTTTGGCTTCTGTGACCTCTCTGCATCCTGGGGATAAATTTATTCTTAATAAGTTTATTCTCAAAGGAAGCAATGAGTAATTTTAGTAATTTTCTTCCTACTGAGAGACAGTCTTTGAAAACCCCAGTTTTCGACCTGTTTGCAAATCAGGACTTATTCTAAGTAAAAACTGCTTGTGGGTTATTTGCGTAGAAAACAGAGAAATAGCATTTTCTACATAGAAGCAACAATTTTCTTGGGAAAATATTCTTGTGCAGAAAATGCTGCTGTCCACACCAAACAAAACAAAACAAAACAAAACAAAAACGTGAGCAAAATTTGTAAGGAACAAGTCTTGTATTGCAAAGATTGTAATTAGTCAAGTATTCTTCTTCTCATAGAGAACAGGAGCTGGAGCAATGGATTCAAAGTGCAGGAAAAGAAATTCCACCACAACTTTAGAAGGACTTCTTGACAATAAGAGCTGTTCGACAGTGGAACACACCCCCTTGGAGTGTGGTGGAGTTTTCTTCTTTGCGGGTTTTTAGAGGCTGGATGGCATTGACTGTGTATTCCTAAATGGCAGAGGGTTGTATTTGATAGCCCTTGTGGTCTCTTCCAATTCTAGGATTCTATGATGAGTTATACATGAAATTAATATTTCTAAGAGTAATGATACCCTAAACAACAATCCACAGAATGTTTTCTAAGCACTATAGTATTTCAAAGACCATGGAAGAGATCCACCCCATTTCTCAAACACACACAATATTCACATTAAAAATCACAGTATGCATGAATTAAGCAGATTCCATTTACTTTGCCTGGCCAGTGAACGCTGTAAGCAAAAGATGAGTGCAGCCTTTTGAACCCAATGGCACAAAAATAATAATTTAAGTCTCATAAATATCTTTGTGCTAGTTATAGACCACATAGGTTGTAAACAAGATTTCGGAGTCTCATATCTCACAAAGCACTATACACAGGATCATCTCTACGACAGCTGCACTAGCGGCATTCATCTGTTTACCTACTTAGATAAGAAATAACAAGCTCTGAGATGTAAATGATGATGAGACCAGTGACTTTTAGGCCTGCCCACAGATGGCCCTTAAAACTTCTCTACACATGCAGAATGCCAACCCTGGGACATCTTTTATGGCATATAAGATTTATGGAAGTGGCACATACACAATATTACAAAAACAGAGCTGTGCATATATGCAGTGCTGGTGCAGAGACACAAACTTTACAGCCTTCAAATTCTAACACACACACCTCCAACATGCACAAGCACCTCCACTGACTTCAAACACATTTCTATACAGCACATATTTTGAAGACTACAACAATATCATGTAGCATATTCAACATGTAACTGTCTTGATTTATCAGGGAGTATTCTTATTAATCCAGTGTCATTGCACTTTTTAAGTTCCTTTTAAAATGTCCCATTTTTCTCTCTTTTCCTACTACTCTTCCCTTTTATCTTCAGCTTACTTCAATTAGATAAAGGTAAAGGTAGTCCCTTGAAATGAACGTCTAGTGGTAACCAACTTTAGGGGGTGGTCTTCATCTCTGTTATGAAGACAAAGAGCCCGTGTTGTCTGAGGACTACTCTGGTGGTCATGTGGCCAGCATGACCGTACCAGATTCTGTTACCTTCCCACCAAAGTTGTACTTATTTATCTACTTGCATTTGCATGCTTTCCAACTGCTAGGATGGCAGAAGCTGGGACTAATGACAGGAGCTCACCCCATCATGTGGCACTCAGTCCTCGAATTGCCAACCCCCTGATTTTCTGATCATCAGAATTGGCATCTTAACCACTAAGCCACCACTTCAATTATTGCAAATAATAATTGCAGGGAAGAGAGAAGAGGAGGGAATGTAATCTCGCCTTTGCCAATAGTCTAAAGCAGGGGTAGGCAACCTTTCCCCTTTAAGGGCCAAGGGACTTCAGCTCCCAGAAGCCTCAGCCATGTTGGCCAATAGTCCCATGTTGGCCAATAGCTCCTGGGATTCTGGGAGCTGAAGTCCCTCGGCCCTTAAAGGGGAAAGGTTGCCTACCCCTGGTCTAAAGCAAAAGCAAACTGCTACAGTCTAGATTGTATGTTCTCACTCATTAATAACTTTTGCCATCTTGACTACACTCTGATGTTCCTTGGTCACACATGTCCTGGTTTTCATCTGTGAAATGTTGGAGGGTATGAACAAATACTCTACATATTAGTTAGGTTCTCTGAAACTTAGAGATGAAGTAGACTGCCCCTTTGCGCTGGGTTGGGAGCAGCATCTGAGTGTGGTGTTTAGATCCCGCACACTCTGATGACACCCCCAAGCCAACGTTACACTACCCACCTGACCACATGGTGGGCAGCTTTTTGGTGCTCTGGTAGTCTGGTGTTTGGACACCGCATGCCGCAGGAGTACCAAAACACCACTGCAGTGGCAGAAAAGCTGTCTTTTTTCCAGCAGAAAAAGGAGCAGCATCTTGCTGCTTCTTTTTGTGCCAGAAAAAAGCTGGAGTGGGGCCATGGCATGCAATTGCTGCAGCGCCCACCTGGCTTTTTCTGGGGTGGCATGGTGCTGCCCCTTCGGGGAAGTTGCTTCATCCCATAGTGTCTGACAAACAAGCTGTTATAATGCAGGAAATGGATGCTAATCAGGCTATCAAGTAATGCTCTATTTGCGAGTCATTGCT
Organism: Phrynosoma platyrhinos; assembly: GCA_020142125.1. Classification (NCBI taxonomy): domain Eukaryota; kingdom Metazoa; phylum Chordata; class Lepidosauria; order Squamata; family Phrynosomatidae; genus Phrynosoma; species Phrynosoma platyrhinos. The sequence goes on from CM034704.1 coordinate 5,780,184, forward strand.
ACAAGCTTGAAGCAGTTTCCTTAGCTATTATCATGTGATCCTAATGTTCTTCTCAATGACTGCAAGGGGTGTATTGCATAACCATCTGGCCATAAGCAGCAAAAGATGCCCATAATTCTACAGTTTATATATTGAAAATTCTTTATTCAGTTTTAGAAATCTACAGTTTTTAACTGCTTTGTCTCCAAAGTATATCTCTTACAGAATTTTCCAAAGAACACAGAGAGTTGCATGAAAATAGAGGGAAGGATGATGATGGTGATGATGATGATGATGATGATGATGATGATGATGATGATGCAGGGTGTCGTTCCCCCCCCCCAGCTTTAGGTGCAGGTTAAGGATCCTAATACCCAAAGCATAATAAGGGCAGTTATTCCCTCCACTGCATGAAATAAAGCTAAAGCAAACACTGCCAAAATGATTTTTAAAAAAAGATGCTTCCAAATATTAAATTATGATTTACTCCCCCCAAAGATAACTGTGATTACACACATGGTTTCAGAAATAATGTGGCCAGTGGCTGGATTTTTAGATGGATGGGAACAGAGGATGTTGATATAGTTACAACAATATCAGCTAAAATCATGATGCACCTTCCCAAAGTAACACATACTAGTTCTTTAGCTATATATTATTCCTGCAGGGCACAGGGTTGGAATAGATGGACATTATCATCCCTTCCAGTTTTAAGATTTTATGATCCTGTGGTTCCATATACATCAAATATATCCATTGTCATGATAACCTAATACTCTAGAAAACCCTGGCCTGCCACAGTCAAGCAAGCATGCTTGTATATGCTGCCCAGTTATTTCCATTTGACTTCTCCTACCAACTGGACCAGCTAAATAAGCTATAATTTCTAATGTATAGCACATGATAAAGATGCCATAGACAGAATGTCTGTGATTTAGTTATTATGACATATGAACCAGGGATTCTAGCTTATCTCTCCCCCCCCTCCCCCAAACAAGCCAGAATCATGATACATGATTTGTTGCTGGCTTATGATTTTAGATATTTGGAAAGACACAGGTCAGAATCCCCAGTTTGGATGTTATGATATATAGTTAGTAGAATTCAGAGACATAGCCATGTTGGTCTGGATCAATCTGCAAATGGATCAGATGCTTGAAATTTTAAGAAGGTATAATTCAAAGGAACCAGATGGGGATTGACCAAGTTGGGTACCAATGAACTAGGACAGTCCTTAGTAAAGAGACATGTGAGAGTATGCTTAAGGCTGCAGAATTAATGCAGTTTGACACTGCTTTAACTGTCATAGCTCAATGCTAGGAAATTCTGGGATCTGTAGTTTTGAGAGCTTATTTAGCCTTCTTTGTCAGAGTACTCTGATGCTATTAACAAACTACAAATCCCAGGATTCCATAGGATGGAGCCAGGACAATTAAATCGGTATCAAACTACATTAATTAAAAAATTATGCAGTGTGGCAACAGCTCAAGATACATGATAGTCAATGTGAGGTTAGAATAGAAAATTCTAGGCTATATGGATGGATATTCGCGCCTAACACAAGCAAGTCTTCTTTCTTCCCGTGCACATAATATTTATATAATGCTCTAACTATATATTCACAGATCAATGTTACTTTGAAACACAGTTTAAACCAGGTTTTTTTGGAATATAGCTCCTCAAATCCTCCAGGTAGCAAGGCAGTAGGTTATGCTGGCTGGAATTTCTGGCAAGTGTTGTCTCAAAATTAACTTTGCCTAGCTCTGGGAAATCACTGATAGTATTAAATACCACTGAAATTTATTTATAAAATTAAGAAAAAGTATATCCTTCCAGAAGGAAGACAAAAATATATATGACAGACTAGAATAATTCTCCATGCATACCTTCTCCCATGAAATAAAGCTAAACCAAATGTGAAGACATAGAGGTGGGATTAATATCCTTTCCCCTGTTATTCTTGAGGTCAGTAAGATGAATGTGCTGGAAGCTTTTCCTGTCCATTTCTGCTATAATTTCACACACTAGGAGACAAATTCTATTTTCCAGAATGCGCACACAACTCCCCCAGGAATCTGGCCAAGTTGCAAGCCAGCATTTGAGAGCAGAATGTGGCCCTAAGCCATTAGTTTGAGCTCTCTGTTAAAAGACTACTGAGAATAAGGTGCTTCTGAGGACAATAAGGATCAAAAACACCATCCCTTGCTCCAAGAATTGCTCACATAAGAGACATGGAGGAATCCTCAGAAATTCAATGAGCCCCCGTTTTGAAAAGGAAAGGGGGATTAATGGGAACCACAGTTTTCCGTTTAAATGTTTTGTTAATGCAACATGACAATATATCAGTACTGAACTACAGAAAACATGTTTCCAAGCTGATGGCAAAATGAATATTTGTATAGAGTGTATTACCATTTTATGAAGATGATTTCAAAGCAAGCAAACAGCATGTCTTGCTAGTTTGTTCTGGAACCTGGTTGGATACAGTTAACCATTAAATACAGTTGGCCCTATGTATCCATAGATTTTTTTTATCCTCTACTTCAGCTACCCATGGCTTAAAAATATTGAAAAAAAGATATACATTCCTAAAGCACACCTTGCTTTTGCCATTTTATATAAGGGACACCATTTCATTGTTTCATTGTGCTTAATGGGACTTGAGCATCCACAGATTTTGGTATCCACAGGGGGTCCTGGAACCAAATCCCAGCGGATATCAAAGGCCCATTGTAGATATATATAGGGGGAAGTGATTTAAAAATGGAACTTAACAGCTAAATCACAATTTTTAAAAAAAAGATTTCCATCCTTCTCAATTGCGTAAAATGAAAGGGAGCTTGTAACCAAGATGGCAGTTTAGGACATTCCATCAGTAAGATTCTTAAGTTGATGTCCTCTAGGCTGAGACCATGTACCATTAAAGTCAAGAAATTTTCTCTTTTATCTAAAATGCTTGAGTGAGATAGCCCATTTCCAAACATGGATAAATCAGAGGAAATTATCACACAGGGACAGGATAGGGACAGGATCACTCCCCTGTCCTTATCCCATCCATGACCACAATTGCATAAAAGAAATTCAGACATGTCACACTGATCCGGTCATGTCCCATCAGTGAAGTGGAATTGTATTAATGGGTTCTCCATTTAATACAAAATGCCAGCAAATTATGGGACAATCCCACTTCACTCATTGACAAGATCAGCATGACGTCACCTGAAACTCTTTCGTGCAATCGCTGTCACTCATGCTTTCTGGATGGGATAATGTCCAGATACGCGTGACATCATTTGAAAGTCCTTCCCGTGATAGTGCAGGAAGGACAGGGCAGAGAATGGACAATGGCATCCCTTTCCCCTTGTGAAAATCTCCAGAGGGGCTGAGATGTTCTGAGAGATGTTTGGCACTGGTTGCTCTGGCTTCCTGGTCAGGACTGGAGACTGCAGATTCCTGAAGTGCCTACATCAGCTTCTAGGTCAGTGATTCCCAAACTTTGATCCTCGGGGTGTCTTGGACTTCAGCTCCCAGAAGGCCCAGCCAGCTTGGCCAACAATTAGGAATCCTGGGAGCTGAAGTCCAAAATATGTGGAGGACCAAAGTCTGAGATCCACTATTCTAGGTACATAGGGGTTTTCCCATATACTTCAGATGACTGGAGAACCAGCATGGTGTCATGGTTTGAGAAATGGAGTATGACTCTGGGGATCACGGTTTGAATCGCTGCTCAGTTATGGAAACCCACTGGGTGGCTTTGGGCAAGTCACACTCTCTCAGCCTCAGAAGAAGGCAAAGTAACTGCCCTCTGAAGAAATCTTGCCAAGACAACTCAGTGATAGGTTTGCCTTAATGTCACCATAAGTCAGAAACAACTTGAAGGCACAGAAAAACTGAATATTAGACTGTAGTCCTCTAAACTGCTTGCTCCAAAGTAATCCCTCAGACATCAGTAGGTTGGAGTCCTTTCATCCCTTGAATAAAGGCCATGTGAACATATATTCTTGTCATTTTCTTAGCCCAAGTTTTGTTCATATTGTCAGCCATGGGTTTCTTGATAGTTTGACAAATAGCTGGCACGGGATTTTGGATCATGCTACCTATGTGATTTCTGTTATTCTGGGTTGAATTTCTGCTATTCTGGACTGTTTAAAAGAGAAAAAGACAGGAAAAAGAACAATATCTGCTTAGGCACTACTGTTGTTTGCTTCCATTACAATTCATTTAAAGTAGATATAAATGGAAGTTGCATAACTGAACAACTTTCGGGTGTTGGACCCTCAGTCCAGTTTTGTGCAAAAGTGTCGCCACAGAGGCAAGATGAATCCAGAGATAAATGATACTCGTCTCAAGTCAAATCAAAATGTTTCATCTTAGAAATTCCCTCGTCCCCAAGGTGTCCTGACCCTGAAAGGAACTTTGAACCTTGCTGGTTACAATGATAAAAATATTCTATTTATTTTTTTTCGCCATGGCTTGACATGGATGTGTTACCAGGAAAGTGACTTTTTGGTTGTTTTTTCTCTTCCTACCATGAACATAAAAAAAATGCATCCTGTTTATTTCTAAACTTCATTGTATCTGTTTACAAGATAGGCTGGCATTTGCTGTTAAAGCAGAAAATTACAAGGAGGGCTTAATTGACCCTCTTGTGTCTTTGAAAAATCCTGTCTGTTGTCTCTAATTGACCCTCTTGATACCTTTATGGAACAATGAATGAATCCTCTGTAAATAATGGACGCTGATGATTAATAGCCATGGTTAGGTTGGACCTCTAGTTCATGGTGCTGTGTTACAGTTACTTTCCCAAAAACAAAACAAAGACCGGTTCCTTGTCTCTCATGACTAACGGTGTAATTCCACAGAGAAAATGGCCTGCGGTGGCTAGTTACCAAAGAGAGCTAGAGTCGCATGTAACAAACAGAGTAACAAATGAATACCGAAAAGAGTTTTCAATAGTCAGTATTATCTCTCACGTTTCAGTGGGAAGCAAAAAAAGGAGGACAACAGGGAACCACGAGATGCTTAGAAAATAAACCAAGGCAATCATGAAAGAAATCTCCATTAATTTTAATTCCTAGTCCACCCTGTTCTAAAGACTTACCATCGTAACTTAAAATACGCCCTTAAAGAGCTATTGCAAAAATTAAAACAATTTAGAAAGTCAATTGCAAGTAGATAGATCTTCTGGTCTGAATGCATAACAGTGTCAAAGATCTTTGTTTTGATGAATTCTGTAAAGTGTGATTCAAATTTATTAACATGAATCATCATCACCATCATCACCATAATTGGGGTGTATGTGATCCCTAATTTGTGATATGTGTGATTTCAGGTCCAGGCTTGATCAAACCACACTTTCTTATATTTGGATGGCTCTTGATATTTTAATATTTATTAGAGGAAAGTTGCCGCTGATGAGTGTGTGGAAATGAGTGAAAATCGTGTGTTTTATTCAATAGTAAATAGTCTCACAGTCACCCCTTTCTCTTTAGACTGGAAAATTCACAGTTTACGGTTTTAGGAAAATACATGAGACCTCATGAAGTTACAACATTTGAAAGACTTTTAAAAAAAACAGGATAGACTTTGTGCAATAAATAATTTGGATTCACTAACTCAGAATGTGAACACTATAACATAAAACACAGCCTTTAATAGAACATAATGGTATTTTGTGATGCCACTATTAAATTTGCTTATTAAAACTCAAAATTGCATTCTGAAACTAAGTTATCTCATGCTGAACATACCCATAAAATGAGTAAATCAAAATTTTATTACAATGTCCAAAATAAAATGAAGGTGTGCAGCCTTCCTTGCCTTCTTATAACTCTGATCTGAAAGGCTGAAAGATGAAACACGTTACTGAAAAGAAAACGAAGAGCTATAAGAACTCTTTGTGCAAATCTATAAAGTTAATCATTCAAATTTTAAAGTTAGAAAAAAGAACAAAGTAACAAATCTAATGAGTAATGTGCTGACATGGTAGTAAAAGGTAGTAAAAGTACATGTTTAGTTAATTGTTCATAATCTAAAAATCAAAAGTCTTGCTAGAATGAAGTTGAAAAACTCTATCCATGTTTTTTTGTTCTTCCGGTTCATCTATCCCATCCTTGTTTTCAGCTTTGAAGAAGAGAGGAAAAATAGATTTTTGAAAATCCCATTTCTCATTCACTCCATCAAAAGCTCTTATCTTGCTTTTTCTATCTTGTTAGCTCACCTTTTTATTCCCCCTTTCCTTAATTTACTAATTCCCACGTTGATCCCAGAAAAAGACCCAGAATTCAGCTCTTCAAAATTCACTTTCCTTAGACAGACTTCTTGCCTGTATTCTAAGTACAAGCAACATCATTTCCTATGGTAATCTGGGAAATGACTATTAAACTGTCCATTCATTATTTGGGAGGTAATTGTGAATTATCAAGAGCCAGCATGGTACAGTGGTTTGGGTATTGGACTAGGACTCTGGGAGACATAGGTTCTAATTCTTGCTCAACTATGGAAAGCCAGAATATGACTTTGGATGAGCCCCATTCTCTAAGTCTCTGAGAAGGCAAAAGCACACACACACCCAACACACAAAACCCCATGACAGGTTTGCCTAAGTCAGAAATAATCCAAAGGCATACAACAACAAGCTAGGCAACACCAGCCACAGATGCTGGCGAACCTCTTCTAGAACATGGCCACACAGCCCGAAAAACCCACAAAAAACTATGGACGCTGGCCATGAAAGCCTTCGACTTCACACAGTTCAGCAGTTTGCTTTTGCCTGAGCCTCCTGGGAAGGGTAAGATTTCACCTCCTCTTGTGCTCTCCCCCTGCTGAATTAATGGGGTTTAAACTACTTTTGCAGGTTTGCAGCTACTGAAATAAGTTGAAGGCAAGGGGTGAAAGTGGGAGGAGGGAAAAAAATGGGACATATTAAAAGGAGCTGGGAAAGTGAGATGAGAGAGGATTAATTGGGACTGGTCCTGCCAAATCTGGACACTTGGGGGCATGATACAGCTCTTACGAGGTTCAGGATCCCAATGTAACACATACAAGGATTTTCCTAAACATGCACAATTAAATAAATAAATACTGGAAACAAAAGTTGGATGGCCAGGACTTGTTTTGCTTCCTCATTTGCCATCCTGGCAGACTAA
>CM034704.1:5797619-5819560 GCA_020142125.1 Phrynosoma platyrhinos
ATAGGACAATGGATGGCGCCCAGGAGTAAACAACTCTGGCTATCTTGTGCACTAATCCCTCTTGCCTTGGAAATGTTTATCCATCACCCATCTTCACACCCTAGTGTTACCTGCCTGCTCGGAAAACTGATTCCAAAGTGATCCAAACCCATTTCAAAAGGGGCACCCCCATTTGGTTTTTTCAACACTGAATTTTGCCCCAGGGTTGAAATGCCCTATAAATGTTGGTGTATGTTTATTGCTTTCCTCTCTTAAAAATAAAACTCATTACTTGTTTGGAAACCTGCCTCTGGAATTCTTAGCATCTCTGGACTTGGTATACATAGGGATATGGTCCTAAAGCTAAGTAACCCAGCCATTAGGCATTAGTACTTTTGAGCTAATTCATAATTCCCTAAAACTTACATTGGTATTTGAGTGTCCTTTTTTGGCCAGGTGTACAACCCAGGGTTACAAAGGCACACAACAATAGAATTCAAATATATAGTTCTGTTAGGAGTTTATTGCAAAGTTCAATAATACACCTTACTTGATCTGGCTTAAAATTTAAATTGGGAGGCATCCTGATATTATCACAAGGATTTTGCCACCAAATTTGATGCCCAAATGCAGCCTGGGTCCATCCCTGCTCCCAGAGGTGCTCAGCGCAGATCTTTTTGAAGCCGGGAGTTTTCTGGCTTGAGAAAATGGCCACCGGAACAGCTCTGGGAGTTGGGATGGACCTGGGATGGACCTGGGCGGTGGATTCAGCAGCTAAAGCCTCATGACAATATCAGGATGCCCCCCAATTTAAATTTTAAGCTGGATCAGGTAAACCATATTATTTAACTTTGTGATAAGCTCCTTAGTCTGTAAAATCAGTGTGAAAAGAGATCTAGTAGCACCTTTGAGACTAACTGAAAGAAAGAATGAGCTTTCATAGACTTAAATCTTAAGATGCATTTGGTGGAGTGGAAAGCCAGGGACAGAAAACTATATGTGTCATTAGTGTGTGAGAATGTCAATTCAAATGAAGTGGCACTTTGAATTTAATAATAATAATAATAATAATAATAATAATAATAATAATAATAATTTATACCCCTCTGCATGGCAATCAGGGCGGCTTCTAACATAAAATGCGATATAATAAAATCAATCCCAACCCCAACCACAAACAACCCCAACCACAAATTTGAATTTGAACTGACATTCTCACACACTAATGGCATATATAGATCTGTCCATGGCTTTCCACTACACCAAATGCATCTAAGGAAGTAGACTTCAGTCTACAAAAGCTCATGCTTTCAACTTCTTTCTTTCAGTTAGCCTCAAAGGTGTAACAAGAGCTCTTTATATAACAACAACAATAGTTACAGCAGTTGTGGTCTTTGGTTTATTTGCTGTTGTTGACATTGACTTTTAATAATTGTATCATCGGGGTTTCTTGGCAAATGATTATGACTTGCCCAAGGTCACCCAGTGGGTTTTCGTGGCTGAGAACGGCTCTGAACCCTGGTTTCCCAGAGTCCTAATCCAATACACAAACCTAGTTTGAGTGGCTTTTTGATTTATTTGCTTTCACAAAATTAACTTTAACATTAGTATGCTAAATGGAGGCATTTTTAAAACACAGAATCCCCTAGAATCATCATATCTGGGGCTACTGCCATGGTAAATCTCCCCAAGCCATCAAATAATTGATGCTTCCCAAATTATGCCTCCCCATCAAGCCACAAGTTCTCACTTGAGATCTTTCAGCTCAACATTACTTTGGATCTTTGTTAACCTGCAGAATGATATGCCAGTTAAAATGTTGTTTTAAATATCGGATGGGGGAATAAAACAATGTCCTTGGACGCAGGCTTTAAAAATCCATCAAGCTAAAATAATAAAACCACTTGGCTTGATAATATTGTCACTCATCAATCAGCTTCCTACAGTGCATCCCAGTACAATATTAACTATTTGGTTATGAACTACCCCCTCCTACTAGGCTGAATGGCTTTTTCCCCTCTTTCTCTTCATAAGGCTCACTGCTGTGGCATTTTACCCCATAATATGTATCGTTTGTCCCCATGCTACAAATTAAGAGATAGGCTAACTCAATGGCTCTTAACTTTATTTTGCCTAGGTGGAAAACTGCATCCACACTGCAGGAATAATCCGGTTTGACACCACTTTAATGGCCATGGCTCAATGCTATGGAATTCTGGAATGTGTTGTTTGTTGTGGCGCCAGAGCTCTCTGACAGAGAAGGCCAATTGTCTCACAAAACTAAAAATCCCAGAATTACAAAGCATTGAACCATGACAGTTAAAATGGTGTCAAACAGCATTATTTCTCCAGTGCAAAAGAAGCCTTATTGGAACATCACCAGGACAGGAGTTGTTATTTTGCTCATAGGAACAATATGATGAAACCCACTGGGAGACTTTGGGCAAGTTATACTCTCTCAGCCTCTGAGGTTGGCAACAGTAAATCTCCTCTGAAGAAACTTGCCTAGAAAACCCCATGACAGTTTCACCTTGCGGTCCCCATAAATCAGAACCAACTTGAAAGCACACAACAGCAACAAAAATGACAACAACAACAACAAATATGACCATAGCAATAAAGCTGATGGAATTTTTTCTTCATGAACACAAGGACATAAGGAGATAGTTCTGGTTAGCATTGAGATGCTAGAATGATCCCCTTTTGAAACCATTAAATAGCTTACTGCTCCTGGATTCAACTCGTTGTTGTTGTTTTTAGTTGCCCTCAAGTCAGTTCTGACTCATGGCAACCCTGTGGATGAGACATCTCCAAGAACCCCTATCCTCCACTGCAGTCTTGCCCAGATCCTGCAAGCCCTTTCTTATAATAACACCCCTGATCAAGTCTATCCATCTGGTCTGTGGTCTTCCTATTTTTCTTCTACTATCTACCTTTCTTAGCATTATTGTTTTTTCTAGTGATCCATGCCTTCTCATGATGTGGCCAAAGTATGATAGTCTCAACTTGATCATCTTTGCTTCCATGTTTGTCTTCTTGGCTGTCCATGGGATCCTAAGTACTCTTCTCCAGCACCACATTTCAAATCAGTTGTTTTTCTTTCTGTCTGCTTCCTTCACTATCCACCTCTCACATCCATACATGGCAATTGGGAATACAATGATGCTGAACGATTCTGACTTTAGTGCTCAGTTGTATGTCTTTCCTCTTCAATATCTTTTCCAATTCTTTCATAGCTGCCCTTCCCATTCCTAGTCTTCTTCTTATTTCTTGACTGCAGACTCCATTCTGGTCAGTTTGATCCTAGATATGAAAATTCTTTAACTATTTCAATTTCCTCGTTGTCTAGATTGAATTTGTGTATTTCTTCTGTGGTCATTATTTTTATTTTCTTTATGTTCAGCATCAGACCTGCCTTTGCACTTTCATCTTTGACCTTTCTTATTAACTGTTCCAATTCCTGAACGTCTTCTGCTAATATTATGCTGTTGTCCGCATATCTTAGGCTGTTAATGTTGCTTCTTCCCATCTTAACTCCTCCTTTTTCTAATTCTAATTCTGCTTTTCTTATGATGTTTTCAGCATATAAATTAAACAAGCAGGGTGATAGAATGCAGCCTTGCCTGACCCCTTTGTCTATTCAACTCATTAAGAAGATAATAATGGACATCCTGACACAACAAAGTGACTCCGATGGCCATTGTTTTCAGGTTTGTTCACAAGATCAGCACTTAAAAGGCCACACACGTTATGCTTTGCATAACAATAGAATCAGCCAAAGTTTCAAACATTTAACAGTTCATCTAGACCAGGGGTCAGCAACCTACAGCCATGCGGAAGACCCCAGACCCTCTGGAAGTACTGCGCATGCACAAGCGGGGGGTGCACACGCATGCACAGTACTTTCGGAGTACTGCACATGCGAGCATGCATGAGCGCGTTCGCCGCCATTCCCCCCCCCAGCCCAGCGGAAGACCCCAGGACCAGCGGACCGGCCCCAGGTGAGTAAATTTTGCTGACCCCTGATCTAGACAAGCTTTGCTCCCCAGTATGCGAATTAAACTTGTAGCACTTCTGAGACTAATTGAAGAAAAGAAGTTGTCGTGTATGTTTCCGTTAGTCTCAGAGGTGCTACAAGATCCCTTTGCATGCTGATATTATAGACAAACACAGCTATGACTCTGAATGCTGACTCTCAGTGTTTTTTCTCTTTCTCCTTCTCACTGTAATATATTCTGCAATTAACCCAACATTTGGTGAGGATTAATCTTCTGCCATCCCACTTTTCCACCAGTTTTTTTAAAATGAGAAGGGCAGCAATGAAAGAACTGGAAAAGATACTTTTTCTTTCTACCACTTTGTCTTTACCTTAATTCAATAGCTGCATACTGAGTTCTAAGTGCAGTCAACCGACTCCGGAGGGGGAGATAAAAGCAAGGGGCAGAATCTTGCCCTTTCCAGTAGGCTCAGGCAAAAGCAAACTGTGGCAGCCTCTCCTAACTTTTGTGTTCTTCATTAATAATGTTTGCTATCTTGATCCTGCTCAGCTGCATGTGTCCTGGTAAAATGTTGCAAGGTATGGTCCATGGGTGTGTTTCAGGTGAACAACAGTTTTGCAAAACAAACCTTGAGTAAGAATGTTATACATAAGAATGCAAGAAACCATTGTCTAATAAACAGAGAGCATTTTGACACTACTGTATATTTTTTTCCTTTGTAATTAAATTGTTTATTTAAATAAAACTAAATGCATATTTATGTATATTCCTGAAAACCTTGAAGGAATAAAATGTTTCTTTTCCAGGGGAATTTGGCTGCATATGTGTGGGATTTTTTTAAAGAAATGAAAATCCACAATGGCTTCTTGCTTTCCCTTTTGCATTATATCTCTAGCCAATTTCACTTGAGTTTCTGGATGCATCTCTTGGATCAGAGGCTTGGACCTTAGCAACTAAGATCAGAGTTTGATATGACCAAACTTACTTTTTTTTCCTCCAATGTTCCATTAACATTCCCATGGCTTATTTACATAAGTAAAGCAGACAAACCTCAGAAGCAGACAGGAGTTGAGTTAAAGATAATGATAATTACAAAGTAACCCACACCTGAGGCGTGTTGGCCTAAGCAAAAAAAGAAAATTGTCATAAGCAGTGTTGTATTTAATATTCAGATCAAGGCACCTCTGTCTCATCCCAGCAAACTCTTTTGACAAAAGCCATCCAGTGTCTGCCAGCAGTATTGAGTCCAGCTGAGGACAAATTTCAAGATGAACCTGAAATCAATTTGCCATCAAATTTTCATGCTTCTCCCAGACTATCCATGGCATTTTAATTACAAGCACCTAAGGCAGGGGGTACTACACATATTGACACTTAGCTCCTACAATAAACTTTATTGGCAACCTCTGTCTGAATGAGGTACTCAAGTAGAATAACAAGAAATATACTGAGATATGGAAGCTGTAGGGTAAAATGACTTCGGTATCCTTTCGGTCCATTGGCAGGTGTTGAGAGGCAAGAAACTTTTTTTTAATGATGTAAGACAAACAACTGCTACAAAGGGGTCTCTTTCAATTAAGACTATGCAAACATTTTTTAAACAAAATATGCCATTTATGGCTTTCTAGTAAGCCATAGCATTGTTGATATGAAAGATTTAAATTTTACTCTAAGAGTTCCCTCAGTCGTTGTTAAACAGCTCTGATCAGGGGTATACAGTGTGCCCAAAGACAAGTTTGTGTTTGTGTGTGTATATTGTGTGCCCTCAAATTGTTTCTGATTTATGGTGACCCTAAGGCAAACCTATCATGTTAATAGGGGAACATTAATGTCTCAGTGCCTAAACGTTCAGCCCAGTGGTGGCGAACCTACGACACTCAGAGCCCTCTCTGTAGGAATGTGTGCCATCACCTCAGCCCAGAGTTTGCCAGAGTTCATTATGAGAAAGCCAGAGGGATGCAGCACTTTGTGATAAATAAGTGGGTTTTGCATGGCAGTTTGGGTACTCAGTCTCAAAAAGATTTGCCATCACTGATTTAGTCCATCCACACTGCACCAGAAGAGATGCAAAAGTTTCTCTCTCACACTTGCTGATCCATAAATAGACAATTATGTGCACACATCCTCTTCTGTTGCTTCACTGGCATGCCTCTCTCTCGCTCAAGCATAAGTGTACAGATATAGATGTTACTGAACACTTGCCAACACAGACCAAGAAGCTCATCACATTCTATAATAAAGTGATTTACCTGATCCAGTTTAAAATTTAAAGCGGGCAGCATTCTGATCTTATTAGAAGGATTTAGCCATAGAAATTGCCACCCAGGTCCATCCTGGGTCCATCTCAGCTCCCAGGGGTGCTCAGCATGCCTCTTTTCGAAATCGGGAGTTTTCCAGCTTAAGAAAATGGCTGCTGGAGTGGCCCTGTGGGTGGGGAGGGATCCGGGCTGTGATTTCGGTGGTTAAATCCTTCTGATAATATCAGGATGCCACTTGCTTTAAATTTTAAAGTGGATCAGGTAAGTCACTTTAATATAGAATGTGATACGCTTACAAGACAGACCTGGAATAACACTGATTTTAAAGAATATGCAGTGACACCCTTTCACTTTACATGGCAATGGCACTCTGATCAGGGTTGCCAGAATGAAAACTGGAAACCGCTCCTGGAGCTTTAAAGCAATGGTTCCCAAACTGTGGTCCTCCAGCTGTTTTAGACTTCAGCTCCCAGAAGCTTGGTCAACAGTCAGGAATTCTGGGAGCTGAAGTGAAGAACCTCTGGAAGACCAAAGTTTGAGGATCAGTACTTTAAAAGTTGGACAAAGAAAGAATTTCAGCAGGTGGTGCTTGTTACCTGTTTGCATGACAAGCAACACTGGTATCGGTATCACATCATCATCATCATCATCATCATCATCTTTATTTCTTACGGGCCTCTCCCCATGGATTGAGATAGAGAACTACAGGCCAACAAATGTACATCAATTAAGAACATAACATCAGTTAAAGCATAAAACTTTTAAAACAACCATTAGAGGTAGAGGAACCCTTTCCAGTTTTCAATCTGGTAACTGTAATTCTGAGCATGTAAATCTGGATTGTTTCTTTGAAACCTTTTAAGAGTCTGTATCTATTTTCTCCATCATTGTGTGGGGGTGTGTGAGAGAAAGGGGGAAGAGAGGGAGGAAGGACTGTCCATTTTTTGATTTCTACGAATGTTTGCTCTTATCTCAGTACTAAGAAAGGACATCATATTATAAACACATTTATTAAGTGAGACTGATTCCAAGTTTTAGACATTCTTTAGGACTGTCATTAGCAGCCATTCCATTTCTCTTTTCCTTGTTCCCATTTCCACTTTCCACAATAGTCAGTTAACATTTTATTCCCACTTACCATATTCGGTCCTCACTGCCACCTCCTCCTCCTCCTATTACTTGTAATGCTACAAACCCCATGATCTTAGCTTTCCAATATCTCCCACATGGCTGGCTACATAAGAATCCACATGTGGAGAATGAGTTTACTGAGTCCCTATATTGAGAGAAAGTTGGGATATAAGATGATGATGATGGTGGTGGTGGTGGTGGTGGTGGTGGTGATGATGATGATGATGATGATGATACAAGACACAAACACATACACACAAAATTTCACTGAGCTCTTGGTACTTATGGTTTGGATCAAAATTTCTTAATACAATTTAAAGCCTCTACAGGTGACACTTTGCGTCATCCTGGAAGCAAGGAAGGGGAGGAGCAGCCACATGCCGGGCGCCCCAACCCTATGCTGAAGATGTCATCACGCCGCAGCGTCTTAATGCGCTGTGCCAGAAGAGATGCAAAAGAGCCGTGCAATGGCTCTTGGGGCAGCCTATTTGCCGCCTCTGAAAGGAGTGCCATTTTGGCGCTCCTTTCCAAAACGGCAAAAGGGAGGATCGGGGCCGATGCCTTGGCCTCGATCCTTTTTCCCAGGGTGGCCCAGGGCCACCCGTCTACATCCACCCTTAGTTAATAATGTAAATCTGTACCCAGGCTGTTGTGAAAGTACAAGGCCCCTGGCACTAGTGACTGCCCATTTTCAATATTAGTGCAAAGATGGCATCCAATAAAATTTGGGTTGAGCAAACAGTTGTGTGATGGTGTGATCCAGAGAAACTCTACAGGTTGGGTATCCCTTATCCAGAATTTCAAAATCCAAAACATTCCAAAATCCAAATTTGTCTGCATGGGTGAGATAGTGATAAATTTGCTTTCTGGTGGTTCAATGTACACAAACTTTGTTCCATGAACAAAAATTATTAAAAATATTATGTGTTAAATTACCTTCAGGCTATGTGCAGAAGGTGCATATGAAACATAAATGAATTTCAAGTTTAGACTTGAGTCCCATATCCAAGATATGTCATTATGTATATGCAAATATTCTAAAATCCAAAAAAATAATAAAAAATAAAATAAAAAATAAAAATAAATTTAAAAAATCCCAAATCCAAAACACTTCTGGTTCTATGCATTTCAGATAAGGTGGAATTAACCTGTATTATGTTGAATTTTAGCTACCAAGCAGGTGTTGTTAAACATAATATTGCTACGCATTTTAGCAATGTGATTAAGATGTGGTATTGGGGTTAATTTTGCCCCCTGGCCAGTTGGGGGCATTTCTTTTTTTAAAAAAAAAAACTTTCTTTTTTATAAGATTTGATTCTACAACGTTAATCTCCAAATCACAATGAAATCACAATTTTGTAATTACACTAATATCTCCTAAGTATCTCCTGCATAATTTACTTTTGATCACACACATTTTTCCTCCGTCTTATTATTACTCACTACTTTTCACTTATCCACACTGTACTCACAGGATTTATCATTCTTTTTCATCAATTTTCTTTCCTAACTAAATGGTCCTTATGATTCAATATTATTTACTTTTTGATTCTTGTATCCTAATTCCACCTGCTATTGCAAAATTCGGTTATAGGGAACCACTCTGTCTCCGTAATCTCCGCATCGCTCTGATTCAACCGGGCTGTTAAAGTGCCAATTTCTTTCATTTCTGCTAACTTCATTAACCATTCATCAATTGTCAGTAGTTCCTTTTGTTTCCATCTCTGAGCCACAAGAATCCTGGCCACTGTTATCATGTAAAGTAGGACTTGCCAATGTTTTCTCTCTATTTGTGATGGGATTTTATTGATCATATTTTTAAAAAATAGATCTCTGATCTCAATTCATAATTAACTTTCAAGATCTTTGCAACTGTGATATGAATCTTTTCCCAATAAACCTTCAATTTCAGTCATCTCCACCACAATTGGGGCATTTCATGTTATTCATGCAGGCTGTGAATGATGTGAATTGGTAAATGATATCATGAAAAGTTATTAGATTTGAGCTTGCTGTTGAATCCAAGATAACACTCCTGTTAAGACTAGTTTTCAGCAGTTCTGAATTTGGAAGTGTTTTGCAGCCAACTGTGTTCTGCCATGAGACTGGCTGCAAGCTGAGATTTGTTTGTCTAAAGAAGTAGTTGGTCAAAGGGTGGATATGATTACTAGGTCAGGGATAAGTCTAGGAGAGTTGATCTCTTTTTGGAAGTTGGTGTAAAAAGGATAGTAAAAGAGAAATAAAGATGTGTGCCTGATACTGATTTGTTCCAATTTCTTGTGAATAAAATATTTTAATATGAAAAAGCACTCTCATTGAATCCAGCCCTCCATATTTCTGAACTCGGATTTTTTTTTATTATTATTTTTATTTTTTTGGAAGTCAGCTGTATTCTGGAATATGACTAGAAAGAAGAAAGGAATTAACAGCTCAGGGATTGTCTATCATGGAATTCATATTATTTTTTAGGATCTCAATACTCATGTTGGCAACTGGCATAGTATTCACGGTGAGACCATAATTCTTTTACAGCTTAGGTTTATATTTTTTTTTTTTGTCATCTGAAAGCAAAAGCAGAAGAGAAAGGAAAGATAGAAGAAACTTCAGTGGACTAAGTACATGAGATGCCAAAAATAATAACAGCATGACTTTATTATATTTGTTTTGAGAAAAAAAAAGTTTGTTGTGTGCCATTAAGTCATTTCTTATTCACAAAAAGCCCAGGGTGAACCTATTATGGGGTTTTCTTAGTGAGATTTGTTCAGAGGGGGTTTGTTTTTGCCCTCCTCCGAGGCTGAGAATGTGTGACTTGCTCTGCAGGTGTTCCATGGCTGAGCAGGGATTTGAACCCTTGTCTCTCAGAGTCCTAGTCCTTCAGAAAATGGACACATATTGCAAGAAATTGCAGGGTGGGCAGGATATACATTACGCCCATGCCAACCACAGACTTGGATTTGATCTTCCGTGGACATCAAGCTCCAGCTTTGTAAATGTGCATGTGTGCACGCACCCATTGAAAACAATAGATTTGAGCATCCATGTTTTTTTTGCTATCCATGGGGTGTGTGCATCCAGAAAGGATCCCCTGCAGATAGCATGGGCCAACCTTATAATAGTTTCTCTGCCATCAATTCTCTGTCCCAAATTTCCTCCTCTCCTGTGAAATGCAAATTTTCAAACCCTATTTTGACCCCTACAAAGGGGAAGTGTGAATGCAAAAATAACCACAACCTAAAAACGATTTTTGAAACAAACCTACCTAAGTCAGACACAAAGTAAAACATTTGATTCTGTTGAACACTTCAAATGGAAAATCAAACTAAATCCGCAACCTTCAGAAGCATCAGCATCCAGGGTTTTAAACAGTACTGTAAAAACTCTTCCTTTGCCTAACAGATTCCTGGAAGCATCCAAAATACATACAGCACATTTGACCGGGAAAAAAAGGGAATGTTAAACGCTTGTAAGGCATTCAACATCTATTCATTTCTTAATATGATTCATCCTTATACAAATTCCAAAGTGCCTTCATTGCACAGGAATTCTTCCAACAGAGCCAGTGCGTTTGTAAATGACAATCAAGCCACAATGACCCCTAGTGGTATTGCCGTGCATAAACACAATGCCTTCTTAAAACTAGATGTGCTTTTGCACTAAAAATAGAATGAAATGAAATGAAATGCAAAGAGTATACATGCATATTATATGTGTAAAGAACAAACCCAATAGCTTCCTCCTCTAGCACGAAACAAACCAATTTAATGAGTAAGATGACCTTCAAAAACAATCCAAACAGAGACAAAAACAACAACAACTAAGTGCCAGTGACCAGACCTCCTCCTTTTCCAAGACATGTCCTACATTTCAGTCTTCTGTCCAGGAAGAACTTCAAAATGTCCTTCACTCTCAGCATGACTAAAAAGCATGCATTTATATTTATATTAATGTTTGTAAGCTTTATTTTGCAATGTCCTACATTTTTCTTGAAAGTTCTACATTTTGCAATGCCTCGTCCTCTTTTGTGGTTATGACATCCGGTCACATACGCATGATCTCTGCCTCTGGTAACAAATTCTACATTAAAGAAGTACCATATATGCTCAGTATAAACCAACCCCAGGTTAGTGGGCCAAAATTATAGATTTCGCTAGGAACTACAGATAAGTTGAGGGTAAAATTTAGGGGTATGCAACAGACAAATATTTTCACAAGGAAAATAGGTAAGAGAGATTGTAGTGGCTATTTTGAATAGGATAAGCCTCTATGCAGAGAGACTACCAAGCATTATGAGGTTTATACAAGAGGCCCCTATTAAAAATGGTCACTAACACTCCATCTCAAGTGTGCAAAATGGTGGGCACACCATGTTCTTTGGTCAAGTTTCTATGGAACATCACTTGGGCCAAAAAAGAAGGTGAAGAAGGAGGACAGGCTGGCTTTCTTTTTCAGATTTGGGCAAGGGATGGGCAATGGGGTTGCAACATTGCTTCCATACTCTACCATGCCAAGAGAAGCATCTTCCCTTGTTTATTTTCATTTATTTTATTTTATTTTAGAGATTTATATCTTGCCTTTCTCCCAAAATGGGATTTAAGTCATTGCCTTATTCCGTTCCAGCACTGACCCATGTATACATTCACTGAGGTTTTTAGAGTCCAATTTTTGTCATTTTTTTTCTAATTTATACATGAGTATATCTGGTAATGTTCAACAACATGATCTACTTTGTTAAATGTGGTATATCTGTATTATCTGCTGAAATGAACTTATCATCTGCTGAACTTTCATACCAAACAAAGAATGCTTGATATCCCCCTGTTCTTCTTTCTTCCTCTCAAATCTTCTCTTTTTTTGTGCCATGTCTTTTAGCTTGCCAAGCCTGTGGGAATGGGATACCTCAATTCTGCTATTCTCTGCAGCTACGGTTAAAATCCGTCAGCCAATGATCTCTGCAGTAGGCTAGCACCAATCTGCTCTGCCATATTGGATTTTAATTTTGATTTTAACTGGTTTCTAGAAGGATTTTTTAAATACTGGTTTTTTTCCTTTGTTTTAACTTGCTTTTATCTCCTTTTATTTTATTTTTCTTTACCTGTGCTGGTCTATGAGTGTAATAAAGTTGAATTGAGTTGAACTTCTCCACAGAGAAATTGCTCAAGTACTCATTATTTCATTCAAGAAGAAAACTAGCAAATAATTATATGCCTAGTAACTCTCAAGTTCTGATCAGACCATTTTTAGAGGAGAATGTATCCAGGAACTGATATCTGTACACAAGTAAAAGAGGCCAGAGGCATGTCCTCTGACTTCATTCCCTTCCTTTCCATGTTTTTCCATGTTACAGGTGAATGTCTGAAAAGGAGATTTAACCACATAGGAATGAATGTAGCAAAACAGCACTGCACCAACTGGAGCCCTGCCTTATCCTTTTATGTTTTAGTAGCACTCTATAAACACAATCAGATCTTCATGTGGGGGCTTGTCTACACATACCTGGGAGCCCTATAAAGAAGCATCTGCACAAGATCCTTCTCTACAGATGTTCTGATGAACACCTACAAAGCCTTTACCTCACCCCTTTGTGATGCCAGAGCCATCCCTCTTGTAAGTGAAGCCACTTTTTGATTTTAACACATACTTGCCAGTCATATGGTCTCATTGGAAACAGCAACACTCTGGAAGCTCCCTTGAGATTTAGAACTCCGAAAAAACTGTAAGAGCATATCAGTGCCTTGGGACAGAATTAATCTTTTCTCCAAATGTGTGTCTCTGTGTTTCTGTCTATTTGTACTGTACTTTGCCAGAGTTAAACTTTCAGTACTGTCAATATCACACACCATTCTCAGATCTCCTCTCCTGAGTGTAAGAACCTTGTGCTATAAAGAAGAAGAAAAAGAAACCAGAAGGAATTTCACTTAGAAATAGAAGTTTTACATTTTCATTGTGTATCTTGGGAGTCCTTGGGGATCCACCAACTAGACTCTTTTGATTGCAAGAGAACACTGGACGCAATAAAATGGAAGCTGAAAATAGATGTACCAGATAAAGGGCTTTGTCATTAATTCAATGAATAACAGAAATATTTTTGAGTTTAATTTCCCCCCCCCCAGCCTTTTTAAAAATCTAGATTTAAAAAAACAGTTCTGAAAGCAGCAAATGCTCAGATTTCTGCTGCTAGGCATGTAGCCTTGACTACACAAGACTGAACATACTTTTTAATGTAAAATGCATTTTAAAAAACTTCAAAGAATCATAAGAAATAAAGGAAACATTAGGATGATGTCTAATGGTCCCTTGGTTCTTAGAGTACTTAGAGCATTGTCCCTCGATTCTAAGAGTACTTCAGTTTATCTCAGCAATCTTCATTAAAAATAAATAAATCTGATCAGGTATATTGATGTTATTATCCCACCCACCACCCACCCAGTAATAAATCTATCGCTACAGCCACATTTCAGAATTAATGCAGTTTGATACTGTTTTAACTGTCATAGTGTCATCCTATGGAATCCTGGGATTTGTAATTTGTTGTGGCACCAGAGCTCTAAAAATCCCAGAATTCCATAGCATTGAGCCATGGCAGTTAAAGCACAGGATGACAGACAAAACTCTTCAAACTCTTCATACCAGATTAACTGCTTTAAGCTATAGAGACTAGTCCATACAACTTTTTTTAAAAAAATGTGCCAACAAATATGTGGGGATGGGGATAGACAATGGCCTACAGGCTGGAAAGACACATTCCAATCCCCAAGAAAGGGATCTTCAAGGACTGAAGTAACTATTAGACTATTGTACTGATCCCCCATGTAAGCAAAGTGATGCTGAAAATCTTATGAGAAAGAATATCATACGATCAAAGTGTGCCACAACAGCTGATTTTACCATCTACAGAGGAAGAAATGTCAGACATCCAAGCTGAGTTTAAAAATGGAAGGGCATTAAGGATCATATGGCAAAAATATGTTGAATTTTGTTAGGTCAAGAATTTTTAAAGAAAATAAGCCTGTGCTTTATAGATTTCAAAGATATAGCCGTGTTATTCTGTAGAATCAGTAAGTAAGATCTTGTAGCACCTTTGAGACTAACTAAAAGAATGAAGTTGGCAGCATGAGCTTTCACAGACTTCAGTCTACTTCCTCAGATGCTTTTGGTGGAGTGGAAGCCATGGACAGACGTATATATGCCCTTGGTATGTGATAATGTTAATTCAAATTCAAAATCTTTTGGGTATGGAAAAGAAGTAGCAAGTCCAGTTTTAACCAAGGTTTTTGTGGACAAAGACATAGCCATTGGATATGGAAATAAGGTGTCAAGACCAGTTTGGCCTTGGAAAGTAGCCTGCAGGAGGGAAGAATAGATGAGTGTAGGATGCCCACATGAGGATGGGGTCAGATAGTGTTGAAATGTGTGTAGTGAGCCAGGAAGCCATTATCCCTGTTCAATCCATTGCTGAAGGACTGCAGTTTATGGATGAATTCCAATTCTGATGTTTCTCTTTACAATCTACTTTTGTAGTTCTTTTGTTCAAGGACCACTGTTCTGAGGTCTGAGATGGAATACCCAGGGAGGTTGAAATGCTCTGTCCATTTGTCCTCTGGTGTAGGGACTAGCCTGTTTTCCCGATGTAGAGTGCTGATGGGCATTGATGACATAGTATGGCATAAATCACATTGGAAGATGACCACATGAAGGTCCCTCTAATATTGTGGGGGCAGGGTTGGTGATACCATTAGGTCTTATGATGACATTTCCTGGATAAATGTGGGGGCAGAGTTGGCATCTTGGTTTGCAGCAAGGCTTAGTACCTGTGTCCCCATCTGTGTCATGTGTCTTCCTGTGGGTGAGTACCTACTGCTCAGGGAATTTCCCATGGAGGCACAAAATCAAATTCTTATTGCCACACCCAAGGAGTCCTGACCAGGCACATTCTACCTATTACCCAAAATACATAAACAGGGCGACCCTGGACGACCTATTGTCTCCAACATTGAAAACATACAGTTGGTGCCTCCAAACATATGGACAATATCCTTAAATCATATGCCACCAACACTCCCAGCTATGTGAAAGACATCTCAGACTTCCTACAGAAGATACAATCCATCCACAATCTTCCAAGAAACATCATCTTAGCCACTATGGATGTAGAATCCCTGTACACCAACATCCCACACTAAAATGGAATACAAGCCATCAGGATCATCATTCCAGATGGGAACTTATCAAACCTAGCCACCAAGGTCTGCCACTCTGTACTCACACACAATTACTTCACCTTTGGTAACAACATGTACCTCCAAGTTAGGGGGACCTTCACGTGCTCATCCTCCAATGTGATTTTTGCCACACTATGTCCTCAATGCCCATACTCATTCTACATCAGGCAAACAGGCTAGTCCCTACACCAGAGCATAAATGGACGTAAATCAGACATTAGGATGGAAATACTCTAAAACCGGTGGCAGAACATTTCAGTCTCCCTGGGTATTCCATCTCAGACCTCAGAACAGCGGTCCTTGAACAAAAGAACTACAAAGGTAGATTGGAAAGAGAAATAGCAGAATTGAAGTTCAGCCATAAACTGCAGTCCCTCAGCAATCGACAGAACAGGACAATGGCTTCCTGGCTCACTACACACATTTCAACACTATCTGACCCCATCCCCATGGGGGCATCTTACACTAATCCATTCTTCCCACCTGTAGGCTAGTTTCCATACCCAAAGGATTTTGAATTTGAATTAACACATACCAAGGGCATATATATGTCTGTCCCTGGCTTCCACTCCACCAAAAGCATCTGAGGAAGAAGTCTATGAAAGCTCATGCTGCCAACTTCTTTCTTTCAGTTAGTCTCAAAGGTGCTACAAGATCTCTCTACATACTGTGCTTTATAGATTATAGCAAAGTCTTTCATAGCATATAACATGAGAAATTATGTTTCACTCTTAACTACCACAACAAAGTGTGCCACCACATCTGATTTTCCTAAAATATAACCTATATTCTGGACAAGAGGCCATTATCAGAATACATGAGGAGAAACAGAATAATTTCCAAGAGGCAATGAGGTCACACGAGTGTGGATTTTATCACTCTCTTTAATGTATATGCAGAATGTATTGGATAAGACTTGGAGGAAGAAGAAGAAGCTGGGTAAAGGAGCAACTTCAGATATGTAGATGACACCATATTTCCAGGGGGAAATAGAAACATACTTCTGGTATCAAGCTGATAAAGTATTACATCATTTTACAAATACTGCCCTCATGAGAAGTTCCACCTTGATATGTTTGTGGCACTTAATTTCCTAAGATTAATTAGAAAATTAACAGTTTCTACTGAACATAGTCTCCTCAAAAAAACCCAGAAAGATTTCCTGTTCTCTGTTCCCTGGAATTGGACTCAGATATTGAACCTACATATTAATGCTGAAAAAGGAGCACCACAGTCTCCATAGAAGAGTCATTACTCCTTGCCATTGGAATAAGAATACATGACTGCATGAAGAGTATGCATGGCCAAATTCTTAGACCGTCCCCTTTGCTAAACCCCTAGCAGAATTCTGTTTCAAGCACAACCACAACAGATTTGCTGAAGCCTCCCAAAATTAAATGCTTTCCAGCCAGTAGCCATGTTCCACCAAAGAGTGCCTTCCAGGTGTAATATTTACCCAGGCTTTAATCGGTTAGGACTGCCTTCTTCATTTTCAAATTCATGGTTGCATGGTGGTCTTAATTTTCTCATCATATTCAAAGATGACAGATTAATAGGTGGTTCCCCCTCAACGATGTGGGCAGATCTTAAAAGGATCTCATTAGTTTATATTACTGGGTAGCATGCAGAGAAGTGGAAGCAGTTCCGCAAGCTAAGTCCACAATGACATCTGCAGTTCCAGGCAAAAAAATAAATAAATTAAAAAACCACACGTTGCCATTCATTTAAATGCTTTTAGTCAACCTTCTGGAGAAAGTGCCATCTGATGAAGGAGGCAGCTGTCTGTGAGGGTTCAGGCAAGAATATATTAGCAAGTCTTGAAAGGCTTTTTGAACTGCTACTGAATAAACACACCCACTCTCCTCGAATTTGCTTATAAGGAAAGAAGCAGTCAAATATGCTCATTGCTCTAATGTAAATCTCAAAGACAGCTGGAGTGCACTTTCAGGTGGAAAGTGGATTGTTGGTTAAAGGGAGGGGGTTAGATAGGTGAAAAAATATATATGGATAACTACACAAGATAATCATAATTTCAATAGTAGCAACATACATGCTTAAAGTTGCTGGATGCTGTACAAAAATTAGAAGTAACAAGAGCCATGCCTGTTAGTTTTACAGTTCTAAGATAAAGCTAAAATATGTTAGGAAAGAAAGGAAAATAAAAGAGAATTTAACAGAAGATAAGGTGAATACTTGCCATACTTTAGCACAGGGGAAATGCAACTGTAGCCCTGCAAATTTTAAAGGACCACTGGCTATGCTGACTAGGGCTTCTGAGAGTTGTCCAACATCTTCTGGACAGATGCAATTGGCCATCAGTACTCTAGTGGGACAGCTATCCTTTTACTCATTGCCTCCCTTGATGGTTCATGGACCTAGCCCTCTTTCTCCTTAAGGTTATGAGGGTGAAATAAATAGGCAAATAAAGCGATTTTCAGCCTCTTTGAAGGAGAGGCATTCAGACAATGCATGCCTTGAAAGCAGCTAGAAACTGGACTGAAGCCACACTCTGAAGCTAAAAACCGGAGCAAAAAGAAAGCTGGGATAGTCTGACATAAGATGGAAAATGTGCATCTTCGCACTGCATATAAAACCCTGATGTGTGTATGGAGTTGCAGCAAAGAAATTAAAGCATGACAACTCGAATGGAAATAATTACAACATAAACAAATCAGATCATCCAACAGGGGGTGAAGAAGGGTGAAGAGGGCATGTATTGGGGGCCTCTATGTTGTGCTTTGCCAATGTATCACTTGCACACCGATGCCCTATACTGGTGGAGCATCACACGTGCAACTGTGTGGTTGATCAAAATGGGCAGCCATGCACCAGGATGGCATCTGAGCAGATGTGGGATGTTCTGGGATCCTCGGCGGTGTGTTTGTATGATAGTGCGGCATGTATGGTGGGGAGCCAATAACAAAAAAATTACCCAGTGGCACACTTGATGCTGCACCATGCGGATGACCTGTGCTTATTCAGCCCATTCAGGGAAGGGGCCATGCAGGCCGAGTGCTTTTGGACCACTTTTTCCTGTCCATTTGCTTTGGCTCTTTGAGGGAGTGTGTAAGGGTCAGGAAGGTGCATTATTATGGCAACCTTGTGCCTTCACTTCCAACTTATGGTGACCCTAAGGCGAACCTGTCATGGCGTGTTGTTTTTTTTGGGGGGTGAGGCAAGTTTCTTCAGAGGGGATTTGTCCTTGCCTTCCTCTGTGGCTGAGAGTGTGTAACTTGCCCAAAGCCACCCAGTGGGTTTACATGGCCAAACTGGGATTCGAACCCTGTACTTCAGAGTCACAGTCCAATGCTCAAATCACTACAGCATGATGTTACTCAGGAACAGAGGCGGAATGAACATTCAAACTTATTTGTTCCCAGGTTGAAAAATGGGTTTCCCAACAGTTGGAAACCTCCCTTCAGAAAGAATAATAGAACAGTGAGAATTTTGTACAATTTTCTCATGGTATTCGATATCCCAAAATGTTATGCAGGAATTATCCTGCACAGTAAACATGGGTTTGGGGGCAAAAACCTTCACCTCTTTTCTGCACAGAAAACGGGTTTCCTGAAAAGAAAACATGCAGAAAAAAGAGCTTCTGTGCAAAAAATAAAGCAAAACAAAACCCCTATACTTTGGGGGGGTTGCAGACTGCCAGAAATAGTGCAAATTGAGTCCACTTTTAGAGTTAGGGTTAGGGTTAGGGAATCATGGGAAGTGTATTTTATTGTGGCCCCAGAGCTCTCTGACAGAGAAGGCTCAATGTCTCAGGAAGAAAAAAAAACAATTCCCATGATTCCCTAGCACTAACCCTAACCCTAAAAGTGGACTCAATTTGCACTATTTCTGGCAGTCTGCAACCCCCCTTAGTCTGCAGGATAATTCCTGTGTAACACTTTGTGATGTTGGAATAGGGAGAAAATACTGTAGGGGAATATTCATTTTTCTCCCATGGTGTGGCAAAAACTGGCATGTAAGGATGAAATAGTCAAGTATGCATATCTATAAGGTTGAACCAGAATTAGCACACTTCTTCCTAAAAACAGAAGGAAAGAACTTGAGGTTTAAACTATCTTTCTGCAAGCAGGTAAAACCCTTTTTTATTCAGGCAGACTCTGAGGAATTGATATATATATATATATATATATATATATATATATATATATAGGGAAACAGACCTTGTAATAATGGACTGGACTTTTTGTTGTTATTATTTTTAAAATGGTTTATGCATGTAAGTAGTTTTCATTTTATGATGGTTTAAACTTTTGTATGCTGTGAATTTTAACTATGTTTGCTTTAAACTGATGTAAACTTGGCCATGATAGTCCACTGGGTGATCTTGGGAAAGTCACACATTCCCAGCCTCAGAGAAAAGCAAAGACAAAACCTGCTCTAAACAAATCTTGCCAAGAAAACCCAATGATAGGTTTGTCTTAGGATTGTCATAAATCAGAATTGAAGGCACACAACAACAACAACAAAAACAACAAAAACCTACTCAAATGAAAGTAACATTGACCTATTTGTTTCACTGTGGCTGATTCATGGCTTTGAGTGCTTAACTCTTAAAAGTCTGACTATCCTTGTCTATTCACTCATAGTTGTAGCACTAAATTAATAATTTTCATCTTATCTTGAAGTGGTATATACTGGCAGACAAATCTCCTCCATGCTAAGAATTCCTTTGTCGTCTCTATTTACTTGGTGCAGAAGGGTATAAATTCCATTCAGCTTGTTTATCACTTATCAAAATTTGCAAATATCTCCAGTACAAAAGGCGGAAAGAACTTGAGATTTCAAAAATTCAAATGTGCGAGAAAACAAAATGAAAAGATTCATCAATTTCTGCAATTTTTTTTTTAAAAAAAACCACTATATATCATATAAAATAAGCATATACAGTTCTTTGGAAACCATGTGATTACTAGTGATTTATATAAGGCATTTTGGTGAAATTAAAAATAAATTGACAAGATTAAGGGGCGAGGAATAAAATCTCTGCACTCAGTAACTCCAGTATCAAATGCATGGGAAGTTTAGTGCTGAGCCAAAATCAACCCTGGCATCCTCACAGAGAATATATCAAAGGATTATTCTTTAAACAAGACAAAGCACAACACATTCTTGTCAAAACATTTAAAATTAAAAAGATGGCAGTGGATTCTTAATAGCGGCCGCCTCCCTTCCTAGGTAACCCTGATGGTTAATAAACTTGTGCAATGACAATTAAAGACTGTAAATAATTTATCAGCTTCATCTTCCTAACTGGCTGTTTTTATCCTGCCTGTCAAAAAACCTGAGCTACTCCGACATCCCTCCCAAAAAACCAGTCTGCCAAAAATGAGTGCAGCACGAGTGGTAGCCTAAAGTGGATTTGCTCTCAATAATGTATAAAGCCACATGCTGGGGAGAGGAATCCTCACAAAAGCGGTGCCACAGCAATCTGTTCCTTTCATCCGCAGCCAGCGTTTAAAGCGAAGGTGCTGCTCCGAATCAAAAGCACAATCATTCATTTGTGAGCAGATGTCCCTCACATGGCAGGCAGTGCTTTTTCAAAGCCACACTGAACAAATGTACTGCTGTGAGACAAGTTCCCCTGCCCATTAAAGAAAGAGCACAGTATATATTAATTTAGCAGGTTGTTGAATGTTTAAAGGAGAGTTTATGAAGCAGAAATAGCATGTGGTGAAATAAAATGGCTTTCAAACAAAATGTGAGGAGAGTCTCCCCCTTCTCCGCTCACTCCTTCTCACCTAATCCTTTAAAAATAATTCCTTTACACATGTTGTAAATGCTTGAGGTCTGCAGATGACTGTTTATTCAAGAGTATTTTAAGGCTTGCTTTCCACACCAGTTAACTCAAAGGGTTAAATAAAGCCTGGAGAATCAACGGGAAGAAATAAACGGGTGTCTGCACTCACACTTCAGGTTGTATGGATTTGTGTGATGTGCAGATTGTCAATCCAAAGCAGGAGGAAATGGAGGCTTTTCTGGAACAATAGCAAAAGACTTGGAGAGGAGCTTGGTAGCCAGTCAATCGAGTGTCAGTGAGTGTCCAAGACTGATCCACACAACCAGGGAGCATTAGTAAGGATGGACGGTTATGTGTGTTAGAGACTGAGCATGGTTTTCTGCGTCCTGGGGTGCATCCACATCAGAGATTCCTAATCTTTGGTCCTCCAGCTGCTTTGGACTTCAACTTCTTAAAGCCCCAGCCAGCATGGCCAATGATCAGGAATTCTGGGAGCTGAAGCAAAAAACATCTGAAAGACCAAAGTTTGGGAATCAACAATCTACACTGTAGAAATAATGCAGTTCGACAGAACGTCATCCTACAGAACCCTGGGCTGTGT
>CM034704.1:5832378-5842853 GCA_020142125.1 Phrynosoma platyrhinos
GTGCCAGAAGGCATCACTACAACACTCATCATCCACACACCAACAGCTGTACCCACAATTGTCTTTCGAAATGTTACAGTTAACACAATGGATACCTTCCAAAGAATAATTTCCATGTGTAGATTTTGTCAATGGGAAGAAAAAATCCTAACAACCCTATGGTGTCAGCATGTTATACGTAGTAAGTTATCATGTGCTGTCAAATAGCAATTTCATGAGAGCATGCAAAGTGGTAATCTTTCATGGATTGCCCACTGTTTCTGCATGCAACACCAAAGATTTGCAAAAAGATGTAGAAAGCTGCCCAAGCCCCTGTAACTGCCATAGAACATGTAGCTTTTATGGATGTCCACAGGGACATTTATCCCCTCAATTTCAGTGGTAATTGAGCTTCTAAACCACCCACAAAGATTGCGCTTGTAAACTGCACACACTATAAAAATGTTTATATTGCACAATTTGTTTTGCATCTACGCATAGGAAAACGATTCCACGAAAATGAACTTTTACATGTCAGGCAGCCCAAAGGAATTCATCCCTGTCTCAATGTGGCAGAAGAAAAACTGGCACATTTTGTATGAAATTTAAGCTTAGCAAATTCCCTATTACAGTGCATGTCTTCATGATACTGATTGTACGGCATCAAGTTGTTTAGGTCACAGTAATAAGAATTAGACTAGCAAAGAGTCAGAAAAAATAAACATGATTTGCAAACAGTTAAAAGTAGACAGAATCATAGAATCATAAAATAATAGAGTTAAAAAAGAGTTGTGCCAAATCAGGACAGTTGGACGGTATGATGTAAGGATAGAGAGACTTTTACCTAATAAGGAATATATTAAGTGCCAGAAAACTATGACAAGGTGTGTATCCACACTGCAGAAATAAAGCATTTGTCACCACTTTGACAGCCACGACTCTTTCCTACAGAATGCTGTGATTTGCAGTTTGGTGAGGCACCAGAACTCTCTAACAAACCAGGCTGAATATCTCACCAAACTACAAATTCCAGAATTCCATATTACAAAGACTGGATCTCAGGATTTAGTTAGCTTCATATTGGGAGATATACATTACTCTGTCAGATAGCCTAGATTTAAGCTATATAGAGATGTAAGGTTATAACCTTCACTTTGAAACATTCCTGGAGACAGACTGGAAGATACAGTCGCCCTTCCATTTTCTCAGACTTGAAGTCCACGTCCTTTGCCCATTCATGGGTGGCAAACAAAGGGGGACCAAATGGGGCACGCACCTGTAGGCGCACACCACCATTCAAGCCAATGGGACTTGAATATTTTCCATTTTCACAGGGGGTCCAGAACAAATCCCCCATGAAAACGGAGGGGCAACTGTATGTATATACACATAGCACAGCAACTCTCGCCATCATCTCTATTCAGATGTATACTGCCATTGAATATGGAAGTTCCACAACATTCCCATGGATGAAAACCACAAAAAAGTACGTGGTTGTTGCTGTTGCTGTTGTTTGGGGAAAAAAAACACCTTATTGTAAATTAATAAATACAATATTCTGAGATTCAGGAATCAGTGGAGTGATGAAGTAGATAGCTCTCTTTTGATGGCTGTGATGGATCACAGTTCAATATGTACTATAAGTATGGATTTAAAACCCTGACTTAACACAGCAAGAACTTTTGTTTTCTCTACACTGGACTCAAGAATGTTTATTTAGAAAAGATTTGAGTGTATCAGCTAACCCCGGAGCTCTCTTCTAGATATGTTTTAGTGATGGTCAAATTGTTATTTTTTCCTTTGGGGAAAAGGTGATAACTCAACTAATTTTGTTTTGTAACAGTGTTTGAATTTTCTACATAATAGAAATAGATTCTTTTTGTTTTTTCAAAGGTTACAAAACTTAGATTACACCCACCCTCTATTATGCAATGGCTAGTGGTTATTATTACTCAAAAATCCCTCCAAAATTTGAGCTTACAGCATATAGATATCAATGTTGCATGGGCACATGTCTGGATATTTGGTCATCTTTTTAATACAAGTTTAGGCATATTTGATTCTCATTAATGCATTTTCAGTTTTTCATCTGATTACTTATTTTTTAAACTGTTTTAGTTTCATTTTTTTCTATTTCTTTTCTTGTATTTTTCGCTTACTATTAATTTTTGCACAACAAAAAAATAACAAAAATGATGGACCAAAAACCTGGTTCAGAAAGGTAGTTTATTTGTAACGATCTTAGTTCTGAGTATGGACAACATTTCTTACTGTTATATGCCAGTAGAAAAACTAACAATTTAAATTCAGAGATGACTATTTCAAGCTGTTATCAGCAGGAATTTCAACCAAAAAAATGTTCATAAAATCAGGAACAAAGAGAAAACAGACCTTAATTAAGCAAAGTGTTATCTCTTTCTTCTATAATGAAAGCAAAGTTACAGTTGTATTTTCACCAAGATTTTTCTCCACTTAATGAAGACATTATCCATGAGTTTTCAAAGTCACTTTACAAAAGAGCATTCAAGAGATATTAAAGTCAGCTTAAACTAAAAGTCTTTTTGAAGTCAATAAACAATAAAAAAGAACAATGAAAAGACAGCCTTTGATCTCTTCTCAGTCTCAAGTCTTTAATTTCTCTTTTAATCTACTAGATGCATTAAGTCTTGTATTCAAATACTTTTCACCTGCAGAGTACAGTAAGCTTGCCTTGATTAAAAAAAAAACTGTATTAATGTACAGTCTCATTAGCATGGATGAGTGTTAGCTGGAAGTTCTCCCCCTTTTTTATTTAAAAAAGTTTTTAAATGATTTTCCTTTCTACCCTCTTTGAAAATTAAAAAAGGAAACGAAAATGGAATCTTTGGCTTTGAAATTCATGATGAGATCAAAGACTATAATGCACATAGATTTTTTTTCAAAGAATAAATTATTAACCACATGTGAAAACACATACTGGTCAACAGGCATGGTCAAGAAACATTAGTTTCCTTCCTTGGCCAATTAGAATGCTTGAGTAGTTATTTTAAAGATCAAAATCTGCATTAAGTTTACTTAAAGATATTGAAAGGGTGATGAAGGCAGTTACTGAAGTTCCATAGTTTCCCTTTTAGCAGCTTTTAAAATGTTGGTCACCTCCAATTGTGGGCAAAGGTGTCAGGAGGTTGTGGCATTTATTGTTGTAGTTCTAGACTTTTACAAAAATATCCACACAATATTTCTCTTGTCCCTAAATATTTTTCTGGCAATGCCCTGCATTAGCTGCACCATTTTATTCCCTCTCTTGAAGGTTTCTTTTTAGTTCTGAAATATATTGTCTGTCTGTCTGTCTGTCTGTCTGTCTTTTTTTCTCTCTCTCTTTCTATCTTTTAATAAAAGGTCTCCTTTTCTTCTCTCTTTTTTTTTTTACATTATTTTAGTGAACTGGTTTATTGTCCATGGTATCACCCAGTGCAGGGATAGGGTTTTGGGGGGCTCCAGGAGTTGGGGCCAAAAGACCACATCTTCTTCCTTCCTGTCCGGCGCAATGTTACTCGTGAGTAAAACAGTAACGGGGAGGGAGGTGGAGGGCACTTGGCCAGGTGTCTGTCATCCCTTTTCTAGGCTGTTACCTGGTGCGGTCCACACCACCGCACTCCCCTAGTGACACCACTGGTGTATTGTAACACTGTAACTCTTAAAAGGTTTTTAAAAACCTTAAATACTTCAGAAAAGAGAAAATTTGCCCCTCATACTCTGAGACCATGCAAAAAGATAAAGGTAAAGGTAATCCCTTGACATGAATGTCTAGTCATAACCTACTGTAAGGGTGGTAGTGGTCATCTCTGTTACTAAGCCAAAGAGCCAGCATTATCCAAGGACTGCTCTGGTGGTCATATGGGCAACATTTTTACTGCTCCGAAAGCTGTAACCTTTCATCAAAGTGGTACCTATTTATCTACTTGCATTTACATGCTTTCAAACTGCTAGGCTGGCAGAAGCTGGGACTAGTGAGCTCACCCCATCATTCGAGCCTCAAACTCCCAACCTTCTGATCTTAGAATTGTCAAAATTAGCATCTTAACCACTAAGCCACCACATCCCAGGGGACAATGGAACCATGTCACAATAGGAAGGAAGGAAGGAAGGAAGGAAGGAAGGAAGGAAGGAAGGAAGGAAGGAAGGAAGGGCCCTAGTGCAGATCCAAGAAATTAATATGAACACACCCAACCTAAAAATGAAAGTAGTAGACATAGGGACGAAAACAACGAACAAAACAAAATCTGGCAAAATCCAACCACATGTAGCAGGGGTAGGCAACCTTTCCCCTTAAGGGCCGAGGGACTTCAGCTCCCAGAATCCCAGGAGCTATTGGCCAACATGGGACTATTGGCCAACATGGCTGAGGCTTCTGGGAGCTGAAGTGCCTACCCCTGACATGTAGGATGAGAACTCACCCTTCTTGATTCCACTCTAGAAGAGCCCAATGATTTGTTATTGTTTTGTTCTGTTTTGTTTGTAATGCCATAGTGGGATGTGGAAATTCTCCTCCACTTCTTAGAACTTGCTAACCCATCTGGCCTAAAAAGTGGCTCCTGAAGACTGAAAACCTCCATAGCAGATTTTCTTATGGCATGCTGTGCTGCAGAGGAGTAAAGCAAGTCCAATTATACTAATGTATGGGTAGGAGGCAGCAGAAAGAGAGGAAGATCACATGCCAGTTGGTTAGACTCAATTGGGAAGGCCACAGGCCAGGACATACAGGAGCCGAGCTGAGTTGAGGAGAGGGGTATTGCAGATGTCTCATTCACAAGAATAGCATCAGTCAAGGTCAACTCAAAGGCAGCTATCGGCAGACAATAACAACAGGGCAACACTAGGGATCAGCGTAGTTCAGGGGTAGGTAACCTTTCCCCTTTAAGGGCCAAGAGACTTCAGCTCCCAGAAGCCTCAGCCATGTTGGCCAATAGTCCCATGTTGGCCAATAGCTCCTGGGATTCTGGGAGCTCGGCCCTTAAAGTCCCTTGGCCCTTAAAGAGGAAAGGTTGCCTACCCCTGGCATAGTGTAATGGTTTGAATATTAGTATGACTCTGGAGGCCAGGGTTCAAATCCCTGCTTGGCCATGGAAACCCAGTGGGTGACTTTCAGCCTCGAAGAAGGGCAAGGGCAAACCCCCTCTGAAAAAATCTCGCCAAGAAAACCCTGTGTTTAGGGTTGCCATAACTAGGAAATTGCTTGAACGCACACAATAACGTGCAACCTGGATTTAGCCCTGGTTATAACCCTGGCTTGTTCGTTTGTATTTCTTGCTCATAATTATGCCAAAAGATGAGGAAGTAGCATGTGATCCCAACATTTGCTACCCTGCATGCACTTAATGCTTAACAACAGTTTAATGTCATCACCAAACTGGACTCATGTCTTAAGATGACATACTGAGGACATAGTGTCTGTTGGGTCAAGAAGAGTAACTGGTGTATAGATGAAGTAACCGCACACAGACACATGACCTTAAAACAATTGGGTCATGTACCAGTGGGTCAAAAGTATTAGTTTCACAACAACAAACCAACAACGAGATAACGCTCTTCCTAAAAGCAGAGAGGCTAGGCCAGAATTTAGATCTCCCTTTTTTTTTTTTTGGCCTCTCTTCCTTTTTAAACAAGTATGTCAGCCTTCTTTGGAAAGAAGCATACATTAGTATTTTCATTAATCTTCAAGTTAAATTTGTATTAATACAAGTAATTAAGCTGAACATTTTAGCACTTTAATCCATAATTAGCTAAAAAGCAATTCCAAATTCCTCCATATAGGCTGAATCTTCACTGCAGAAATAATGCAGTTTGACACCCCTTTATCATTGCTCAATGCTGTGGAATCCTGGGATTTGTAGTTTGTTGTGGCACCAGAACTCTCTCACAGAGAAAGCTAAGTATCTCATAAAACTACAAATCCCAGAATTCCAGAACATTAAGCCATGGCAGTTAAAGCAGTGTCAAACAGCATTCGTTCTGCAATGTAGATGCAGCCATAGAACAGTGCCTTTGTCAGTGCTAGAATATCTTTAGTTTGATTTGCCAACACTGTGGACCACTGCACACTACTACGTTTGGTTGGGTCCAGCTGACCTAGGAAAATATCACATGGAGGCTTACCATGGTTAAAACGTGGCTAAATTGTTCCTAAAGCATGCTGGTGTGATTGCCAGTCTCACTTGTCTTCCATAGTTAAATTTCATCCGCTCTGCTCCCATCATAAAAGCGTTTGCAGAGGAGCCATTTCTTCAATAATAGGAACTTTTGTTATTGAAGAAATGACTGCTGCATGAATGCTTTGATGACGGGAGCAGAGCGGGTGCAATTTAACCACAGGAGACAAGCGTGACTGGCGATCACAGCAGCGCACTTTAGGAATGATTCAGCCACGTTTTAACCATGGTAAGCTTCCAAATGTGATATTCTCCCTAGATTTAAACATATCTGCAACACATAGTTAGTTTTCACAATCCTCAGGGTTGGAATCATCCCATTTGTGGATCCACTTGTTATGTCGTCATTGTCTGAATCAAAGATGTGATTGTTATGTTTAAAGACTCCTTTCTAGCTCGTAATATTAAACAATCTAAAAGGACTCCAGATGGTGGTGGGGGAAACAAAAATATGGGTCCAAAGCAGCAGAAGAAACTGGTTTTGAAACTATTCCTTTAGATCAACAGTTCCCAAATTTTATTCTTGCACATTGTTTGGACTTCAGCTCCCAGAAACTCCAGGCAGCTTGGCCAACTGTCATGAATTCTGGGAGATCAAGTCCAAAATACAAGGATCATAAAGTCTGAGAACCATTGCATTAGAGCAGGGGAAGGCAACCTTTCCCCTTTAAGGGCCGAGGGACTTCAGCTCCCAGCATCCCAGGAGCTATTGGCCAACATGAGACTATTGGCCAACATAGCTGAGACTTCTGGGAACTGAAGTCCCTCGGACCTTAAAGGGGAAAGGTTGCCTACACCTGCATTAGAGGATATGCAAGGAAAGACAAAAAATGGGTCCTACAGCAAATCAAGCCTGAACTCTCCCTAAAAGCCAAGGTAACTAAACTGAGATTGTCCTACTTCTGACATCTCATGAGAAGAAATGACTCATCAGAAAAGGCAACAATGACTGGCAAGGTAGAAGGCAGTAGGAAAAGAGGAAGACTGCATTATAGGCGGAGAGACTTGAGCCAGGAAGCCATGGCCTGCAAGACCATGCAAGATCTGAGCAGAGATGTTGACAACAGGGTGATTTGGAGCTCTCTCATTCCTTAGGACACCATAAGTCCAAGTCAACTTGACAATGATTAACTACAAGGAGCTACTACAATGCTTCTCACAGTGGAACAGTGCAGAGTAGTTCCATTGCAGTGACAAAAAAGGAAATATGAAAAATGCAGGCCATACTTTAGTGGGCCACAAAAAGAATCTGAGAAATACAGGCCATACAAGTGTCTTGTACAACCATTCACACAAGGATTCATCTGAATTTAAGTTTGCCTTTTCTCACCCAGTGCTTTTCTATTGAGGTGTAAACTGACCTGCTATGAGTGCCAGAGGCCTTCTGTAGAAGTAGAAAGGCACCTTCGGATCTGACTCAAAAAGCATGAAACACTTTGCAAATTAAAAAAGTTAATTAGAAGCAGTAGCAACTATGGACAACATCATCGGATACACTATTTTTTCTATATACAGAAATTTGTATAGATATACACACCACAACTGATTGTATTTGACGACACTATTATATTCAGGGGCAACTATAAATTTAAGATTGGAAATATGTAAAAAATTTAAAAGAATGTTTCCTTCTCCCTTCCTATCCCATTGCTTCATTGCTTGCTAAGAGGAATCAAAGTGAGAGCACTTTCCTGAGTTCAGACTGGTTTTTTATTGATTTGGATGTGCTCTGAACCACATTATCTAATCTACAATAAGCCATTTATGGACTTTCCTGGTGAAATGATCTATAGGCTAAAAGGCTTAGATTTTTAGTCCCATCATAGATGTTTTCTTCTTTTATGATGATGAAATGGAAGTGTGCTGGAATATACTATAATGAGATTGTGTAAGACGCAAGTGTCAATATTTTAGCCAAGGCGTGCTCCCAAACTGGCTCACAAATTAATATCCACAAAAGGGTTCGTTATATGGGGGATACACAAAAAGGTTTATACCACTCTCTTCTGGTCTGTTTCTGGCTAACAACCCAGGTTCGTCACTCCAGGAGATAGACAGAATGAACAGCAAATAGACTCATGGGGAAGATACCAGCTCACAGAACTTGTACAGCAATCAGAACTTGGAAATATGTTGCTATGAATTCTATATTAATTATAATTAGTGCCTTTTGTTATCCATGAAGATGCAACTAAAGGTCCATGTAATGCAGTTTAACACCATTTTAAGTGTTGTAGCTCCAACCTATGGAATATTGGACAGAATACTCTGCCAAAGACTTCTATATCAAAGTGTGCTGATGCCTCCCCAAACTACAAATCTCAGGATTCTGTAGGATGGAGCCATGGCAGTTAAAGTTGTATCAACCTGATTTATTTCTACAGTGTAGATGCACCCTGTATTACGTAATAACTGTAACTTGAAATAGGTCCCAAAAACATTTCAGAAAAGCTAACACGTCTTAAGTCAGAAGGCCAAATCCACAATAACACAAAAATGTTTTAAGAAGGTGTCAGAAAACCAACAGTAAAAGAGTCAATCAAAATGCACTTTTATATCATAGTAAAGGACCCAACATAGAGAAGGTCCTGTCCTTTGCAGCATTAACAAAGCTTTGGTTGGTAGTGGTAAACAAAGGCCAACTTAAGTGAACGAGTGGAATTTTGTTCCTTAGATACAACACAGGAGAGGAAAATTATTTTAAAACTACAAATGGGAAACAACATTAGGAAAATCAAGAGTGAAGCTATTGTCTTCACTAGTAAGTCCCAGCACAACACAGCAGTCAATGTGTCCCATTTTAGGCTAGGAAGACTAGAAT
Organism: Phrynosoma platyrhinos; assembly: GCA_020142125.1. Classification (NCBI taxonomy): domain Eukaryota; kingdom Metazoa; phylum Chordata; class Lepidosauria; order Squamata; family Phrynosomatidae; genus Phrynosoma; species Phrynosoma platyrhinos. The sequence goes on from CM034704.1 coordinate 5,841,367, forward strand.
TTGAATCTCTACATTGTAATGGCACTTACTGGATAACCTTAGATAGTCATTGTTTCAGACCAATATAGTTCACAAGCTTGTTTTGAGAGCAAAGGTGTATGGAGAATTATGTACAGATGTGGGAAACACTTGAGAGAAGGCTGTGATCCAAAAGTAGACCACAGGGCTACTTTGCTGATTCCATGGGGGGGAGACAATAAATTCAGGCAACCAACTAATTGTATGGACTGTTTCCTTTTCAGACTGCTGTACTTTTCCAACACTACCATCTTGTAGTTAACTGCCATAAAGTCAACTTCAATTAATGGCAATTCTATGAATGAGAGACTTCCAAGTCACCCTGTCAGCAACACTCTGTCATCCACCCACCCTGGCCTTAGGCAACATCTTTCCTCTGGCCTTTAACCCTCAATGATCACAGTTAAAACTGAACCTGCCACCTCCTCACCACACTCAGAGGCTTTGCATTTCTATGGCTACTGATACATTCTGATTATAAAAGTTCCACCTTGACACTACCAGTTCACTTAGTGTATCTGAGGAAGTAGACCAAGTCTATGAAAGCTTATCCTACAATGTGCTTCACTCAATTAGTCTCAAAGGTGCTACAAGACCTCTTTGCATACTGATATTCCAGACTAACCCAGCTATGTCTCTGGAATCAATATCCCTACTCTGGTCTCACAGATGGGATAGGGACGGGATCACTCCCCCATCCTTATCCCCTCCATGACAGTGATCACGCAAAAGCCTTTCATAACAGAGCACTCATCCTGTCATTGAGTGGCATTGTATTAACACAAACTCCCGTTAATGCAAAATGCTGGACAATGCCACTTCAATGACGGGACAGTTACAGGATCAATGAGCACGACATCATATGAAAGTCTTTCACGTGATCACTGTCCCTCACATTTTCCAGATGGGATAATATCCAGATATGTGCAATGTTGTCTGAAAGTCATTCCTGCGATTGCACAGGAAAGACTGTCAGGGTGTGGATGATGGGTGTTGCAGTGATGCTCTTTGATACCCAACAGAATCTCCAGGACAAGCTGGCTGCTGTGATCCACAGCCACTTTGTATCTCTTACCATCAACTGGCTCAGCTTCTCTTCTTCAGGATCCTGTCTTCCTCAGTCAAGAAGACACATTGTAAAATCCAAAAGCATAGTTTATTAATTCATATAAAAAGAAAAATAAGATAACTAAGTAAAATCCATTGTGATAATAATAATAATAATTTTTATTTATATCCCGCCCCTCTGCAGAGCAATCGGGGCGGCTTACAACATTAAAATTTACATAAAGATATGTCAATACAATACAAACAAAACCTAAAAATTCCAGTGATGAACTAATCCAGTTCAGCCATGAAAGATTACATCTTTAGCAATCTCAAAAGCTTAGGATCTCAACTTGTTGCAACTGAAAGTTAAGAAAAAGTTACAGATCCATGTTTCCAGATACAGGAGTTACATTGTAAAA
>CM034704.1:5870217-5892590 GCA_020142125.1 Phrynosoma platyrhinos
AGAATCATATCTTCTCCAGTAGGCTTGGGCAAAAGCAAACATCTCTGCAGCATCTCCTAGATTTTTTGTTCTTCCCCATTCATAACTTTTGCCATCGTGACTACACTCTAATGTTGCTTGGCCAAACATGTCCCAGTCTTCATCTGTGAAATGCTGGAGGGTATACCATCGCCTCCTCTAGCTTTTCACATTCACTGAAAAATATTCAGTTTCCATTTTCCAGTGATTGTTTCTAACAGAGAACGTACATAGCAAGTGACAACAAGGATTCCATCTGCATTGTAGAAATAATCCAGTTTGACACCAGTTTAATTGCCATGGCTTAGTGCTATGGAATCCTGAAAATTGTAGTTTTTTTGTGGCACCAGAGCTCTGTGACAGAAATGGTTATAGATTTCACAAAATTACAGTTCCCACAATAGCACAGAGCCATGGCAGTTAAAGTGATCTCAAACTGCTTTACCTCTGCAGTGCAGATGATGCCAAGAATAAGCTAAGAGTTAAGGTTTAACTAGTGAGTACAGTGACCAAAAAAGCCACAACATCACTCTTCAGTATTCATTTAAGTCCTATGTTCAGGTTTTCCAGATGTGAAGGAGTCACCTGATACTGAGGAATTAAAAACTGCTTTTTGATGAGATACACTCCTCACTGAAACTGATTAAAATGCAAGACAACAAAACAAACAAAAATACTGAGATTATGGAACTGTTCAACATATTCACCCAGTAAACATTCAAGAACATTCAGTGTACATAGTGTAGCTATCACTTCCCAGAGGTAAAACAGGACATATGTGGCCAAACAACATCACAGTATTGTAAAGTTGGGGAAAGTTATTAAGGAGGAAGAACACGCAAGATAGAAGAAGCTACAGCAGTTTGTATTTGACTGAATTTACAGAGAAAGGTAAGATTCCCTCCTCCCCCTGGCTGAGTTAACTGAATGCAAACTACCTTTGCCATTGAAGCAAGCAGAGGACAAAAGATGATGGAGGAGATAGAAACTGGGACATTTTACAAGCAACCACAGCAGAGGATTATTCGGAATGGCCTTTGCTAAATCAGGACAGCTGGAGATATATAATATTGTCAGTAGGAAATCTTAAAAAAGACTTCAAAGCATATCTATTTCTAGTATGAAAATCTAAATAGACACAGACACTCCCCTCCAAAAATGGGGGAACATACACTTAATCTGGGCCAGAGGGTCCTGCCCTTGCCTGCAATGTAAATTATTATTGGGAGGGGGGGTAATGTGAATAAAGCATAGAACACACCTAGTGATATTTACTCAAACATTTTTTTTCTATCTATGCATCCAATGTCCAGACCATGTCTAAACTGTTGCAACTGATCAGAAGAAGTACTAGAGCAATTGCAAGAAAATGTGCTGAACTTCTGGACCACCTCACCATTACTAGCCACAGGGACTGTCCACACTGGCCAAATAAAATGTCTTTCCCTGCCCTCTCAGTGAAGAGTCCAAATGTTGCAAGGCTCAGTTCCAGGTTCTGCTGCAAGCTCTTCAGACAACTTCCAACCAGTTCAGCACTGAGCCTGCCGTATACCCCTCTTAATTATTTTTAAGTGACCTTTTGCTCCAATTCTGTTGTGATGCTGGACAGATGTTTACAATGCATCCTGCTGTGCTACCGGTGCCACCTCCACTAGTGTGAATTGCTCACTCTTGAGATTATCACACGGGGTGATCGCAAGAAGGATTTTCATACAACGTCACACTTATCCGGACATTGTCCCGCCTGGAACGTGCGAGTGACAGTGACAGTGATCACACAAAAGCCTTTCAAATAATGTCACGCTGATCCTGCCATGTCCCATCACTGTCCCGGCATTGAAGAGGCATTGCCTTGGCATTTTGCATTCATGTGAGTTTGTGTTAATGCAATGCCACTTCAATGACAGGATAATGACAGGATCAGCACACATGATATGAAAGGCTTTTGCACAGTCCTCCCAGATGGGATAAGGAAAGGAGAGTGATCCCATCCCTATCTGATCTGAGTGTGATAATCTCCTCTGAGATGAGAAGAGGTGCCCAGTCATATGATGGACACTGGTCACTGTATTCTGACCTTAGAGCAAGCGATTCACATTGGCACCGGGTGGCACATGGAATGTGCATGCAAACAGCCACCCCACATTGCAACAGAGTGCCCACGGTAATGGGGAGGGTCTTTGGGGCCAGAATACTCCAGGCTGCTCCTGGAGTATTCTGGACTGTGAGGACCATGCCTGCTAGCCTCCATTAGGATGGAGAATGTGTGCTTGTGCACTTAAGCTAAGATAGTATTTACGAAATTTGTTTTTAATGTATTTAACCAAAATCTATCAAGAACTGCAAATGCAATAGATAGGAAGAAGAAATGCCTGATGGGAAAGGCAAAATATTATAACATGGTTTTTTGTGGGTTTTTCGGGCTGTGTGGCCATGTTCTAGAAGAGTTTCTTTCTGACGTTTCGCCAGCATCTGTGGCTGGCATCTTCAGTTTTTCTCTGAAGATGCCAGCCACAGATGCTGGCGAAACGTCAGAAAGACACTCTTCTAGAACATGGCCACACAGCCCTAAAAACCCACAAAAAACTATGGATGCCAGCCATGAAAGCCTACGACTTCATATTATAACATGGCATGTGTTCAGGCCATTTGAAGTGCAGTGGGCCCTTGGTATCCACAGGGTTTTGGTTCCAGGACCACCATCACCCCGTGGATACCAAAATCTGTGGATGCTGAAGTCCCATTAAATACAATGGCATAGTAAATAGTATCCCCTTATATAAAATGGCAAAATCAAGGTTTGCTTTTTGGAATTTATATGTTTTTAAAATATTTTCAAGCTGTGGATGTTTAAATCTATGGATTAAAAAACCCTGTGGTTATGGACGGCTGACTGTTAATTAGATTAACAAAGCAAAGTGCCATCTTGGAGCCAAAGAAGGGGAGGGGAAGTCGGATGCCAAGTGCCCCAACCCCTTCTCGAGGACGTTATCGGAGTGCTCACCACTGCACATGGCAAGCGCTCTGATGACGTCCTTCCAGCTCAGTGTCCAGACATGCTGAGGTGGAAAGAGCGTGGAAGAGGTGCCTGGCGCCTCTTCCAGTGCCTCTTTTGGCTCCTCTTAAAGGAGTGCTATTTTAGTGCTTCTTTTCAGAGGTGCCATAAGGATGGATTGGGGCTGAGGCGTGGGGCAGCCTCGGTCCCAATCCGCAGCTTCTCGGGGCGGCCCACGGCTGCCCGTCTGTAGAGGCCCTAAAACAACCATCTTTGCCTCCACTTTTATTGTCACTCTTCCATCTATCACTCTCTTTTAATTGCTTCATGGTCTTAATTGACCAATATTTATAAACCTCACTGCATGTGTTCAAACACCAAAAGGTTTTGAGCATCAAAAACAAAGTTATAAAGTGGAGCCCACCTATCACACCCACCCCACAGTTTTTCGCCCTGTACATAAAAGCTCACTGAGGCAAATGAATAGTTTGTTTTAATTCTGAAATTATTGGTAAAAATTGTATATTACTAAAAAATGCCCACCTTTGATACTTTTATTTAATAATACTCAGCTTGAGAGACCTGTAAGTTTGTTACATCTTGTAATCACATCATTAATAAAGAGATTATCATATCAATGTCTTCATTATTTATCAAACAAGAGATTACTATTTTTTTACAATTTTGTCGCAATCCAGGCCTATTAGAGTTCAAAATATTCTGGAAAATGTTATACTTGACAGACAACTGAATGCAATCTGAATATAAGCAAAAGCAAAACAAATATTTATACATGCAATAAGCCTGCTTAAAAAGTAAGAAATGAACCTGCCAGATTATCTAATGATTAGTTTTGCTTTCTTGTTAGATAAAGGCCTCTCTGGAGTCTCAAATAGTAAAGGGAGCCCCAAAATGTGACCATACAGTTGCAGGAATGCTCTCATTTCTTTTAAAGGTTGATTTTTCAAAAACTTGGGGTAGAGGGGGATCTGGTACGAATGAGCCTGAGGCCTGCTGGGACCAAGGCATCTCCTAAATCCTTGGCACATGTTCAGCCATGGTTTAATGTGCTGAAACAGTTCATAAATTAAACCTACGTTCAGGAAACACACCAGAATCACGTACTGAAATATTCACATAATCAAGATAAAATGATAAAATATACTGATGATATGTTATGACAATAATATTGAAAATATAGAAAACAGTTCTTATATTTGGAAAAAACTTTTCCTGTGTACATCACTTAGTGATTATGAACTTAAATTTAAGAACCTGGGCAGGGAATAAGAGCCAACAGAAACAAATATTACATCATCTTTGAAAAGTTGCCTGATAATCACATTTGAGCAATTTTTCGTAAGTAAATGTTAAGAAAAGGGTCTTTTCACTTTTTACTACTCAAAGGATGGCTTCAATTTGTCCTGTAGAGTTTTTTCTTCTTCTTCCACCTCAAAACAGAAAATTGTTGCTCCCTTGTTATTAGACACAGCCAAAGTGGTCTCTCACTGTTCTCTTTGCTGATTCAATTGTTTCTTTAAAAAGACGCCTTCGTTAAGTTCCTGTTCAGCCATGGGAGCACTTTGTCATTCTTCAGCTTGCAACATTCATATGCTTATAAATGAGCCGGCTGATCGATGCAGCATATTTAGTACTTAGGGAACTGTCTGACTGAGCTCATTACAATCCCTTCAAAGTAATTTCCATCTTCACCTTTTTCAGTTGGCTCAGATTCCACAATTTCCCCCCGCCCCAAGCACACACATGACATGAAACAAGAACAGTCGGTGGTATTGTCTTCATCACATAGAAGCAATGTTTTCTCCAAAATCCCCCTTCCAAATTTGCAAAAATTCAAACTTTTCTTTGAAAAACTTGTATGAAGCATTCTTGTCCTACCTTGCCTACATTTCCGGTCCCGCCTGATTCATCCCATGGTCAATTTATGTTTCTGGAAATTTGCAGGACATCCTATGATCCCCACCACCACAGCTCTACACAAGTTAGCTTAAACAGAGCTAAGAAACAGGATGGGAAAACCATGAAGAAGCTATGGCTTCTAAAACAATGCTTACCAGGCTATTCAATGTGATGGACAAGGATTCCCTCCCCCCATCCCGGGAACCAGTATCGTATTTGTGTCCATTGGCTACAACTGTTTCCACCTTTCTTGAAAAGACTCTACAAGCCAGCAGCCAATCTCTTGCAAACTAATATTAGTTCAGAGACCACCACTCCGGGTAGACCTATTCTAGACAATCTTGGACACTGCAGTAACCACGGATATGACCTCCAGTAATTTTCTAACTTTTCTTGCACCATTTTTTTGTCTGCTTCAAGTTGGAACACTCCTAACAGCATTTTCTACCAATTGCAGGGTATAAATGTTTAATGATGTTGTATGGAGGGAATCTGAAGTAGAAAACAGCAGTACATGGCCACTAAAAACACCCTTTTCCCAAACACGTTTTCCTTGTAAAATACTGACCCTTACACATAGGTTTGCATGTAATCTATGTGTCCCTACATGACTAACACTAACTCTAGGTGATTATTCACTAACAGATCTATTCAAGGGTTGATTATGCAAAATACAACAAAATCCAAAATCCACAAAACTTTAATTGGACCAACTTTGTTGTTGTTAGCTGCCCTCAAGTCGGTTCCGACCCATGGTGACCCTGTGGATGAGACATCTCCAAGAATCCCTGTCTTCCACTGCTTTGCCCAGATCCTGCAAGCCCTTCCCCATAACCCCGATTGAGTCTATGCATCTGGTTTGTGCTCTTCCTCTCTTTCTTCTGCTCTCTACATTTCCTAGTATTATTGTTTTTTTCTAGTGGTCTATGCCTTTGCATTATGTGGCCAAAGTACAATAGTCTCAACTTGGTCATCTTTGCTTCCAAGGAGAACCCTGCTCTGACCTATACAAGAACCCATTTGCTTGTCTTCTTGACAGTCCATGGTATCCTAATACTCTTCTCAGGCACCACATTTCAAATGAGTTGATTCTTTTTCTGTCTGCTTCTTTCACTGTCCACCTCTTGCATCCGTACATGGTAAATGGGAATACAATGGCCTGGACAATTCTGACTTTAGTGTTCAATTGTATGTCTTTGCTCTTAGTATCTTTTCCAATTCTTTCATAGCTACCCTTCCCATTCCTAGTCTTCTTCTTATTTCTTGATTGCAGTCTCCATTCTGGTCAATGTTTGATCCTAGATATGGGAATTCTTTAACTATTTCAATTTCCCCCGTTGTCTAGATTGAATTCATGTATTCGTGGTTATTATTTTTGTTTTCTTTATGTTCAGCATCGGACACTTTACACTTTCATCTTTGACCTTCCTTAGTTGGACCAACTAAAACACACAAAATCACACCATGCAAGTTTTTGAAGCTTCACTGATTTGTTCATCAGGCAAAGATATTAAAAATCATGAATAGACCTGTTATACTTATATGTACAAATTGAGTCTCACTTGTACAGAATTCCAAAATCTGAAATATTCCAAAATCTTCCATACGGTTGGCTGAGATACTTACACCTTTGCTTTCTGATTGTTCAATGTACACAAACCTGTACACAAACTTGTTTCATGCTCAAAATTATTAAAAATATTGTATACAAAATTACCTTCTGGCTATGTGTAAAAGGGGTATTGTTGTTTTTGTTAACCACCCTAAATGAATTTGATGTTTAGACTTGGGTCCCATTTTCGAGATATGTCATTATGCATGTGCAAATATTCCAAAATTAAAAAAAAAATGGTCCCAAGCATTTTAGATAAGGGAGACACAACCTGTAGTATATAATTCTACAGCTATTATGACTATCCTCTGCTGAGAAATACTGATATAATAATTATCATAATAGTAAAAAATATCAACAAGTGCATCTTGTGCCTGAGTACTTACAAATTCTTAGACTGGAATGCTTCAGCAAAGTCTTGCACACTCTGAAGAGATGCAAGGTCTAAGGTCATTGCTTCTACCTTGGCTTTATGCTAAAATAGAAAAAAGACGTAGAGTTAACAAAAGCAAGAGGGTTAGTTCACAGATCGTGTTATACCTAATGAGCAAGGACACATGTTAAAATTCCCTTGTTTAACATTAGTATATTGTGTGGATACAAATCAAGCTGAAAAAACAGAATATAGCACCAAATTCTGTATTCTAAATCTGTAGCACTGCTAAACATGTAGGCAGAATTCGAAGATATAGCCACATTAGTCTGTAAAATCAGTATGTAGAGAGATCTTGTAACACGTTTGAGACTATTTCAGCTTTGAAACTAGCAGAAATAAAGAAGTTGGCAGCATGAACTTTCACAGACTTCAGTCTACTTCTTCAGATATGTAAGATGCATATATGTATCTGAGGAAGTAGACTGAAGTCTATGAAAGCTCATGCTGCCAACTTCTTTATTTCAGTTAGTCTCAAAGGTGCTACAAGATCTCTCTACATATTAAACATATAGGGATGGTTCTCAGTAACTCTTTTTTAATGGAAACAGACAATTAGGAGCAACTCATTCTCAAACAATTTAATTTGGGGTGTGTGATTTATTAGGTTGCAATACAAGGCTAGTGTGATATGTACAACTGAGATGGCCATTAAACTTTGGCAGATCTATGGTAGTTGACTAAAGGCAGGACTACACTAGCCAGAATACACTGGGCTGTTCCCAGAATATTCTAGGCTCAAAGCTGCCCTGAATTCCTCCCGTTTCCTGGGTACACTGGGGAGATATGGAACAGTTGTCTACACATGGGTCCTGCTGTACTGCCCACCACTGCCAGTGTGACTCGCTGCCTCTGACATTAAAAATGAGGTACCCAGAATGAATTGTGTGGATGGACACCTTGTTGTGACCTTAGAAGGAACAACCTGTGCCAGTGGTGGTAGGTGGCAGACCAGGATGCTTCTAAATAGTTCCCTGGTACCACTCCACAGTGCTCTGTTGTTGTGTCTGCAGCTGGGAAAGACTGTAATTCTATTCTATCTGATCCTAGTGTCGCTGTATGTGCCTGCCTGCAACAAGCAAGGCAAACAGTAGAGGCCTCCAGAATCCCTTACTAAGCACAAAGGTAGCAAAACAGAGAAAAGTGGGGAGCAGATAAGGCTTCTTCATCAGCCACCCCCAGCATCTGTAGAAGCACAGATCTGTACGTTTGGCCACTAAAATGAAAATCTTATGAAAAGCAGGGGCTGGTGAACCATGCATTTTTGAAGCAGCTTTCAAGCGATCTCTAAAAGGTTCAAAATGTTTGCTTAATTATGTAAGACTTACCTGACCTGCATGTTTCATTTCACTGGCCTTGGATAAAACATTTATTGAAACATGTTGAAATATTATCTACTTTTATTCTAAAGTAGGAACCTACCCCTATTTTTTCATGTTATTTCTATCTCTGGTACCAAATTTTCTGTTAAAAAAGTAATACCCAAGAACATATCAGTGTCATTAACTGAGGTATATCTATATAGTGACCATATGAGCAACAGTGACAGATCCGTATTGTTATTCTACCCCCAACTAAGAGCCTTATACCATGAGAAAATAAAGCTGAAAAGGAACAGGAGTGTAGTGGCTTTCTCTGTGCCTCTTTGCATGACATCGTAGCACTTTTGTTCTCTTCTTAAGGGAGACAGTTGTAAAAGGTGTGTATTGTAGCACTGGAAAAATTCATTTGAGAAGAGGCACCTTTTTCCAACCATGAGAATGAAAGAGAATGAAAGTGCTAAGACTGCATGTGGAGAGACACAGGGAAAGCCACTACTGTCTGGCTCTATTTCAGCTTCCTTTTCTCATGTGATAAGGCTGTAAGTGCTATCTAGGTGTTTGGATCTGTAATTCCACTATTCAATTGTCATACTGTTGGGAGCTGATAGGGTTTATCATCCAACATATTTGAAGAGTGTCAGAACTGAGAAGGCTGGTCAAGAATCAAAAGCATGCAAGTCACATATTTGAAACCTACATTTAAGTATCAGAAGGCTCCATTCAGACATGAGCAGGAACACATGAAGAACGTGCAATCCTTATTACTCTCCCCACTTTCAGTAGGCAACTTTGGATGGGGGATTCATTCCTTGAACCATGTTTCTGTCTGAACAGACCCTCCACAGGCAGCACCATTGCCACCTATTCAAACCAGAAGTGGCCAGAGGTCTAGGAACCGCTGGGAAGGAGTTTGGAGATTAAATTTTCTCATTCCTGCTCTAGAGCATGGAAGGGCCACAAATACTGGATTATCATCACCACTCAGAATTTGAACTTGGTTAAAACAAAAATGTAAAAAATAAAAACAGTGACCATTAATCGGTTTCTCCTACTTGCCAACCATCTGCTATAGCAGAGGTTATTTTTCTTTCCCTCTCTATTTTAATGTAATAATGCAATAATGCTCTGTTCTCATTTTCAAAGGGAAATTTAAAGAAAGAGAGTGCTACCAACACAAGGACAATGAGGGGTCAAAAAACATCAAGTAGTTCAACAGACTAAACCACAAGCTGTTAGTTACTATGCTCTTGGGAACAGTGATTCAAGCCCACACACTGTTGTTCAGGTAATGCTTTCGCTCTTGGTATCAGGCTGCAAGTTTCTGCTACTGGCTCCAAAAATAAAGAGGAAGAATCTGCAATATTGCATAGGCGAAGGTGGGGGGAGTGTAGCACCTCTTCTATTCTTTCACAAGGAGAAATCCTTGTGAAATAATAAATAAGCTGTGCCTATGGGTAAAATAAAAATATTAAAAATGATAAATGGACAATTATGATATATAGATGACAAATCCAAGCTATGAATATGGGTTTCTACTCTGCCAGTTCAGCCAGTGAACTGAAACCACCTATCTAATAACAATACATTCTCCACTGCCAGGATAATCAATGTGCCTTTACTTCCAACAGTTAAAACTCATTTGTACCTCTGCCGCTTTTTAAACTTGTCATACCAAAGGATATTGGGACCACTAAGACTGGGTAGCATTTCTTGAGTAGCTCAAGGAGAAGTTTTTAAAAGGTCATAACTGCAAACATATTTTTTTTTAAAAAAATAGTAACTTCTTTTCTAGGGTAAAAGCCAAATTATGCCAGAGATTTTATATATTATAAAGGCATACACATTTGCAATCATAAGGCATAAAATGTTGTTAAAGCCTTGCCAAGCCTGACTTTTTAACTTGACCCAAATGTTTCATATATATGCTTTGCTCTGTGTCCCTAAAGACTAGGAAGCATTTCCCCCCTCTTGTTCCAATTGTTGTTTCATATTTTAACTTAATTTTACAATGGTCTGAATGGTTACAAAAGTTGTGAAATGCATAAGAAATGCAAACTATTATCTCATTTCATAGGTTTTAAATGATGAGTCTGAGTGACTTCCCTGTATTATTCATCAACCTTGCATATAACTTTGCAAATTCTCTCTCCTTAGGTCTTAGAAAACTTATTTTAATTTTGAGATTATGGTGGATTCTTCTTTCATGACTGTGTCTGCTGCCAAACTGGAGAATTAATGCGGTTGATACAACTTTAACTGTCATGGCTCTTATGGTATCCTGGAATGTGTAGTTTGTTGTGGCACCAGAGCTGTTTGACTGAGAAGATTAAATCAGGGATAGGCAACCTTTCCCCTTTAAGGGCTGAGGGACTTCAGCTCCCAGAATCCCAGGAGCTATTGTCCAACATGGGACTATTGTCCAACATGGCTGAGGCTTCTGGGAGCTGAAGTCCCTCGGCCCTTAAAGGGGAAAGGTTACCTACCCCTGGACTAAATATTTCACAAAACTACAAATCCTAGAATTCAATAGCAGGGAGCCATGGCAGTTAAAGTGGTGCCAAACTGCATTAATTCTGCAGTGTATGTAGATAAAGCCAATGAGCCTTATTCTGCTGTTGTTCACTGTCATCAAATTGATTTTGACTTATGGCGACCCTATGAACGAGAGAATTCCAAGTTGCTCTGTCAACATTTGCCCTGCTTGGATCTTGCAGACTTAAGGTTTTGTCTTGCTTGAGTTAATCTATCCATCTGGAATGTGGTTTTCCTTTTTTCCTACTGCCTTCTACCTTACCAAGACTAGGACACTGAGAGACCACAGTTTGTATCCCTGCACAGCCATGGAAACATACTAGGTGACTTTAGGCAAATCATATTCTCCCAGTCTCTGTGTATATATGCCTTAAATCACCTGTTGACTTATGACAACTGCATGAATTTCATAGGGTTTTCTTAGGCAAGGAATACTCAAGAGGTGGCTTTGTCAGTTCCTTTCTCTGACATGTAGCCCAAAGCACCTGATATTTGTTGGCAGTCTCCCATCCAAGTACTAACCAGGGCCGATCCAGCTCAACTTCCAAGATTAGACAGGGTTCCCCTCTCCTCTTTTCCTCTGCCATGGCCAAACAGCAGATATCAAAAGTATAGTTTAGATCGGTACTTCTCAAATGGGGGGGCGCGAGGCTCCGTAAAGGACAAATGATACTATAGACAAATGATACTATTTACAGTTGTGCGGGGGGCACGAAATGTTTTCTTCTTCCTGGGGGGGCATGACAGAAAATAATTGAGAAGCACTGGTTTAGATTAAGGTGAAAATCATGTGCCTCTCCATTCCTCACAATGGGTTACATACTTTCCAAATTTCACAGATGAAAATTGGGACACATGTGGCCAAGTAACATCAGAATGTGGTCGACTTGGTAATATCAGAAGGTGGTCAACTTGGCAAAATGTTATTAACTAAGAAGTACACACAAGCTGGGAAAGTCTGCAAGAGTTTGCCTACTGGGAACAGCAAGATTCCACTTCTGCAGAGTTAATGAGTGCAAACAGCTTTTGCAGTTTCAACTCACATTGTAGCAACTGAAGCAAGTTGACAACAAAGGAGGAAAGAAGGAGAGAAGAAGAGACCATTTTGAAAGCAGCTGAAAAAGGAAGAGAAGACTAAAACTGTACCTGTCAAACTATAAAACTTGGAGGCTAGGGGACCAAGGTGGTTAGGATTGCTGGGAGCTGAAATTGACTGACATCCAATGGCTGCATGCTTCCTAACCCTGGTTTAGACGAACCAGGGTCCACCCTCCCTCTCTCAGGTTGTACTTAAGAGGATTTAGTTTAAAAGCAGAAAAATATGCTTCTGGTCTTCTAGGAAATGTATCAGCATTGGAATATGATGGAGGGAGAACACAAAACTGAAACAATATGGGCCACTCTTTCCGACCATACTCCTCACAGAGACGAGATGCTGGAAACAAAACTACAGCATTGGCCATATACCTTGATCTCAATAACATGGGCAAAACAGCTATTGGACAGGACACAGATGGGTACTTCCAAACAAAAGCTGAGATGGTAAAGTTTCTTAAACATCTTAGTCTAATCTTGATACACGTGTTGTGGTGTAATTCCTTGTTTATGGCTCAAAATGCTACAGTGCAGTGGTGGCAAACCTATGGCACACATGCCAGAGGGGCACTCAGAGCCCTCTCTTTGGGCACATGCTCTGTCACCCCAGCACAGACTTTGTTACTAGAAAGCTTGAGGGATGCGGCACTTTGCCATAAATAAGTGGGTTTGGGTTGCAGTTTGGGCACTCAGTCTCTAAAAGGTTGGCCATCACTGCTACAGTGGTTTCCCCAATTGTTACTAGTTGCTACCAAGACTTCATCAGCATGAGGAGCCTTAGTGGCACTCAGGAAGATGACAATGGTCAACCACCACCTCATACACCTCTTGCCTTCCAGGTTTCCCAAATTTTACAGAAACTTTGTAGCATTGCAGCTGTGTATAGAAGGTATAATCATAGGCTACATGCTAGATGGATGGACTCAGCGGTTAGCTCTTTAACTTGTCTCTCTGCCCAAAGACTCCTGGCTTCTTCTGACCTTTAAATATGTCTTAAATGGTTGACAATTATCAAGATTCAGGTTAGTCCCCTGACATTGAAATAAATGGAATGATTTCCTCTCCCACCCCAGGAGAAACTGAGTTCAGAAACACCATTATTTTATGCCAGAAATGTCCCATGTTAGTGTTGAACAAATCCAAGAAGACCACTTATGATATAATTGGCAATATTTTGTACTCACACTTAGATAAATGCTTATCAAGTCAGAAGTTTAAGCAGAAAGTGAAAACACTCAGAAAGCTAGCAATCTATGGTATGCAATGCACTCACTTTACAGCTGAAAAACTGTTTAAAAATGAACAGTACATGGTACAGTAGTTTGGCAGTAAACATGATTGTGCATTTACATCTCAGTCCTGAAGAAGGAGCCTTTTTTCAAAACAGGATTTTTCATTCTAATGCAAGCGATGATTTACATTAAATATAGGTAAAGTGTGGTTACATTTTCCTGAAGGATTGCAAGGAAGTGAAGAGAACTACAATAAGTTGAGGCATAAAAGCTTTCTCTGTCATAATATTTATTATAATGGCATATAAAAGAGCTGAAATAAATAATAGATGACTAAAGGTAAATTCACATGATAAAGAATCCTTCAGCAAATACCATTACTTGTGGCTGCTCTGGTTTTATACACAGTTGAAGACTCTTAATAAATAAACTCTAGTCTCCATAACTTATATAAGTGCTGGGGAGGGGCAGAATGTAAGATATATTTTAAAAGGCCCAGAGTGGACGCTAGCTAATTTATTACATAATTATTTTCTCCATGCATATACATTATATATTTTGGGATATTTAAAAAAACTTTATTTCACCCTCCAAAATACTGTAAGAAGCACAGTGCTAAAAATATTTTACTTTTTGACAAGTTGAGAAGACAAAATGGACTCCAGTTTAATAGAGAAAATCCCAATTGTCCACACTTGGGAAGCAGACCAGTCGGAGAAGACAGGAAATACTTCTACATAGAGGAAATTTTATTTATAGTCTAAGGGTAAAATGTATGTAAGGATAAAAGATTGTTGAGGGGGTAGAAAAGCCAAATGGAATTTTGTTCAGAAAATCTTCTACTCTGTCTACAGTATGTAAATTCATTAGAATCAAAGTTCAGTTGACACTAGCCTGAAAGACTAGGCAGCACAGACAAATTAAATCCAGATCAGAGTGTGCCATTAGGATAAAGCATGACAATTTTGATGCATGGGTTGTGACAGTCAACAATGTCCAGCAATAGCGGGTAATCATGAACTCCATGCAAGATGGATGAAAACAAGGAAATGCTTTTATTCCAGTCTCAGGCTGTAAATATTATAGTCCCTAATGCATGCACTCGGTGCAGAAGTGTATTTATGTTAGGTAGGCTTTATAAAGTCATGCATGTATTCTGAATGCTATGAGATTACCTTTCAGCCAGCTGAATGGGGCAAATGAATCACATGGTGCAAAGCTTTAAGGCCAACTGAAGATATGTAGTCTCTTTTCAGAATCGGTTCCTTTACAGCATTTGAGATAACTTACGGAAGGCCATTAGAGGCTGTAGTGGATGGAATAATTTTACCCTCATTTTTCTTCTTTTTCTCTCTGCCTCAGTTGTTTCCCTAAAAGACATTTCATGTTTTGCATCTAGGAGTTTTAAGAGGTATATGGCTTAAGAACAACAGCTTGGTGGACATTTTGTCTAGTTATCTTGCTAGCATCTTTACAGATACTTGATTGAGAAGGGCTGGGAAGTCAGCCACTATATCAGAAGACACATGCATTATGGGCTGAGCTGTCATTCCTTTCTCTTATTAGTCTAAAACTTGAGAACAGTGCTCCTTTTGTATGCTTTGCACAAATTCCTAAGGACTGCTCCTAAGGATGGTTTCAACCATACAAACTCAAGTCAGAATCCAAAAGGCTTCATTAGTGCACGCCAAGGGGCCTAACAAGATTTTTCTTTAATTACTTCCCTCTCTGAACAGCAGAATTGCTTGTCCTCCAGCTTTAAACACATTTAACATGGTACAGTGGTTTGAGTGCTGGACAAAGACTCTGGGAGAAAAGGGTGTATGAATCCTCGGTTCCGCCATGGAAACCCACTGAGTGACCTTGGGCAAGTCATGGAAACTTTGCAAACCTCACAAGATGGTAATGGCACCCCCCCCTCCACACACATACACACACACACACCAAATAAATCTTGTCAAGAAAACCCTGTGATAGGGTCACCTTAGGGTCCCCATAAGTCAGAAATAACTTGAAGGTACACAACAACAAATATTAGGGACAAGGTTTTATATAAGGAACACAAGATCCTAGGTTTCCTTAGAGATACAAGATGATCTTCTGACCCTGACCTCTGTGCCTGTGG
This sequence comes from Phrynosoma platyrhinos, assembly GCA_020142125.1. Lineage (NCBI taxonomy): Eukaryota > Metazoa > Chordata > Lepidosauria > Squamata > Phrynosomatidae > Phrynosoma > Phrynosoma platyrhinos. Next base: position 5,885,502 of record CM034704.1, read on the forward strand.
AGGTGTTGTTGCTGGTATGTGATTTCTATTATTCTAGATGCATATGCAATGGTGCCTCTAGGAGCGATTTTGAGGGAGAAATCCAAAGGTGATCCCAGATTGGCAACTATTGACATTAATAAGCATTTTCCCCATCCTCTGTGCTACAAGCAGAATCACAAGAGCCTTTCCACACTATTTGAGGACAGTATTTTGTTTACATGCATCACGTGATGCTCTTGCCAAACCAGTGGTGTAAATACTGCTCTTCCATCTTTCTATGTGTGACAAAGCATGCATCTGAACCTAGCACAGCTCAGCAAACTTTTCTACACCTTTTTTCAGGGCGTACTATTTAAACCCACAATTAATTACCTTTTAATCAATAAATGTCTGTCTATAAGCACTTCGCTCCATGTATCTGATGAAGTAGACAAAAGCTTATGCTACAAACTTCTTTCTCACAATTTTTAGCCTCAACGGTGCTCCAATATCCCTTTGTTAGCTGAGACTGTCATACTCTGGACATATCATGAGAGGACATGAGTCATTAGAAAAGGTAATGATGCTTAGTAAGGTAGACGTCAGGTGGAAAAGATGAAGACGTCTCAATCAAGAAATCCATGGCCCTGAGTCTGCAAGACCTGAGCGGGGCTGTTGAGGATAGGGTGACTTGAAGATCTCTCATTCATAGGGATGCCTTAAGTTGAAGTCAACTCGACAGCAGTTAACAACAACAACAAAGGTTTACCATTCTAAGCTTCCTAGAATATTTATTTATTTATATTGGAATTATTTCTTGGATTTCCTGGAACAGATACAGTTCAAAACCTCAACAAATAAAATATATCAAATAGCTTATGTCCATGTGCATAAGCTTTTTTTTTGTGTAGACTATGGACTGGCAGTAGCCATAACTACAACTAGATATATATAAACAGAGAATACCATTGGTGCAGCTAAGAAGTATGGATAGAAAGACAAATATTCACACAAATATGAAAAGATACTCCATCTCTCCCCTCTCCCCAAAGTTCACGATCAGAAACAACATTGTACACAGGCATTCACTGCAATGTGCATTCATCCTTCAGACCCTAACAAATCCTGGCAGGGATTCAGTCTGGAATGTATTTACAGAGTGACAAATTATGTTCTATATTATACGCAGAGAGAAAGAGCACCCACAAATAAGCTGATAAATGTCAGCTTCCAGCTATGACAAGTGGTTTAATTTTATTATACAGTAACCACAATTTTCCTCCCAGAGGGACCCAAAGATTTATTTGTTGCGGGGGCGGGGAGGGGGGAATCCAAGAATATATATGATATAAAGTAATAACTGTAAGATCACCGATGTTCTGGGCAGACTGCCCTACTGGAAGATGGGTTCACACAGAAAGACAGTGTTGCTTTCAAAACTGTATGTCACATTGCACATAGTAAATATTCTGTAACCCTCTACTGGCCCATCAATATCTGATCATTATGCTTGTAGGCTAAATAATGTACAAGCAAAACCCAATGGGCTGTTTCACAGAAAATATGTGAGACTTTGCATTATGAAAAATTATAATGGGCAAACATAGGAAAAGGATGGGAGTTCTACACCCTTGCCAATTACAGTTACATCTGAAGTTCTTGTACAAAACTCAATAAAATAAATCCATCTCTCTCTTTTTAAGATTATGACGCAAAATAATGTAAAACGGCTTTGCACAAAGCTATTTAAAAAATGGACAATAAGGAAAAACCACAAAGAGCTAGTCCAGACATCACACAAGTCTTTTCCTTCCATTGTTCTATCCTAGATTCAAGGAAGACATCAAAAACTTTATTTTTATTGTTGCTTCTTTAAATTAACTCCAAACTCTCTCCCTCCTCAAGTTTTGGTTAAGTTTAACTTTGTTTGAAAGAAGCCAACATCACACCACAAGTTATGAAGCTGACTTGCTTGAACAAAACATAATTAAAATTAATGGCAGTTTAAGATTCACACTCAGAACTAAATCACTGTTCATTACGGATAGAAGAAGATACTTCCTGCCTCACAGCCAGGAAAGGAAATTTATGAGGGTAAAGTTTTACTGAGGCTCATTCCCATTACAACAAGCCATGGTGGGCGAATTTAATGTGATCTCCAAACTGGCCAGTGTATCTACATATTGAGATATAGAGTGCATAGACTGTAGAAATAACAACAGTTTGACACCACTTTAAGTTCTATACTGCCATCATTTGGAATCCTGGGATTTGTAGTTTTACAAATTAGTCTTTAGACTTCTCCGCCAAAGAGTTCTGGTGCCCCATCCAACTACAAATCCCAAGATTTGGTAGGATGGAGCTATGGCAGTAAAAGTGGCATCAGACTGCATTATTTCTGCAGTGCAGATGCACCCATAGGGACCTTGGCAAGTCATATGCTCTCAGCCTCAAGGGAAGGCAATGGCAAACCTTCTCTAAACAAATCTTGCCAAGAAAACCCCATGATGATAGGTTTTCCTTAGAGTCGCCACAAGTCGGAAACAACTGGAAGACACACAACAACAACAACATGTGCCATAGACACAAACACAAAGTACTGACTGACTTGTCTTATTATTACAATATAGCTTTACAAACAGCATGAAACATATACTAGGTACACTAAGGTACAGTTTATTCATGACAACCATATACAGGTTATAGCCATCAAATTACAAAAGTGATTAAAACCCTATAAAAGTTTTACAGTCACAGTTAGCCCTACAACATACAAAGCAAAATGTTTACACCAAAATTACAAAAATGTTTCCGACTAAATACATCACAATGTTGCATAATCCATTCAAATTAGTATAATCTATTTATTGCAGATTCCCAAACACATAGCTACACTTTAAGTCCTTTTCTTGTTTGTGAAAATGTTTTAGGTTACAAGAGAAGAAAGGGAAAGTTGTCAAACTTTCACAAATTTTCAGTACAGAACATGGGTGCACCCTGAATTGATGCTGTATATCGGTAGCTGAACTTGGGCTGCATTTCAATAGCTGTCCCTCTTGTCATCCCTCTCCAGATTGAAGCCAACGAGTGAAATAATGCAACATGTTCATTTCTAATCCTTAAAAGAGTCCAATCGGGTAAGCTACTGTTACCTGCTATATTGATGATGATGGGTGTGTGGGAATGAACCACTGGGAGAGTAACATTTTTAACACCACCCAGATCCTCCAAGATTTCACAGAGGAAATTCAGGACACACATCAGAGTGTGATCGAGATGACAAACATTATTAATGATGAAAAGGCTGTAGGAGAGGCTGGAACAATTTGCTTTTGCCTAAGCCTACTGGGAAGGACATGATTCCATCCCTTCCTCTCCTCTCCCTCGACTAAGGCTGCATCTGCACTGCAATCATAATGCAGTTTGACATCGCTTTAATGCCATGGCTCAATGCAATAGAATTCTGGGATTTGTAAGTTTGTGAAATGTTTAGCCTTCTCTGTCAGAGAACTCTGGTGCCACAACAAACTACAAATTCCTAGATTCCATAGCATTTAGCCATGGCAGTTAAAAGTGGTGCCAAACCGCATTATGTCTGCTGTGCAGATGCTGCCTGAATTATCTGAATGCAAACTATTCTTGCAGTTTTGAGCTCAGTTTCCAGCAACTGAAGTAAGCTGAGGACAAAGAAGGAAAGTGGAAGGAGGAGAGAGAAACGAAGGCATTTTAAAAGCAGCTGAAAAAGCAGGATGGCAGAGGATTCATTGGGACTGTCCTCGCCAAATCTGGACAGTTACAAGAGATGCACCACCAAATGAGTCCATCACAGCAGTGGGGTTCAAAATTGGGACTTTTTCATTTAGTGATCACTCTTTTAGCTACTAGTTCTTGCAACAAGTAGTTTTAACACACACACAAACACACACAGAGTATATTTTTCTATGTTAACTGCATCTACCAGTTCACCTTACACATACAGTTTTGATATATCTTCTTTCTCGCGCATCCTCATGTGTAAGGAGTTCAGAAAAGAAAAGCTAAGTAAATCGGAAATGTTTTTCAAACAGATGTTTATAAACAGAAGGTAACTCATTAAAAAAGGAAAAAGAAAAAGCCTGAACCCAGTGCCGTGCTATGTTGCATGATTCACTGATGAACCCATTGGAAGTACTGAAAAGAAAAAGAAAAGAAAAAAGGGAGGGAGGGAGGGAGGGAGGGGGAATCTTCCTGGAAAACTTCCAGAAATTAAAAGGTGCAAACAAGCTGCCTAATACCCTTGCGTAGACTGAATTCTTATGAAGAAAATAAAGTTTATTGTCTGGAAACAGAGAAAGCATGAGGAAAGCACTAACGCAATGGAGGTGAACAATTAGACAGATGTTCACTTAAGGAAATAAAGTGAACAGAAGAAGCCATCGCGGAGGAAATTTTACGAGAATACTGACAACTCTGCACCTCATCAAGGGCATTGGTAAAGTTAAAGCTGCTAGAACTGCTGATGCTACAAAATGCCGCATTCAGGTAACATGGCTTATAGTGAAGTAGCATTATACCCAACCAATTTCAATTTCCACTCTCTTATGTGCAGTCCCCCTGCCCCCAGTTTACCCATTTCCCCCTCCCCAAGCACCTCTCTAGCCAAAAACAGTATCCGCAGACTGTGTTTTAATTCAAGAAAATGAAATACATTTCCTTGTGGGATATGATACGTTGGGATGTATCATATCCCACAAGGAAATGCATTTCATTTTCTTTGGTGGGGTTTGATTTAATTTAATTTTATTTTTTGTACCTGAGAAACAGTTTCAATATGAGCAAAATGTACCTTCCTATTCCTTGCATTTGCTAAATGACATGAACAAGCAAATGCTCCTCAATGTTTAGGGAGGGGAAAAAATGCAGAAATACATACTGGGGAAGGATTGTTCCTGAATGACTTTATACACCCCCCCCCCAATAGATAAAGCAATATCTGTGGTTAACAAGGACTTTTGTAGGGTTTTATTTTATTTTCTGGACACTACACTATTGCATATCTGGTTTTTCTGTTTCATGTTTTGATTTGTGTTGCCATTCTGCTGATATATTCACTTTAGCTGCAACAGCACAATTTCTCTCAAGTCAGAAATAAGTCTTTAGGTAAGGTCAATACACTCTGCTTCCTGATGCCTGTAAGCCAACCAAATAAATAGAAGTGTTTTCCAAATGTCAATTCAAAAACCCACTATTTAGGCATTTTCATTGGTTGTATTAGTGAAAAAAACACTGCCCCTCCATCCTCTTAAACCATAACACATTTCAAAAAGCGTTGAGTGTAGGTCTCTGAAAACATCTGTTCCTTCCTCTGGACACATATGTTCACATCTCAAAACCAAAACCAAAAATTATAACATTGTCAAACATTTTCAGTTTATATCCAATTACAAATTTGTATTCAAATAGTTTCTTTAACCAATAAAAAAGGGGTTGGGATGAAGGTGGGATAACATTAACCAATGAGTTACATAACATGCAAATGTTCAGCACCAAAATGCTTTTAGAACATTTTTAAGCAAGTGTGTGTGTGTGTGTGTGTGTGTGTGTTTTAATTGTCTCAAACACTGGCGAAGCCTTATTCACTTAAAAGCTTTATTAGAAAACACAATAAAATGAAATTGTGGGTTAGCAATACATCAGCATGGGAATTTTGCAGCCTTCTAGATGTGTGGCTGTAAATCCTAGCAAGCCGAGCCAGTTTAGGCAGTGGTGAGGCATGCTGAGAGTTACAGTTCAAAAACATCTGGAGAGTCACGTGTCATCGCTGCCAACATTGCACAGATGAAAACTGGAACATGTGTGGCCTCATAACATCAAAGTGTGGTCATGAAGGCAAAAGTTATTAATGACAAACAAGATACGAGTTAGATGAAGCTCCAGCAGTTTGCTTTTGCCTGAATCTTCAGGGAAGGACAAGATTCCACTCCCTCCTCTCTGCCCCTGCTGAGTTAACTGAATTCAAACTACTTTTGCACTTCAAACCCATTTTACAGCAACTGAAATAAACTGAGCACAGAGGGAAAGGTGGGAGCAGAAGAGAAAAACTTTTAAAAGTAGCTGAATAAGTGGGATGACAGAGGATTTACTGGGACTGTTCCACCTAAATGGGAACAGTTGAAGGGTATGGCATGATTCTCACTCCTGCATTACATCAAGAAGCTTCAGGTCTAAAAGCAGCAGGGCTGACAGAGGGACAAACAAAAAGCCTCACCCCAGAGGAGTTCAAAATCCCCTTCATAAAGTGAGTTCTATACTCTCTCGTGCTAAAAACTAATCCTTTAAAATAGAGCAGAGAATAAAATTCAAAAGCATTATCTAAAATAGTCAAACTTTCAGTGTGGGGGACAAAGAGAATAATCAATGCAATGAATTAGACAACAATGACAACAGAAAAGAAAGAACAAGAGACCTCTTCTGCAAGATCTGAGAAATCAAAGGGAAATTTAAACCCAAACTGGGGATGCTATACAACCAGCAGGAGAACATATTACATAACCAAGTGGAAATAAAAAGATGATGGAAGCAATACACTGAAGAATTATATAAAAGAGATGAAAGGGTGGCACATTTGTTCAGGAAGAACCATTTGAAGATGAACCTACAATTTTGGAAGGCTGCAATCAGAACACTTGGGAAAAATAAACCACTAGGAACCGATGGTTTACCAATTGAGTGGTTTCAGTCTACAAAGACAGAATCTACTCTAGTTCTAACTAAACTCTGTCAACAAATATGGAAACAAAGGAATGGCCCACAGATTGAGGCATAGTAGATGCTGAAATTCAAGTCAAGTTGACCACAATTAACAACAACAACAACAAAACAAGATCAACAACAATGCCCAGTCACTGAAGATTCTTCTACTTCCAAAGTGTATTGCATATTTAAAAGATGTCTCATATCTGTAGGAGCAATAAAAAGGGAATCAGCAAAATGGCTAAATATAAATGGCAAATATGTACACTTGTCTCTCCACATTCACTGGGTTTAGGGGCACAGGACCCCCATGAATATGGAAAAATCACAAATAACAAAAATATTATGTGAGAGAACACCTCTGTAGGAATCTCTAGGTCCTCTAGTGCAACTCTG
>CM034704.1:5901371-5916550 GCA_020142125.1 Phrynosoma platyrhinos
AATCACCATACATATACAGCTTTTCAATTGGTTTTAAAATATGATCAGGAAAATTGAGCTAAAGAAGGAAATGCAGTGTTGAAATATTACACTTAAAGAAAATCTATATTTTAATCTTTAGTGGTGGAAACAAATTACGGTAACTTATTTACTACATGAATGGTTTCCTCAATTTAATGTCACTCTTTGGAAGGAACACCAAACTGTCTACGCTGAGTGGGAAGGAGAAGAAAAGATTAGACAAATATAAAATAAAATTAGAGAGAACAGTACGAAGGAAGCTGCCTTAAACTAAGCGATACCACTGATCTATATAGTTCATTATTTTTAACTCAGACCAGCAGTGGAAATAGTGCTCTTCCATCTGCATGCTAACCAGAGCTGACTGTGCTTGACTTTCAAAATCGAATGAGATGGCTGTATTCTGGGTTATTACTGTGGTGAAATGGATCCCCAGAAAAAAATCCAGTTTCCTGGAAGTAGTTTGGTTTATCTCGTTGCTTCGGATATGTGTGTGCATGGTCTTTAATGTGCACATACCTGCCTGATGCAGTCAATATGACATGCTGAGATATATAACACGGGAGGATTCTTTCCCACAACTTTCATGAATACCATCTTAACATCATCGTCCTTGTCCGGAAGTGGTTCACAAACTATAGTTGTTAGACTGTAGTTCTACAGACTGCAATTCGCAGTTTCTATCCAAAGGCAGTGGCGTCATTGCACACCATATATATTAATACATATGTCCTGCACATAAAAAAATAAATCTTTTGAGTGTGTTTAGAACCCAGAAAAACAAACTTTTAGTAAGCAGATTTATTGCTTTCACACATTCACACCAACTGACCACTGTAAAAAGCTGAAAGACCAGTATCACCTTGCCCAGCCCTTTAAAAATTTAAAGCAAGGGATATGATTTGCATTCTTCTGGATCCTATCCCATTCTATCCCACTACCGAAACTGTATGAATATGCTTTTTAAACTAAGGAGATTATTGGACAAGCATAAAAATGTGACCTACCTCTCCCAAATTCAAGTAAAATTCGGGCTGCATCCGGGTCCTAGCGCATGGCTTTTGTGGCCAAATCCACCATCCAAATGCAACCTGAGTGCAGCCCAGCTCATTTAACTCACTTTGTGGCCATTTTTCAAATATCAGAAGCTTTTGGAGGATAGTAGACAGCTCTGGGGCGCTTGTGGGAGTGAATGGAAGTATTTGTTGGTGTTTTCACATATTTGGGAAGGGCTTTTTGTTTCATTTTGAGACAAAAATGCCTTAAAAATCACATTATGCTTAATTTAAAAGAAAAATCCTGGATTTTGGGACACCGGCGTACGGGAGGGAGCTTCAGCGAACACAAAAATTGGTTCTAGGGGGCACATGCAATCCATGTCTGATTTAGATCGATATTTTCAACACTAACCATCAGATACTCTTCAGAAATTGAGAAAGGAATTTTCCAGACATATTTGGAGATGGTGTGTTGGACTTGGAACATTTTCTAGACAAAGCTATGCCCAACTCCCTTTGCCATAATTATGGCTAGCCCAGTCTGCTAAGATCAGACAGCACAGCAAACTATAGTTAATCAAAAGTGAAAGTGAACATGAAAGTGAAAGCGACCAAACTTCTTCCTCATCACCTCCAGTGATTCTCAAAAGCTTTGAAGGGTAACAGAAGAGTTAAACAGCTACTTTTTCAAATCCCCAAATTCCTGCATTGGAATCCAAGTTCTCTCTCTATATATAAAAATCTCACATTCCAAGTGAATGAACATGATTTGGTACATGAAAGAGTAATACAAGCAATCATCTGGATTAGAGTCCCATGAAAAAGCACTGGGTGACAAAAGACCCTTACAGCGATCTGCAAGAGAGAAATAAATTAATCAAGCTGTCAAACCAAGAAGGCTGGGTTTGACCTCCTTCTGATCTCATTACTTCTCTATTACCCTTTTGAAAAACATCCTCTTACAAAGATCACTAATTGAAGATTATGTGGAAGGGAATCACACCTCTCCATCACTGTAGTAACTTTGACTCATTTGTCATTCTAATAATTCATTTCTATCCTTTTCTGAACAGACAAAGACACTAATGGACTATCATCAGTTAAAAAGGCAATTTTTCCATCTAATTGCACTCATTAAATAGTCCAATTGGTCAACTGGAAATGCAATAGTTTCAATATTTAATCATATCAAAGTAATAATGAAACACCACTTCTAAAGACAACTGGTAACATAATACAGTGCTTTGCAATACCTCATTTACAACAGGCATCATTCATATCCTATTAAAATCAACAGAAAGAATCCCGCTAGCTTCAGTGGCCTTTGATTGTACTCAGTGACAATGTACTGAACTAATGAACTTATTATAATCTCCCTAGAACTTCACAGATCTAAAAATGAGCAAACTATATTAAATTAACTAGATAAGAGAACCAGATCTGAAATAATTTTAAAATGTGGGGGTCCATATGTCTCTTCAAAGTGAGCTACAACATGGTGATCATTTATATACAGTATTTTCAATTATACCTCTTTCTTCCTTCCTTCCTTCCTTCCTTCCTTCCTTCCTTCCTAAGGGTGATCTACACTGTACAAATAATGCAGTTTGACACCACCTGAATTGCCATGGCTCCATCCTACAGAATCCTTTGGATTTGTAGATTGGTAAATTAGCAGCACTCTTTGGCAGAGAAGTTTAAAGTAAAACTACAAGTTCTGGGATTCTATAGGATGGCGCTACAACACGTAAAGTGGATTCAAACTGCATTATTTCTACAGTGTAGATGCACTCTAAGTTTTCATCAATCAGAAATCAGTGGGTCCTCCAAAAGTAAATGTGGCTGACTTACAAGAAATATTTTAGCTCAAGGGGCTGAGAGGCAATATATAAATGCTTTACATAAATAAATGCAAGCACAGGAAAAGAAGTTCTTCTGTGTTAATAATGAGGAAGCTTTTTTTAAAAAAAAAACCAACTAGATGACTTTAAGTTAAGAGACAGATGTTGACTAATAGCAAATTGGATGGATGAAGGAAAATGACAGAGGTAAGTGAGATATAAGATGTGGACATGAATAGTTTGCAGAAAAATCTAGATTTGGGAGAAAAATAAGAGATAGTTTCCTATACCACAAAAAAAGAAGAGCAGTTCAGCATATTCCAACAAACTTTGCATTAAAAATTTTGCAAAGAAAAAAAATGAATCCTTGAGAGACCACTTGAAAGCCTTTTCCAAAAATTTTGACACAAATTCAGTAAATTCCCTAAACAGTAAAATTCAGATCTGTAGCAGTACTTGGACATTGCTAGAATCCTAAGGGAGAAGCAGTTTGGCAACCAGAAAGTTTCTAATACTCATCCTCTTAACTATTATTTTACTCAATATTGTCTAGTAATAGATTTATTTGTACACATTGGCCCAGCTCAGACTTTATAGCAATCTCAGTCCAATAAGTAATGGTTTATCATATTAGAGAACAAACATTATGGCAATGCATGCACACCATCCTTTCTTTTCTCTTGAGTACTATAATTCAATAATTCAGGATTTTCTTAAACATCTGTTTATTATGTTGTCTGGAGTGGGAAAATAACTTCCTAATTAGGATATTAAGCCACATCTTTTAACGGAATGAAATAGAAAACTTCTTTTTGTTGTTGTTCTTTTTCTTCTTATTAATTTGATTATATTCTCCTCCTTCTCAAAACTGGAGTGGGGCAGCTTTCAAAACTTAAATACAGATAAAATGCATAACAAAGAAATAAGCAAAAAGATACAGGAAAGAAATTCTTAGAATGCAATTAAACTATCTATAGAGTTAAAACTATTTAAAACAAACCCAGTAAAAAGGCAAAAAGATTTAAAAAATTAGTAAAACAACACATAATGAAAAACCCTTGCATCAGTTCCTAAAAGCATGTTGGAGTACAAAAGTTTTTCATATGATGACTGAAGGACAACAAATAGGAAACCATCTTAGAGATTTGGGATGAAAAGAATATTTTAAAATATTTGAAATGGTGAAAAAGAAACCCTGATTGCCAGAATCTTGGAGTGACAAAAAATTTGCAAGTAAGGATTTATTTATTGCATGGATTTATTTTGCATAGAAAACCACACTTTCTAGATAGGGAACAGCACTTGCAAATTTTTCACAGAACAAGACCTGAACTGCAAATACAGTGGGCCCTTGGTATCTGCCAGCATTTGGTTTCAGGAACCCCCATGGATACCAACATTGGTGAATGCTCAAATCCCATATATACTAGCATAGTAAAATGGTGTCCCTTATATTAAATAGTAAAATCAAGTTTTGCTTTTTGGAATTTTTAAAAAATATATTTTCAAACCATGGATGGCTGAATCCATAGATTCAGAATCCATAGATATAGAAGGCAGACTGTAGCCTTCAAAAACATAACAGTTTTTAAAACTTTGGTGCAGTAGAAAGAAAATTGCTAAAATTATTCATTGCTTCCTTCAAAAAGAAAATTAATGAAGAATTGCATCCCTATCTTAGCCCTTCTTCTGGATTCCCATCAAAAGTGCCTGTGAAAAGTGATCAGACTGAGAGAAGAACTTATATAGCTCAAGCAAGCTCACAGAGGAAATTCCAGTACTTTGGATAACCTAGACACAAGCCATACAGGTCATAACTAGCATTTCAAACTGCCCCAGTAACCAATGGAACCATTTTTTAAAAGAAGTAGTCTGATTTCTGTAACCTAGTTTGATTTTTTGGAGCCAACTGAAGTTTCTGAATATTTTTCAAAGGCAGCCCCAAAACAAAGTATGATATACTAATCCAACTACAGACTAAATTACAGTTCCTGGCTCTGACATCATAAGAAACTATACTTTTATCCTGAAACTACAGAAGAAATTCTGTGATGAACTGCACAAAAAAAATGTTGAGGAAGGAAAATCTGGAGGAATCATGCTATCACAATTTTTCTTTTTGGTCTGACAAAGTATTACTTGTTAGATTAAGATTGCTAGATATGGCCATGACCATTACATCAGAAGTGAGTTTCTCTTTACCCAGTATAAATTATATATACTGTGATTGGTTCAGATAATTTGAAGGAATACATGAGTCTGCTGTTCATGATAATTTTATTGAAGTGATAATGCTTTAATCAATTCTCCTAAGTATTAATTCCTTTATCAATATGTTTTCAGTGATTAGTAGCATCTTAATGAGAACTTCTCATTAGTATTGCTCTTTATGATACACTAGCATTGATAGTGTAGAATTCAAAGATATAGCTGTATTAGTCTGTAGAATCAGTACATAAAAAGAGATCGTGTAGCACCTTTGGCAGCATGAGCTTTCGTAGACTTCAGTCTACTTCCTCAGATGCATTTGGGGAAGTAGACCTGAAGTCTACAAAAGCTCATGCTGCCTATTTATTTATTTCAGTTAGTCTCAGAGGTGCTACAAGATCCCTCTAGCAAACATAGATTATGTCTAGATAAAGTTTGTATGCTATAGGTACCCATCGGTGGTCTGAAATGAACATTCTCCTCCCCTTCAACGGATTCCTTAAGATTCCAGGATCATGTAAGGAATTCAGCTCTGTCCTCATTATAATAATTTTTCCAACCAAAACGTAATGGCTGTCATATTAAAAGAAGAACACATGGGAAGAGAAGGACTCAGGTAGGCCTAGGGCAGTGGTTCCCAAACTTTGGTTCTCCAAATATTTTGGATTTTATATCCCAGAATTCCAGAATGCTGGCCAAGTTGACTAGGGCTTCTGGGATCTGAAGTCCAAAACAGCTGGAGAAGCAAAGTTTGGGAATCACTGGCCTAGGGGGAGACATCTCTAGTGACATCAACTGCTTGACCAGCTTAATTTTACTACCATTACTATTATCATACATGCATCCTGATCATGCTTTTCATTACCACATATCCAACTCTTTATCCCCACAGAACTCATACACGCACAGAAGAGTCACACAGAATAGTTGTGGACTGCCATATATTATATAGAAAGGATTCTACCAAGCATATACTGATCTTATAATCACCATTTATTATTAGAGATACAGAGATGTTGTGTATCAACAGCTGAACTGAGGAATGGTACTTTCCATCCATGGTGTGGAACAAAGGGAGCTAGATTAAGTGGTCCTGCTAAATAATGCAATTTACTATATTCCTGTGTAGTACTGCTTCTTAAAAAATCACATTCTAGGTAAGAGAAAAATTGCAACAAACACTGAGCCAATATGCTCCTTTCAAAACAGACTAAAAAAACATAAATCAAACATAAGCAGCTTTTATGAAATGTTGGATACATTGCAACCTAAAACAGATCAGCCCCCCCATATGTTTATTTAACAGCTAAAGTAGAAATTTACAATTTACTAATGTGTGCACCATTAATATTTTTTCACATTTGTTTGCCTGACAAAATATTTTTGAAAATACCCAAACAGCCCTGATGTGTGTTCCAAACTAAACTACAGATTAAGGGAGGATGAAGACAGGCGGCCCTGGGCCACTCCGGGAAGCAGAGGATCAGGGTCGCTGCTAGCACACACAGCGACCCCGATTCTCCCATTTGCCACCTCTTAAAAGAGCAGAAAAAGGCAGCTCTTCTCTGGTCCTTCCACCGTAGTGCATGAGGACGCTATGCACAGAGAACGTCCTGACACCATGCGCCATGCATAAGGGCATCAAGACATCTTCGGGGAGGGGTTGGGGCAGCTAGCGTGACGCTGTCTCTTCCTTTCCCTGCCTCGACTCACCGCTTTGGGCCCATGTGCAGTGGCCCAAATTCTCCCTTATCCCGAATTACAAAATCCAAAATATTTCAGAAACCAAAACATTTTTTCATTGGTGGCCGAAATAGTGACACCTTTACTTTCTGATGGTTCAGTGTGAATAAACTTTGTTTCATGGACAATTTTATTTTAAAATATTGTATAAAACTACTTTTAGTTATGTGTATAAGGCAGGGGTAGGCAACCTGCAGCCCGGGGGCCGGATGCGGCCCACCGAGGCCTTTGGACCGGCCCCAGGCTGGTCCTGCCGCCGCCGACGACAACCCCTGCTGCCACAGCTGCCCGCCATGATGATATTGATTATTGTTGTTATTACTTGTTCTTGGGGTTTTCTTGGCAAAATCTCCACAGGGGATTTGCCATCATGGCTTTTCTGGGGCTGAGAGAGTGTGCATGCATATTTTTTTTTAAAAAAAATAATTTAAAAAATTTATTTATTTTTGCTTCGGCCCCACAATTGTCTGAGGGACAGCAACCCGGCCCCCTGCTCAAAAAGGTTGCCTATCCCTGGTATAAGGTGTATATGAAACATAAATGAATTTTGTGGTTAGATTTGGGTCTCATCTCCAAGATACCTTATTATATACAGGTATTCCAAAAAAATTTTTTTAAAAATCAAAATCCAAAACACCTCTGCTCCTAATCATTTCAGATAAGGGAGACTCAACACTGGGTTTTGAGCAAGACTTGGCATGTCTCACTTTGCCTCTAAATAATGTTTCCCACACTGGATCCTTTTGCACAGATTTGTCCCTTCTTTTGCATATGGTAACCATTGTGTTAGTAAGGAGCTTTCAGATTCATTCCAGGTCTGCCTAAACAAACCATAAGAATCTACCTTTTCTATTCTGTAATGACACCATGTCAGGAAGTCTTTCCAGCCTAAAAATGTGTTCACAGTGGCTGCTGAGATGGCATGGAGAATGAAGCATTTTCCAAACGGTCTTGACATGGTTGAAGCCAGGCACCCAGTTTCTACTTCAGATGTAGTGGCAATGGCAGAGGGGCATGCAGCAGTAGCAAATGCATGGGCATGTTAATACCCACCTGTCCCTGTGAGCCCAGGGACTGATCTGGGTAGGGACCAGATATTATACTGTCCTGGCCCTTCTGCTCAGGGACCAGAATGCAGAGATAATGGATAAGGACACTAGATTTTGTGTGACTGCTGTTGTGACCCATAGACAGATGTTAAATCGGCAGTAGATAATGACAATCAGGAGCTTTCTCATAAAAGTACTCAGGTAGAAATGTGAGCCATGTGGAGCTGATAAGATTATGTACAAACCTTGGACTTAAGCAATGTGTTGTACTTATTCCCTTTTTTAATTAAATGTGAATTTTATGTGTTTACTTTATTTGATGTTATTCTGTTCTATATACCTTACGGGGAAAAGCTTCTTCTCTCTTTTTAATGCTGGTCTATGACTGCAATAAATTATTGACTGATTGAAGACCAAAAGATAAAAGTCAAAATTAAAACCATCCAAAGAGAATATAAAGTTTAATGAACATAAAAAGTAGGTGCTGGACAATTTTTAATCTATCTGACCATGTGAATTCCCAGTTGAATATTAAAGTGTTTGTACACAGTCTTCCAAGAGGCAATATGCAGCATGAATTGTACCCAAGGCTCTTGCATTCATTTGAATGCATAAATTCCTGAACTAAATCATAGTAAAGTAATATACGGTTATTGTATTTTCAAATGTGCTCTGCAACTACATTGCACAAACAGTGCTTAGTTCATTGATATCATTTATGTTCATTAAAAATAAAACATTCTCACCAGTTTATGAATGCTGATTTTTGAGTTGCAAACACTCCTATTTCCCATGTCTGGGGAAAAGGTATAATTTCTTTTCTTGGGTGTATTCACTGCTCCAAACTTCATGCATATTTAGAGAAGGAAAATAAAATAGAAGATTCTCTATTTCATGTATTAGGAAATAATATGTTTTACTCATTAAAGCCTCAAATATAAATGCCATAAACCATGAAATTACCTTAGAGCCTTCACTGAAATAACCAGTTCACAAATAAATGATCCATGCAGAAAGAAAAGAGGAGATTAAAATAATAAGGCAAAAGTTACATTTTTATTTCAGAAAACCAAAAAAAACAAAACAAAAAAAATACCGACAACCATACATCAGAAAACCATCAGGGCTCTCATCCGCACAGAGATTCTATTTAATCTTACAACCTGATTATTATTATTTTTCCTGTCTGTTATTTGAAAGCATTACTTGCCATATTTGCTAGTTCGAATTTCCATCATTGTCCTAAGAAATAAAACTCTCCGAACTATATCTGAGTCCTTCTAAGTCTATTTTAAGAGGTTATTTTTTCCCCAAGCTAAATCCTCAGATCAGATCAGGGTTCTTGCTTGTACTGTTACGGCTTGCAGTTGCATGGTAACTGATATTTGGAATATGAACTATTTTTAACTCTTCTGTTTCATAATGATGATTTTCCTATAAGATGTTCTGATGGCTTTGATTGCCTTTCTCGTGACAACTGCCTATTCGGAGATTGCTAAGTATTGGAAAATTGGAGTGCTTTACTATGGAGAAGAGTTTGGGACACTTGACTTAGAAGTAACCTTTAGGACAACGTAAGATGTTCCCACAAAGAAAAAGGACAAACCACCATTATTGAAAAAAAGGATTCTTTTTAATGCGTTCTATAAGAGAAATTTATATCAGTTGAGACCAGACTGGATTCTAGAAGGATGTTTTACATGCTGATATGTTCACACCTTCTAAAAAAAGATTCTCTTTCTTTGGCCTCTTTCTGTTGACTTTTGAGACTTAACTGCACATGCATTGATTATATATTCTTTGCTGGCTGAATACATATGGTAAGGAATTGAATTGTTAACTTATTATATTGAATAATATAAATAACATTTATTTTAAAGGTGCTCTGATGACTATAATCAAGATATTATATCTACATCTACAGCTATAGATATACGGTATATTCCCTTAAAAACATATTAGTACAAGGACAAACAAATAGGCCCTAGAACAGATCAAGCCAGAAATATCTCTAGAAGCCAAGATGACAAGACTTGGACTGTCGTACTTTGGACACATCATGAGAAAGCATGAATCGTTGGAAAAGACAATAATGTTAGGAAGTTGGAAGGAAATGGAAAGAGAGGAAGGCCACATGCCAGATAGATGGACTTTATTAAAGAGACCAGAAATATGAGTTTGCAGGAGCTGGGCAGAGCAGGAGAGGACAGGGGGGCCTGGAGATGTCTCATTCATAGGATCGCCATGGGTTGAGACCTACGCAAAGGCAGTTAATAACAACAAAGAGAATGAGGGATATGTACAATTTGACAGAATAGACTGCATTGTTACAGTACATAAATATGCTTTTAAAAAAACAGAAACAAGGTCAAATTTGCAACAACAACCCTTCCCCCCAAACAAACATGAAATTAGAGCATGTAGAACTTTACAGTTAATAGCAACCCTGTGCAGGATCTTAAGAAATAGAAATTGTTCATAAACAAGAAGGAAAAATGTCTCGGTTTTGAGAAGAAACATATTGCTGTAATTGTGGTAAGCAATAATCAAATATTGCTTTCTGCAACATGTCTCACATATGGTATTTTGAACCATCTTTAGTATCAAAGAAACAAAACAGAATCCACCTTGGAAAGCACAGGTGTGGGAAGTATTTTAAATGGTGTTTTCTTAATCATATTTTTAAAAGGAAAAACTAAAAACAGCCACAATCTATTATCTTGAAAATCAACACGAGTTGCATTTTTTTTAAAATCGCTGCATTTTTTAAAAAATTAACTACAGCCTTAGGCACAAAAAATCCTTGGGTATGTGGTAAATGCTCTAAAATTAGAGCATATAGAACTTTACAGTTAATAGCAACCCTATGCAGGATCTTAAGAAATAAAGATTACATATACTTAAGGATAACACCAAGCCATGATGTGACTATTGGGACCATGGTTCAAGCAACTGCCTCCCTCTTCTCACTTCCACTTCTTGGCATCTAAAACCAGATGAAATCATTTCCCAATTTTATTATCAGTCAGACCAATATCCCAATTTTATTATCCACGTGTGTGTGTGTGTTCTCCAAAATGGTGGCTGCGACACGTTTGCGCGGCGACCAAAATGTATGGCGGCGGCGGCAGCGGCAGGGGTCTACCTGGGCCGGAACCGGCCCGCAGGCCTTAGGTTGCCGGCCCCTGATCTAGACACTATACTTCTATTGATGAAGCATAGAATCGCATTGCCCTTTTTAGCTGCCGCATCACACTGTTGCCTCATGTTCAACTTGTGGCTCCTAGATCCCTTTCACATGTTTTTTTGTTAAGCCATCCTATAGTTGTGTTCCCCCATCCTATAGTTGTGTGTTTCATTTTTTCTGTCTAAGTAGAATTGCTTACATTTCTCTGTGTTGAAATTCATTTTGTTAGCTTTGGCCCAGCTTTTTAATCTATTAAGGTCATTTTGAATTTTGACACTCTCCTCTGGGGTATTAGCTACTCCTCCTAATTTGGCAGCATCTGCAAATTTGATAAGCATGACCCCTATTTTTTTATCTAGGGGCCTTTGCAGACTGCCAGAAATAGTGCAAATTGAGTCCACTTTAACTGCCCTGACTCAGTGCTGGGGAATCATGAGAACTGTAGTTTATTGTGGCACCAGAGCTCTCTGACAGAGAAGGCTCAATGTCTCAGAAAAAACTACAATTCCCATGATTCCCCAGCACTGAGCCAGGGCAGTTAAAGTGGACTCAATTTGCACTATTTCTAATAGTCTGCAAAGGCCCTATGTCACTGATAAAGATGTTGAATAGAATTGGACCCTTGGGCCATACAAAGTAGTTTTAAACTGCTTTGAAGGGGGAGTGTTTAGATGATGCACACCTCCAAAGCAGGTGGAAACTGAATTAAAGTCACACCCTGGGGCTACAAACCAGAGCAAAAAGAAGCTGGGATATTCCAATTTAGACCAGAAAATGTGCACTTTTGACCCTGCATATATAAATGGTCCAATACCAGCAGTTCTGAAGGAGCGATCAATCCCAACACTAACCCTAAAGCTGCATATAAATGCACCTGTACAGGTGCGCATTTATAAAGGACGGAGCCGGAGTATCCCAGTGATCAGGGCGGCAATGCAATAAAGTGTAAGTGTGAAACTTCCAATGGATATAAATTCAACATACACAAACCAGACAGTCCAAGAGGGGGCACTGGGTGAAGGAGGGTAAAGTGGACATGTGGGGGTGGTCTCCATGGTTGTGCTTTGCCAGTGTTTTACTGGGCACACCTCTGCTCCGATGCTCTGTCACAGTGAAGGATCGCAGGTGTGGCCGATCAAAGGAGTGGCCATCTAATGGGATGGCATCTAAGCAGCAGGCTGTTGCTGGCAGTGTGTTTGTCCGATGGTGTACATGATGGGAAAACAGAAAAAATATCACCCAGTGGTGCAGCTTGACTCCCCGCCATGCGGTCAAGCCATGCACATTCGGGCCACCTTGGAAACAACTGGTATGGACAGTGGGGTTTCAACCCACTTCCAGAAAATGCAGGTTCCAGCTGCTTTCTCCTGCCCATCTGTTCTGCCCCAAAGTCATATAACACAGTTGGTCCCCCTTATCCATGGATCTTTTTAGTCCACGGATTCAAGCATCTACGATTTGAAAATATTCCAAAAAAAAAAAATATATGAATTCAAAATAGCAAACCTTGATCTTCCATTTTATATAAGAGACACCATTTTCCTATGCCACTGTATTTAATGGGATTTGAGCATCTACAAATTTTATTAAATACAGTGGCATAGGAAATTAATGGGATTTGAGCATCTACAAATGGGTGTGTGTGTGTGTGTGTATGTCCTGGAACCAAACCCCAGCGGATAACAAGGACCTACTGTATTCTCCAAAACATACATTATTCTGTATCTCCAACCTTACGTGCTGTATCTCCAAGTTTTTTCTCAGACAGAGAAGAATGCCGGATATGTTCTAAATGGCTTGACAGCTCACCATCATGAGTTACCCTTAACTATGATCACAAAGGCTCTGTAACTGGCAGGAGATTCTGTGATGACCAGGGATGAATCCATGTGAAAATGTTCTCTTCTAATAAGGACACTGTCTTTTGCTCAGTCCTGGCCATGAAAAAAAAGCCCAATTAAAAAGGCTATTGTAACAAACTGCAGTGGATAAACATTCAAGACGATTTAAGGATTTCCTAATTGAGTTGTAACCACTGGCTGTGCTCAACAGATTAACCACAAATATGCTGTTCTCCTGAACTACTGCCAAAATCTGTGAGCTGCAGTTTAAACAAAACAACTCAGCAGCCATGAACCACAACAAAAGAGGAAGCTAAGATAAAAAATCAGGTATGAGTCCAAATAATTTTTTCATCAGCGATAAGTTTTCAAATATCACATTTTTTTAAAAAAGCAATCAGTGCAAATATCTATTTCCCATATGTTAATTTTTTTCATTTCCATTTTACACTGCAAGAATTTCCAGAGAGGCGTCCATGTTAACTTGTTTTAGCCGAAACAACAAAGTCTGGTGATACCTTAAAGACTAAAACAAATATATTGTGTCATATAAGTTTTCATAGACCATGAAAGGTTATGACACAATAAATGTGTTAGACTTTAAGGTGTCACAAGGTTCTTTGTGACAATATGCTTTTATTGTTTGTATTTTTAATCTGGAAGCCGCCCGGATTGGCGTACCATTGGGCGGGGTACAAATAAATTTTATTATTATTATTATTATTGTTGCTTTTTCCCACTTTGAGCTCAGGTCCCTAAATACAACAATTTCCCTCTCTCTTAACTCTGTCTTAGTTGTTTAAAAATCCACTGCTGAAAAGCACAACATAAACAGAAGGAAATAGCCATAAGGGTCACTGTATGTGTCACTTACAAAATGAAATTTCATTTTAATTTGATTATCCGTATCGTGTTGTAATTGCATTGCTATGTGGCATTGAAATGGGCTTTGAATAAAAAAAATATTGTCCAAATAATTTGACTTGAAGAATTTTTTTATAAGGTTCACATCAGACAACTTCAGCTTATACAATCTGCAGTGCTGTAAAAGCATTCTTTCTAGACACGGTCCTTAAATAATTAAGTTGTTCCTTTTACCATACTTCCTATATTATAGAAGTCATTTTCCCACAGTGAATCAATAACTCATTCCTTATGTCAGTCATTTTTCTCCATTTAACTGAATGGACCAAGGTCGGACACTATAAGTTACATTACCTTTGAATTATATGGGCAATTTAAAATTCAAAGTACTGCACTAAGGAGTTTCTAAGACCGATGCATCTACATCTTTCGCACTCTCTCTCTCTCTGTGTACTCTCCAAAAAACTATTTTAGAAAGAGTTAACACCATAAAAACCACAGTCAATTACTACAAAAGGAAAAAAGCCATTTCCATAATACACACACACACACACACACACACACACACACACACACACCATTATTCACAATATATACTAATTTAACCAGACAGTGTTTCAGATTATGAATTGCATCTTATGATTTCAAGAAACCAGCAATAAAGTAATTTAAAATGCATTCCTGTTATAAACCTCACGACTCACATTTTTAAAAAAGGAATTCATTGATTTCTTTAAAATTGTCAAAAATAAAAAAATATCTGAGCATGTCTTACACTACATTTTAGATCTACACCAACAATGTGCTTTTAAGTAAAATGGCACTAGAGCACAACTGAGCTCTAACCATGAGTTCTTTTTAAAGTAACATTAATAATAAAAGTTATAATCTAGGAAGCAAAAGAGTTTTTAAATAGTAATGTTCAGATATTAGTCTAAATTGCAATGAATGCTGGAAAAAAATTAAAGTCATTCTTCAAACAATATAAGTCTGCATAACTGATAGCACTTTAATTAATTGTCCTATCTCCAAAGAATAAAACCCTTCGGCCAGATTGCCTAGGCTTTTAAAACATGTTGAATGTGTTACTTGCTTGCATAATTTACAACTCGTATGACACCAACATAGTTTTAAAGCATTTAAAATGTAACGAAGAAGAGAAAAGTGCAGTTCTCTATATTCACAGCAACCCAAGAATAGCCAAACACCTGTCCAGAACAGCAGAAGTCTCCTATGGAAAGGAGTGTCTCAACTTTGGAGGAGTTGAAGGCCCTCCAATATGTCTTCACCAAATGTGCTTTTGATGGTGGTGGGGCCAGGAGAATACCTGTCCCATGGAATTCAAAACTCAGAGAAGTTCATATCAGTGGTGTCACTATGGTTGGTGTCACCTGGTGCGGTAACTCATGGTGTCACACACACACACA
>CM034704.1:5916650-5933323 GCA_020142125.1 Phrynosoma platyrhinos
TTCTTAAAGCATTTTAAAGGGAAGCAGGTGAATGCCACAGCCTGTTTCAGCCAAAAGGTAGGTCTTTGAGGAGCAGTGGTATCACTCTTAGGGTGTCACCTGGTGTGATCAACACCCCTGCACCCTCCTAGGGATGCCACTGGTTCATATAGAGAGTGGTAATCTTTCAGCTCCATCCACCATATAGATCATAATCAACACTTTGAATTGTGCCCAGAAATGGGACAGGAGCCACCAAAGTCACTGTAATATGGCTGTTGTATGTTACCCACATCCAGAGAGATCAATCTCAAACTTTTAAGAACAGTAGAATTCAAAGACATAGCTTTGTTAGCCTGGAAAATCAGTATGCAAAGGGATCTTGTAGCACCTTTGAGACTAACTGAAAGAAAGAAGTTGGTAGCATGAGGTTTCATAGACTAGAGCCCACCTCAAGAGTCATGTAGACTCTAGTCTATGAATGCTCCTGTTACCAATTTCTTCTAGCTAGTCTCAAAGGTGCTGCAAGATATTTTCAAGAACAGTGCATCAGTCAAAAGGTTTAAACTGTCCAGTAGTCAAACCACAGGATTCTGATCTGCTGAAACTTCCAAAGACAACCTCACACAGAGCACATTAGAATATTCCAAAGTGCATGTGGTCAAAGCATGCTTCCCTGTGGTCAGATCCCACACACATCACTAGAGTAAGTGCAGCAGGCACACTAGTTTTAGATGTGCAAATGTACTCCTGGTCACTGCTTAGTATCCAAGATGAGTCCAAAAGTCTGGAGTCCACGTTTCAAACCTTAAGTTTCAGGGGGAGTGCAACCTCACTCAGCACTGGATGGTGCTATTTCCTGATCCATCTTTCAACTTACCAAGAGGACCTTCATCTTGTATGGACTATCTGAGTTCTCAGATATTTAAATCTCTGTGAAGAGTCATACACTCAGTACTGTTCTCTATAGAGCCATTCTGCAAGTGAGATGAGGAAAGCAGCAACAAGAAAGAATTGCAGAAGTGATGGAAGTGGCAGCAACACAAGAGGAGGCAGGGAAGTGGTGCCAGAAGTGATGCAACCAAGTTCCCATTTCAGATTTTGGGAGAGCTTGGGCCACTTGTTGGATTCCCACAGTTCACTAAATTTTAAGGTTCCCTTTTTTTGAAGGATGATCCAATCCATGAGTAGTTTAAAGATACAAAATATTGGGCAAGAAGAGCCACCAAGTTACCCACCAACAGTAAGCACCTGCCTCAGTATTCTTTGCTATCTTGAGAGGTAATATTTTGATTTAAATTTGAGTGATTCCTTCTTAATCTCCACCTACACAAATCAACCGGTAAATAGTATGCAAATCTGTGACCTCTTTTCCATGATTTGAAAGTGGTCAGCCTATCCACAGCTTATTCCCACTCTTACCTATTCATTTTCATCTTTCCATCACTTCTATAAAGTCTGTTAAATTATAGTATTGGGCTAAACCTCTTTATGGGATCAGAGGAGTCAGACACATTGCTATCAAGCAACAGGAAATCCAGTTTTTTGCTTCTGCTGATTAAAATTAGAAATTCCACTTATAAATTTTGCATTGCATGAGCCCCAAGTGGTCACCTTTTTCTGTATCTCTCTCTCTCTCTCTCTCTTTTTTTTTTTTTTTTTTTTTTTTTTTTTTTTTTTTTTTTGGTTAGTAAGCCACAGCTTTATCCAGAAAGATATGCAACATTTCAAGTCCATAGCCTGATCTCTACACCGACCATCTCCTTATAGTGAAAATGATGATTTGTGAAAAAGCAGAACATCTTGCTGAATATTTGCTTTGAGTGAGAAAACTCATTGTATTCTTATGTTCCTTCTGTTGTGTAAACATTTTTCATTGCTGGTTTTTTAAAAAACAAAACTAGATACCCTTCCAAAATACACAGCTTGGAATATTGGGTAATAGCTAACCCCAAGAGCTTTGCTTTTCCTTTTTAAATAATTGGTACATTGAACACTGAAATATGTTGTTCTTCTCATTCACTGATTGATATATTACCATAAATCAATTTCTCTTGCACTGATGAATATTTCTCTGTACACAACTTGGCTTAAAAAATACTATAGGAAAGGCATGAAATTATTCATACAACAATTGAATTCTTTGATATAATACTACAGTGTTAAAATGACATTTTAAACCAACCTGTTTTTGTTTTTCAAAGACAAATATAAGTAATGGCGAGAAGACTTAGAAACAAAAGATGTATTTCCCCTCCCCAACTGTAAAACTGTCGTTCTTTTTTCATGTAGACTCCCCTAGATCAAAATATTATTTAGCTTTAAATCAAAGAGCATGTTATCATAGTTAGGACGAACAGTACTAGAAAGTAAAAAATCCTCATCTGGGGCTGTATTATTTGGTGAAAAAAATCTACTTCAAAACATTAATCAAATTTTTCGCCTACTGGGCAGCCATATGGTAAAGCAGCATGTGAATCTCACAAACTTGCTGATCTCCTGTAACTGGGTGCTATTAATTACGCTTGCTGCATCCATCTCTTGGATTTCGCTTTGTGAAGAAAGTATTTATTGCAACAGCTTTTATAAAACAAGGGAATGAAAATCACAATTGATTAATGAGCTGAATGGAAATATTTCCGTTAGCAGATTTTTAAAACGAATCAGGATTAATACCATCGGTAAGAAACAAAGCTTTAGCTGGTGTTTCACACAGACGGCTTTATACGCCTCCCTTCCCAATACCACACACATACACACCATTATTTAAAGAAGAGGTTAAAGTAAATATGTCCCACTCAAAATGATAGACCTTGCAATGTACTTGCTGCTCCTCACCTTTGTGTCGGCAAAAGCAGGTGAAGGCTATGCTCAACACTTTATTTAATTTATTTTTTTATTTCTTGTATTGGTTTCCTCCCTTTATGACAATGAGATTGAGCCAGCACACATGGTTATCTTCCTCCCCACAACAAACTTGTGAGGTAGGCCAGACTGAGAGAGAAGGCTCTATGCAAACTCATCCATTGAGTATCATAGCTGGGTAGGAATTGGAACACGGACCTCCCTATTATTAATCTGGCACTCCAACCATTGTACCATTATACCACGTTGCTTCTTGTACCATACTTCCTATGTTATAGAAGTCCCAAACCTTGTTGCATTGGATACAGAAATATTCCACTAAATCTTAGCCATAGAAATAGAAAGAGCAGTAAGACACCAAGAAAAAAAATATTTTTAAAGGCAAGTAAGAGATCAGCAAAAAGAATAAACCAAGTTATAGGACCTAGATGAAGCAACCACTGAAAAGGACCCAATGCATGGTGAGATCTGAATAGCCTAGTCTGAAAGTTCTCAAAGGCTGCATCTGCAGTGCTGAAATAATCCAGTTTGACATGTTTTTAAAAGTTACACTAATGAAGTTTCTCTGTTATTATGTACTATTAACTGAGGACATCTTGGAAAATAGGCATATGTAGCTTCTGTGATTCAAATCTATCTAAACCTTTCTTTAATAATTTGAAACTAATGCTCAGAAAATTGACAACATGAAGACCTTTGCTAGGCTTAGTGAGGGAAAAAATCAGTTATACTTTCATGATTTCTCTTTCACTCTTTCTCTAAAGTCCATTAGTTTAGAAATTTGTCTTGCACTATACAAAATTCTTAAAACTCAGAAGGAAATTTTAAAGTAGATGAACATACAGATCTTATTAGAAAATACAGGTGGCCTGCGTTTTAGAAAAGGCATCTCTTCTGGGACCCTTCACGTAATATGATTTTTGCATAAAATATATTATTATTATTATTATTATTATTATTATTATTATTATTATTATTAAAATTTATTTATATAGCACCATAAGTTTTACATAGTTTATAAAATCTGGATCTTTTTCTGCCTCCTTTCTGAAATGAATGCCTGAGTGTTCTCTCTAGGCAATTTCTAGGTCCTTCAGCACAATTTTATGGCATGCTTTTGCCAGAGAGTTACAATGAAAGATCTACAAATTCCTAGAGAAGTGTTCTCTCTGGAAATCTCTATGCCCTCCAGCATGACTCTATGGTCAACCTCTGGTGGAAGCGTACCACAGAATCACACTAGATGAACTAGAAAATGCCTAGAGAGAACACATTTTTCCAACGCGTGAAAGCAAACCTATTATACGAACTCATCCAATACATGATCCACCCGTATATACCTTATCAAATGCATTGATTCATTCCCTTAATGAAGTAGACTACCATAATGACAACACATGCCCATACAACAGATGTATTCATTCTGTTTTGATCCTGTGTTTTAAAACAGAAAACCATGCTGGCTTATCAATGAGTCTGAGGTACATACATTTTTAACAAAGATACATAAAATAAGAACTTCAGGGAATAAATCAATAAAAGCCATGACAGTATCAAAATGGGTCAATAACTAGGCTTTAGTCATCTGATTTTTAAAAGGTGGACATGGCAAACAGTTCCCTTCGACAACTAGATACTAAAACTCACAGTTCCAACAAATGGCAGTTGATTATACTCATTGCATAATTTGTCAAGAAGTTTTAATGAACATCCCCAAAATGTATCCCATATACTTTTCTATCCACCTTTCGAGGGATAGCAGCATCTTGCTCTCACACAACGGCTGTCGGCTTAAAAGTTCAAAGTGATAGCAAAATGTTTAACAAGATACAAACCTCAGAGATCATTAATCAATATGTTCAATGTTATTTGTGATAATTCATCATGACATGATATTAATGACTTACTGTACCCTTCAGAGGTGAGATTAATGCAAATGAGCAGCCACAATTAACTTTACTGCTCCCAACTCACAGGAATGGACAGATGATTATAAATGACAACTATATGTCAATTACAATATCCAATAAAGTGAAGCTTAGAGGGCTATCTATCTACTTTTATAGCTCTTCCTTGATGGAACTGAATTTAGCTCAGCCCACTGTTGTCAACCCGATCTCTTAAAAGAGGTCCCTGAAAAAAATGCATGTCCAAATATATTGTCTGAAGTCTGAAAACGGCAGGAAACCAAGCAGAGAGGCTGCATTCTTCATGAGCTAAAGAAAATTATGTCGGTTTTCAAATTGAAACAGTAAGGCCATGAAGAAAATAACCTGCCCTGCTGTGTAATATATTTATTCAATTAAACAAAGGCACATTAACAGAGCATCCTGAAAGACCTTCCATTTGATATCTTGGTTTGTGTTAATGCAAACCCCAGAGAGGTTAGAAATATGGGAGCACCAATTTGAACTTGCTTTCCAGCTCTGCTAAATTCTTGAATTAGAACGTGATAAAATGTCAGTGTTGAGAGGCCAAAGGGCAGAATTTACAGACCCTAGTGTAGAAATTTCTACTTTTTTAAAAAAGAATCCTGAAATCCTGAAAACACTTAAGGAACATTTAACTAACTGTCTACACCAGGGGTAGGCAACCTAAGGCCCCCTCCGCCGCCGCCGCCCACCATGATGATATTGATTATTGTTGTTATTACTTGTTCTTGGGGTTTTCTTGGCAAAATTCCCACAGGGGTTTTGCCATGGCTTTTCTGGGGCTGAGAGAGTGTGCATGCATATTTTTTATTGTTTAATTTTTTTTAAAAAACTTATTTTTATATCTATTTATTTATTTTTGGTGCTTCGGCCCCCAAATTGTCTGAGGGACAGCAACCCGGCCCCCGGCTCAAAAAGGTTGCCTACCCCTGGTCTACACACAGAACTGATCGCATACCACAACTGTATTCTCATAAATAATATCCAGATCATCTTTTGGTGTGGTCAGATCAAATGCAATCTGTTCTCCATAGCATAAACAGCAGTCAATGGCCAATGAGATGACTGACAGACAGACATAAATAAACATTTACAATCTCCTTGTGTTTCTACTTTCATAGGGAGAGTACCATGTGAATCTGCAGATGTAAGATATTTGATTGTCTTCAATGGAGAAGAAACAAAGATAAAGGATTTTTTTTCAAGCATTAGTTAGCCCAGCAAATATATTACAATTGTATTATAAAAACACTACTATAATAAATGTCTTTGTTCTGCATATATTTAAAGTTCAACTGAATTGTCATATACTCTGCTTTGCATAATCCATTACTTTAACCCCACTAACCCTAACCACTAACCCTAACCCCCTAACCCTAACCCCAATTTATGTTTCAAACAATGTAAACTAGGATTACATTTTTTTCCCTTCTGTATAGAGGAAAATTGAGTGGATAGTTAGGAGAAGAATCAAAGAAAGCACCAGGAATAGTCAAGGGAAGGACAAAGAGTGAGCAGTCATTCAAAACAATTTGTAAGTTTGCATTGGACTCTACTGACAAAATCTTACGTTCCCAAAACAGAAGAATAAGGAACTCATTTTATTTATCTGCACAATGAAAATTTACATTTTTGTTTAGTGTGTGAAATACTTTTAATTATAATCCCATGTAACAGCAAAACTATCCTATGATGATTGTTAATTCATTTTACATGTAGAGATGAGAGCTTAAAAGAGCAACTGCATCAGTGTCCTTCATTCAAAATCCATCAGAGATTATAACCGCCCTGCAAGATCAAAATGATGATTTATCTTGTCTTGTTCAAACAATGGTCAAGCAAATGCATCTAGAAACCCTACAGCAGATCATGAAGATGATGTACTTTCCTCTTTTCTTCCTCTTTTCTCTGCTCCTGATCCTCTGAGATACACTATTTCTGACCATGGAAGCACTATTTCACTAACATAACTAATATTATTAACACTGGAGCACATTGACTACAAATGTGAAGGCTCCTTCCCAAATTGCCAACCCTAGGATTCCAAAGGACAGAATCATGGCAGTTAAAGTGAAATAATAGCACTATTATTTCATATGAATGAGCCCTAGGTCCTCTATCAACAGTAATGAACAGAGGAATACTTTGAAGCTATGCATTTCCTCTATCAGAATGAATGCTCCATCATCCACATCAGGTCATCAGTCTACTTCTTTCATAGTCCTAAAGAAAGCATCTAAGTTGTCAGAACTGAACTTTAATTTATATTATTGAACCCACCTGATTCACCTGAAATAAAGAAGTAGGGATGGGTGTCATCGGAAGGCTTCAAATCCCCAAGTGAGATAAACTATAATCTCAGTTTCAAATATTACCCTAAAATATCCAAACCAGAAATGTTGACTCTCAAGATGGTATGGACTAGAATTCCTATCTGATTTAGCAAGCATAACAAACAATAAGGAATGATGGGAGATATAGTCCAAATCTAGAGGCTACATGCTCCTCAGCCCTGGTTTACCTCATCTGTGTTTGATTTGCTGTTTTGTTTTTGTTTGTTTGTTTGTTTGTCCATTAAGGCAATGTGTCTTTCTTGGAAGCACACCTTGAAACAGATAATTTATATATATAATATAATGCACCAAACTTGGGGGAACAAATGTTTTTCCAGGTCATATTATTTTCCTTGAAACTTGTTAAAATATGTATCTGTATTTTCAGGTTGCTAAATTTAGAACATCCAAATCCAAATAATGACTCCGAGGTTCAATGAACGCTGAACCCATTGAGCATGACACCATGCGTCAATAAGAATAAGATACATCATTAACTGGAGGTAAAAATTAAGAAGGTCTAAATATAATTGCACTGAACAATATGTGTGAATTAATAACCTGCCAAGTTTGCTGTAACTTAACAAAAATAGATTTTACTAATTATTCAACATATTCAAGTTGAGTAAATAAGATTTTTCCCCCTCCAAATGCCTCCTGTTTAATTGCAGTTTGGCACCAACAAATATATATCAAAATTATAGTATTTCCCTTGACAGGAAGCTCCTTGCTTCTACACATTGTTATGGCTCTCTGCAGAGTAACCCAGAACTGCTGACAACCTTGAACACTGCTACAACAATATTACTATACTTGGCACAGAAGTACCCTCGCGGCAAGAGAAAAGCTGTAATTTTGACTGTCACTTCATATTACACTGGATATTATTTCACAATATACACATGCACACACTCATAAACTCTTAATAGACCACCGTTTTCACACTGCCCAGTTCTTTTATAATAAATAAACAGCTTCATAAAACAACTAAACCAATCATTAAATTCCTCATTTTCCCCCAAATTATTATACATGCAACCACAACAAAAACAACTATGTGCAAAAAAAAAAAGCTTTATTCAACCATATTTTCATAGGCATAGCCAGTACTTTTCATGCTGAAGAGCTTTCCATTGAAACAATTCTGCTTTTCATTGAAACAATAAAACCCACTGGGTGGCCTTGGGCAAATCACATGCTCTCAGCCTCAGAAGATGGCAATGGCAAACCTCCTCTGAGGTAACTTGCAAAGAAAACCCCATGTTAGGCTCACCTTGGGGTCTTCATAAGTCAGAAATTACTTGAAGGCACACAATGCAACACACAAAGATGGAAAGACAGGTTGCCTACTTTGAGTGATTATCTGTGTCCTCACAAAAATGGGTCTTGCACAGGTCAATCTATGGAATGTTCCAAAGCTGAGCAGCTTTTGACGGTAACCCCACCCCTTTGGGCAGCAGCATAAATATTGCCAAAAGCTACTCTTCTCAATTCTGAAATCCATCATGAGTTCAGGTATGCTGTAAGAAAAGAAGGCAGGAGGGCAGGTTTGTCTGATGGCACAGATGACCACTCAAAGAACTACAGCTACAGGTAAACAATGTGTCCTTCTTCTTGGTCGTCTCTGTGCCTCATACAAATGGGTCGCTTACCAATGGAGGTGGGACAGGTCAGTCTAAGATAGATGACAGTACTGCCCATCCAAACTCCACATCTGCCCATGCTCTGCAATCAATCTGATTGATGTTGTTGTTAACTGCCTTCGCATCACTCTCAACCCATGACGACCCTATGGATGAGACATCTCCAGGTCCCCCTGTCCTCCATTGCTCTGCCCAACTCCTGCAAATTCATATTAGTGGTTTCTTTAATAAAGTCCACCAATCTAGCATGTGGCCTTCCTCTCTTTCTACTTTCCTCCACCTTTCCTAACATTATTGTCTTTTCCAACAATTCATGCCTTCTCATGATGTGTCCAAAGTATGAGAGTCTGAGTCTTACCATCTTGACTTCTAGGGATATCTCTGGCTTGATCTGCTCTAGGACCCCTTTGTTTTTCCTTTTGGCTGTCCATGGGATCCTCAGCACTCTTCTCCAGCACCACATTATCTCAAATGCATTGATTTTCCTCCTATCTTCTTACTTGACAGTCCGGTTCTCACATCCATCCATGGGAATAGGGAATGCGATGGCTTATATGATTCTGACTTTTGTGCTGAATTGTATGTTTTTGCATTTTAGGATCTTTTCTAGTTCTTTCATAGCCTCCCTCCCTATTCTTAGCCTTTCCTGATTTCCCGGCTGCAATCCCCATTCCGATCAATTTTTGATTCCAGATAGGAGAACTCTTTTACTATTTTTCTTTCCTCATTGTCTAGTTTGAATGACCTTGCACCAAGTGACTTTTTCTTGTTCCCATTGCAGGGTCACCAATTTGACAACACAAATGACATCATTCATGAAGTGGCAGAGTGGTTTAAGGCGCAATCTTCAGACTTCTACAATAACAGTATTCAGATGGCCAAGAAACACTGGGAAAAAATGTGTAAATCTGGATGGTGAGTACGTAGAGAAAAGTTAACAACTACAAATCAAAACAAACTTTCTGTCAAATAAATTTAAAGGTGATAATTAAAACTTTACAATACCCCTCTTGTATCTCTGGGGCCTAGAAATTTAAATCTTGAGAACTTGGTTGGTAAAGCCTTGACAACTCAGACACATGTTGACATGGTGGCCCTCCCTGGGACAGAATAGCCACTCTTTGTGGCCATTTGAATGAGGAATTTTTTCTCCACATGAAATGCAATGTTCAAAGCAACAAGAATGACCTGGTTAATGGGGTGCAATTCGTGGGATCTTTAGGAGGGCATAATCATGTTCTGGAGTTTGTTATACAGTGGAAAGAGGAAGCCAAACATAATCAGACACATATTCTAGGCTTTAGGAAATCTGATTTCAGTAAATTTAGGGGAATACTTGGTGTGATTCCATGGTCAGGAATATTTAAAGAAAAGAGAGTTCAGGATGGATGGGAGTTTCTTAATAGGGAGATACTTAAGGCACAAAGTTCACACTGTTCCAATGAGGAGGAAAAATGGAAGTTGTCTCAAGAAACCAGGATGGATGACTAAAGAATTTTCAACTCAGCTACGTTTTAAAAGAGACATGTATAAGAAATGAAAAAAGGGGAAAAAATCACCAAAGAGGAATTCAATCAAATAGCAAACACATATAGGTGCAAGTCCGAAAAGTGCAGAATGAGCTCCGGCTTGCTAGACAGGTTAAGAACAATAAAAAAGACTTTGGAGGGGTATGTTCATAGCAAAAGGAAGGAGGAGGAAATGGTAGGGCCATTGGATGGAAAAGATGGTGAAATGCTATCAGGGGACAGAGGGACTGTCCACACTGCAGAAATAATCCAGTTTGACATCACTTTATCTTCCATGGTGCAACAGTATGGAATTCTGGGAAATGTAGTTTTATGAAACATTTAGCCTTTTCTGAATAGAGCTCTGGTGTCACAATAAACTACAGGTCCCAGAATTCCATAGCACTGAGCCATGGCAGTTCAAGTGGTATCAAACTGGATTACTTCTTCAGTGCAGATGCCAGAGGAAAGGCAGAACTATCAACACGTTCTTTGCCTCAGTATTCTCACAAAAGGAAAATGGTGCTCAATCTGAGAAAAATGGAGCAGATGACGCAGTAAGGGAAATGCAGCACAGAATAAGTAAATAGATAGTACAGGAGGGGAAAAATGACCCAAATAATTAGTACCCAGTTAGTCTGATATCAAGACCAGGAAAGATTCTAGAACAGGTCATTAAACAGAGAATCTGTGAACATTTAGAAAGGAATGCCCTATTTGCATAAAGTCAACATGGGTTCCTCAAAAACAAGTTATGCCAGACTAATTGTATTTCTTTTTTCTTCTTTTCTTTCTTCTTTTTCTTTTCTCTTCTTTTTTGATAGAATTAGCAGCTTGGTAAAGGAATACTATGAATGTAGCATATCTTGATTTCAGTAAGGACAAGGTTCCCCATGACATTCTTGCAAGCAAGGTAGTAAAATGTGGATTAGACAATGTAACTTTTAGGTGGATTTGTAACTGGTTGACTGGCTGAACCCACAGGGTGCTCAGCAATGGCTCCTCTTCATCTTGGAGAGGAGTGACCAGTGGGGGTACCACAGGGTTTTGTCCTAGGCCCAGTGCTATTCAACATCTTTATCAATTACTTGGATGAAGGAATACAGGCCATGCTTATGAAAATTGCAAATTAGGAGAATAAATTAGAAAGATGGGCCAAAACTAACAAAATGAATTCCAACAGGGAGAAATGTAAGCTATTCCACTTAGGCAGAAGAAAATGTAAGCTATTCCACTTAGGCAGAAAAATGCAGCTATAGGATGGGGACAACTGGATTAACAATAGTCCATGTGAAAGGGATCTAGGAGTCCTATTAGTCCACAAGTTGAACATGAGTCTACAGTGTGATACAGCAGCTAAAAAAGCCAATGATTCTAGGTGGCATCAATAGAAGTAGTGTCTAGATCAAGGGAAGTAATAGTCCCACTCTATTCTGCTATGGTCAGGCCTCCCCTGGAATACTATGTCCAGTTCTGGGCACCACAATTCAAAAAAAGATGTTGACAAGCTGGAGCATGTCCAGAAGAAGTCAACCAAAATGGTGACGAATCTAGAAACCATGCCCTATGAGAAGACACTTAGGGAGCTGGGTATGTTTAGTATGGAGAAGAGAGGGTTAAGAGGTGATATGCTAACCCTGTTTAAGTATTTGAAAGGAGGGAGCGAGCTTGTTTTCTGCTGTTCCACAGAATAGGACCTGGAGCAATGGATGCAATCTAAAGGAAAAGAACATTAGGAAGAACTTCCTGACAGTAAGAGCTATTCAATTTCTAATTTGAAGAACTGCCACTGATGATAACCCTTTGAATAGGGTTTTCTCATTAATTATGGATCCAGCTAATTATATTTTCATCTATTCCTTACTTAGTCCATTTACTAATCAAAATATCATTGCTAAAATCAAGATACGTGACATCCCTAGCATTCCTATCATCTACTAAACTAGTGACCCAATCACTAGTTTGGCAGGATTTGTTCACTTCGCTGTAATCAAGATACTTGCAGACAGAGTGTTTTATGATCCATTCTAATATTTTTCCTGGTATTGAGGTCAGGCTGACTGCCTTGTAGTATCCTGGATCTTCTTTTGGAAGAAAGGGACAATATTTGCTAATCTCTAGTTCTCTGGCATCTCACACAGTCTTCAAGATTTCTCAAAAATGATGGCAAGTGGTTCAGTGAGTATGGGTCGTCTTGGAGGCCCCGAAGAGGAGGGGCAGCCGCACGAGTGGCGCCCCCTCCTCTTCCTGAGGTCGCCCCTGGAAGCGCCAGCCATCCGCACGGCCGGCGCTTCCAAGGCAACCTCCCTCCGCAGCGACCGGACGCGCTGCGGAGGATAAGTCAGGGAAAGTGCGCCCTACGCTTTTAGGGCGCACTTTCCCTGACTTATGAAAGGAGCGCCAATTTGGCGCTCCTTTCAGGGACGCTGTCGGAGTGCCGCGGTGGGGCTGCCATGGCCCCGCGGCGCTCCGGACCAGGGCGTCCTGGACGCCCTGGTCTGCATCCCCCCTATGTTAACCAGATCACCATAGACCCATTAAAACTTTTAGAAGGTGATACTTCTTCATCCGAAGATTGGTGGCAAATAGAAGTGGGTGGGTGGATGTGTACATACATACACACAAAGAGAAAAACAGCAAAGGTTCTTAAGCCTGAAAAGGCAGCGGGAGAGACAGAGCTGAATTGGGTATAGCATCTTGGTGGTGTCAGGATTGTCTTTAGATAGGAATCCAACAAAGAACTGCCAACATCCCATGATGTATCCATTCCCCATGGATATGCAGCACACAAAACTTTATAGAATGAAGGCAAAAAATTCTGTGATGGATTTCTTCCCTGCAGTTTGCTACTGTTTAAAGTAATTGTGGAAACTCCAAGAGACTGATCTGTTCCCCAGCAGCTGAGAGGTTGTGCTAATTGCGTAGAATCTGTGACAATATTATGACAGCTAGGTGGCAACCTTCTGCATATGCCAAACTAAATAGTATTTTTCCTCCAATAGTCTCCCTCCACCCCACTTGCCAAAACATTGAAAATGCATTAAGAAACTATCAGACTTTCTTTGTTTACACAAGGAAACAATCACTGACCCTTTTTGGCTTCTGCAATGAAACGTTATCGAAAAAATTCAGCAGTGTCTGCTGACCGCACCAAATTTAACAAGGTTCTCAAATGAACCTGGAGTAACTTTCCCACTGTGACATATTAATAATAAGTTCCTTTCCCCATCTATCCCAAGCCATGAATATGTAATGTTAGAAAATGAGCCCTTTTCAAGCAACAGAATCTCAGACGTGAATAAATAAAAACTATCCATCACGAGCCTGTGAAAAATTAATGAGAGTTCTGAGACACCAACAAAAAAAGAATGGTTACTGGAAAGAGAAAGTTCACCATGGAAAATCCTTCAGCAATTCAACAACTGAAAATATATATATTTAAATGTACAACAATAGATTTCAGAAACACACATCAATCTGAATAACTCCTGCAAAATAAATTGCTCCCTCAATGCAAAAAAGGGGGAGAGTTTTAATAATAAGAGGAGATACATATTAAAAGAAGCCAGCATGGTATAGGGGTCTGAGTGTTGGACTACAACTCTGGAGAACAGTGTCCAAGCCCCCTCTTGGCCATGGAAACCCACTGGGTGACCTTGGGCAAGTCTCTCAGCCCCAGAGAAAGGCAAATGTGAACCATTCTTGCTAAGAAACCCCCATGATAGGTTCACCTTAGGGTTGCTGTAAGATGGAAATGACTTGAAGGCACACAACAATAACACACATTAGAACGCCAATATATAATGGGAATGGTGGAGAGCCAGTGTGGTATAGTGGTTTGGGAGATCAGAGTTTGAAACCCTGCTTGGCCATGGTGACCTTGGGCAAGTCAGTGTTTCTCAGCCTCAGAGGATGGCAGTCACAACCTCCTCTGAAGGAACTTGCCAAGAAAGCCCTGTGATAGGTTCACCATATTTCGGAAACTATTTGAGGGCAAACAACACACGCAGTCAAACACACAGTGGGTAAT
This sequence comes from Phrynosoma platyrhinos, assembly GCA_020142125.1. Lineage (NCBI taxonomy): Eukaryota > Metazoa > Chordata > Lepidosauria > Squamata > Phrynosomatidae > Phrynosoma > Phrynosoma platyrhinos. The sequence goes on from CM034704.1 coordinate 5,930,940, forward strand.
AGCTAGAGAACCAGAAGCTGCATTTTGCAAGTATGGTAAGGCATCCCCATTTCTCCTTTCCTACTCTTGATCATTTGGGGAACACCAAAAATAGAACAGAGCGTAGTATAGGGACAATGCAACTAGAGAGGTGAAGTGGTGGAGAATAGATATGGAAAACTTGCTTGCAAGGAAGTGCCTGCTGCTTACTCAAATGCTTTACTGAGCTCTTCCAGTGCATCCAATGGAGGACACCTTTCAAAAACAAAGCCAATTTGTCCCTTCAGCCATTTGAAGGAAAGGGAAGAACAATAGGATTGCACACACCAGATTTACACCTGGAAGGGTTATCACAGTGGCCCATGCATCCATTTTTAAAGAGGCTCTCCTCTCCAACATTTGATTCAAAAGTATTGCCGAGATAGTTGAAAAGAGCCAATTGTAACTTTTGTGGGCTCTCCCTCTGCCTTTGACTCTATAGACAAGGTTCATCTGTGGCAAAGGTCTGCTACTGTTAACATTGATAGAAGGATCTTGCATTTAATACACATGTCCCATCCCAACACTTTTCTTAGAATCAGGCCTGGGGCAAATGGGCTGCTATCTGAAAACATACCAGTCTAACATGACAGAAATGTCTCCTGGCCCCCTTTCTCATTAGTTTCCTGTATCAACAACATGGTACAAGAATTATGTGGCTCAGAATATTTTCCAGTTTCGATATTAGAAGTAAAGCTTACAGTTCTTTTATATGCTGATAATACAGTAGCACTTCTACTGCACAAATCGGAGTGCTGGGGCTACTGAGCAAGTTGAGCAAGTTTTGTAAAGAGGAGCATTTGATTATTCAAGCTAAAACTAATGTGAGGGTTTTTGGAAAAAAAGGGGAAAATTTATAAAGAGAAATCAAATCCTCATTGAACAGCAGTATTATTTTAGGTATCTGGAACTTGGACTTGATGCTCATTTTCATGGAAGCAATTTCTAGATGTACTCAAGCAAAAATCCTCATATCCCATAAAGACTTGAAGATCATGGGATCAGTGCTTGAGTCTATCCACCTGGAATGCAGTCTTCTTCTTTCCTACTGCCTTCTGCCTAACCAAACATTATTATTGCTTCTAGTCTTCTCATGACAGTCTCAGTTTAGTCATCTTGGTTTCTAGGAAAGGTACAGGCTTGATTTGCTCTGGGATCCATTTATTTCTCTTCTTAGCAGTCCACAGTATCTGTAAAACTAACTCTTCTCTAGTACCATCTTTCAAATCAATTGAGTTTCTTCCTTTCTTCACAGTCCAGCTTTCACATCCATACATAGAAATTGAAAATATGACAGTGTGGACAATTCTAATTTTATTATTCAATGATATATCTTGACACTTCAGCATCATGTCTAGTTTCTTCATAGCTGCCTTTCCAAGTCCTAGCCTCCATTCTGATTAATGACTGAGCCAACGTATGAAAAATCTTTTAACTATTTCAATGTCTTCATCATCTACAATGCATCAGTGTAAAATCAACCAGATTTTCAAATAATAGCTCAAATAATAGCTTTCTTTCAGACTCACAATCACTGGCATGAGCGCTATATTCACGCCTACCTAGTCTGCTCAACACTTATTATATACCAGATTCCTACTTGTCTCAGCTTTCCCATAAATTCATATAGTCACATTGAGATAATCACAGCCTCTCAATCTAACTTATTCCACAAGATTGTTAAGATAAAAAATGAGGATGGGAACAGGGGAAATCTTCTACTGTAGGAAATTAATGGAATAGAATTAGTTCAAATACATATAATTGGGGGGTAAACATAATTATCTAAAAGAATTTCATGCAATCCAATTTCTTACAGGATGTTACATGGGTTACAATTTTGTAGATATTTACTTGGGAATAAGTTGCACTGAACACAGTGGAGCTTACCTCTGAGTAGATATGTACATGAATGCATTGATAACATAATAAACTGTTGCTCCATACAGCAAGTTTCCTTCTGTTTGTCTGTCTGTGTCTCCCTCTCCCAACCACCCTCCCACACACATGCACACACACACACACAACTTCACTCACATACACAAGGATAAACAAGCTATTTTAAAGAGACACATAGGTTGGAAGAAAATCTGTGCACTCTCCTTGCCTTCTGCTGCTCCATCCCAGTCTTTTTTCTCCTCCTTCTTTAGTCAACTTTTGCCAATAAGGCAACAGGAAACACAGAGACACCAAAACAATTTTAATTGTTTGTTAGGGCATTTCCCTCTTCAAGACCTCTTCCCACCCACTCATTCATAGGTTGCCCTGGGGAAAACATCCAGTAGTTTTAATACTGGGGAGTACACCCTGGCCTAAGTACCCTCTAAAGCAGGGGTAGGCAACCTTTTTGAGCCGGGGGCCGGGTT
>CM034704.1:5933423-5960889 GCA_020142125.1 Phrynosoma platyrhinos
TGCTCTAAAGGCACCAGATCCCATCTGATCTTGGAAGCTAAACAAAGTCATCTCTGGTTAGTACTAGGATGGGAGGCCACCAACCAGGTCCTGTAGGCTACATTTCAGAGGAAGGAATTCTCAAACCCACCTGTGAGTAGTTCTTACCTAAGCAAATCCTATGAGATCCACAGGGTTGCCATAAATTAACAGGCCACTTGAAGGCACCCACCAACCACAACAGTTGGAAGCACTCAAGCTGGAGTTCTGAATATGGGATGCTGACAGAACAGGCAGTATACTGGGACCTCTGTATGTTCCCAGAGTAATTTTTATGATATTCAGATTACTCAGAGGATGTGTTATTAATACTGTTATTAAAATCATACACACAAGGCGGCTATTACTCAAGGTAATGGGATTGAAGAAGAGAAGCTGTTTTCCTCATTTATATCAGTGCTACACCATTGTGGTGGACCGTGGAGCAGTGCTGATCCACAGGCCATCAGTTGCCCATCCCTGGAGAGTTTCCAGGAAAGAAAAGAACAGAAATAGCCAATTGGCACAAACATGGTACTGGTGACCAGCACATTAGGGGAGGAAAGTGATGGGCCCTCACATCAGATAGCCTGAGAAACACTGGTTTAAAACATCTCTCTTCCCTTCACTGTGGAAAACATACAAGTACCATATGGATATACCAGAACATAAATTCACTTTCTATGTTGTAGTCACACATTCATGTAAAATTCCCAATCAAGAAAGAACCACAAAAAGACACAGAACAGAATTTTTTGCTACTCATTCTATATCCAGAAAAATAATAAATGGATCTCACAAGTAAAAAATGAATAAATCTTGCCGTATCCATTTGTGAAAACAAGCTTAGCTATTATCCTGTGTGATTGACATCCTTAATCCACATTAAGACCACAAAAATACTAACCAAACAAAAGGAAACCTAGGCATTTATGTTCAAGTACAACTACTTTCTTCCAGAACAGTCTATCCCTTCTCAATCAGATTAGTATCTTGACTCTTTTGATTTCATATTTCTTCACAGTGAACCTAGTTTGCCTTTCCTCTGACAATAATCAACTGCACTGTTCTACATGTCTTCCTAAGCATATGTGATGAATTCAGCTTCATCATACACATTAACAGGAGATGCATTCAGCAAGTTTGAGTTCATATATAGCAATAATAGGCAAGGTGTGGACAGTGGACCATATGTGGCCCTTGGGACAGACGCCTAAGAGTAAAGCCTGAAACCCCCGAGAAGCCCCCAGGTCCCACCAAAATTTTAATATGGCAGTTAATTTCCAGGTGATTTTTTTGCCCCAAATGCCAAAACTGCCTGAAAAATGCAGTTATTCCCCCTCCAAAATAAATCAAAGAAAAAACACAGCCAAAATGAACCAAAATGGTACCTAGAAGTGAAATCACACAGCCACAACAACAGAATCTTAAAACAGAGGGAACAAACCTATTGACACTTACTTAATCTGAATTATAAAATGTACATTTTAAACTATGGATTGATTGTTTTAATGTATATTGGTTTTATTTCTTCTTTTAAACTGTTGTGTCTTTTTAACCGATACTGTGTATTGTATGTAGTACATTAATTTGTTGCTGTTCCCTACCTTGATCTATGGCGAGAAGCGAGGAGGAAGATTCAGGGTGACCAGATGTCATAACCACAAAGGACGACAAGGCACCACAAATGTAAGATGTTCAAGAAAAATGTGGGACCTCACAAAATAAAAGCTGAAAACACTAATAGAAATGTACATACATGCTTCTTAATTATGCTCAAAATGCAGTGCATTTTGGAATTCCTCTTGGACAGAAGGCTGAAATGTAGAGCATGTCCAGGGAAAGGAGGATGTCTGGTCACTCTATGATTACTGGTACTACAATCGGCTCTCTGTATCCGCAGACTTGCCATCCGCACATCTGAGCATCCATGGATGGCAAGCCTGCATTGTTACCAGTGGCGGCATGTACACATGGCCGCACTGCCATCAGAGACAGCCTGTCATCCTGCGGCAGCACATGCATGCAGCCATGCCACCATTAAGTTCCTTTGTCCCCAATGAGGGCACGGCTGTGTGTACATGTTGCCATGGGCAATGGGAGCTGTCCTTAATGGCAGTGCAGCCACGGGCATGCACTGCCATTGAGGACAATGGGGACTTGATCATCCACAAATGTTGGTATCTGCAAGGGGGTCCAGAACAAATCCCCCATGGATACTGAGGGTCAACTGTATTACTACTACTACTACTACTACTACTACTCCCCTCTGAGGTTTCAGGGTCCATTATGACCATTACACTGCAGATGGACTAAAGAAAGACCTTGCTGCCTGTAACCCTACTGGTTGCACAACTTACTGATGCAGCATAACTTTTCCAGCTTATATTTATGAAATGCTAAAAAGTGTGTAAGATCTTGGAACAACAGCTGAAACTAATCAAACAGGAGTCAACTAAGCCAGTATAAAACAAAGTCCTTCAGAAAAAGGTCTCGACTCCTAAGACTTCTCAGAGGATATGCAAGGTGTACCTATTTGCACTAATTTTTTGGTAACTTCAAGGTACTGTTTCAACAATATTTTCTATTAACTATAACAATTCAGCAAGAATATGAATTGCTAAAAATGGTATTGAATTTTTACCGACCAGTCAAGCACCCTTTCACTTTGTAGCTGCTATTCCATGAGATTCTCCCAAGGTCTTCCCTTGGCACATATCAGGGGACATCCCAATGTCATCACAGATTTGTGGTTTTACATAGCATTGGAGTTCTTTTGCCAGAGGAAATATCACCCAGCTCAGCTACTTTGGGATAGTGTGTATCTAATTCCTTTGGCTCACATTCAGGATCGATGAAGGAGACCTTCTTTTGTCTGACATGCTTCTAGTAAATGTGTGCGAGAGAAGTGTGTGAAGGGGTTTCCTCCAAACTTTCCCGCTTTCCTTTCTAATCAGATCAACCAACTGGAGCTAGTCCAGCTGGCAACAACACTTTAAGAAGACTACCAATTCAAAACTTGTTTGCTCAGGTCAAGCCTTCTATATGAAGTAGAAAAGCCAGTGCATTATAGACAAGAAACCTACTATTTACTGACTTAAAAAAATCTTTTTACAAAACACTGAGAGCACAGAATACAGTGCAAAAAGAATAATATTAATGCTAATACAATTAATATCACCATTTGAAATAGAAACAATCTACGTAACCTTGAAAGAAACAGCAAAATGATACATTTTTGTATGTTATTAATTGTATTGTTTTTTTAATATTGTAAGCCGCCCTGTGTCCCAGTCCTGGGAGAAGGGCAAGATATAAATAAATAAACTATTGTGACTTTGAGTAAATAAAAAAAATTAATACAGTTACTGAATCAAGAAAAGTGGAAAATACATTAAGACTCTATTAAGAGAACACAAAGGTGCCTATCAAGTTCCCTAACATATTCATTGCATTATGTTAAGTCCAAAAGCTTTCAAAAGATACAGGAGTGCAAGCAAGAATTGCAGATAAAATAGTCTTGAAGGAAAAGGTAAGACATGGATCAACCAACCTGGAGGAACATAAAATTATCTGATCCAAAATCTGGAGTTAGGGGGTGTGTAGTGAGATGGTTCCATTTTCTGATGATAATAAAAATTTTAAAGTGGTAAGAAAAAAACGATTACCATATATACTTGGCTATAAGTCAACTTATAGGCAGGTTTGGGGGCATATAACAAAGTATCTAAAAGATGAAGCAAAGGAAAACAATGTCAAAGAACTTACAAAATTCCAACAGGCATAACTGTTTGTGCTCACACTAAAGGCTGAACGGATAAGAGAGTAGAGGGAGGTCAGTGCTTCTAGGACAGATTACACTCTTGCCTTTCACTACGGGATAGTTCCTGTTTTTAAATAAGAGTTAAGGTACAATACTTACACTGACCTGTGGATAAGTCAACTAAGGTTTTTTAGGTCAATTTTTGACTTAAATTTCTAGACTTATACATGAGTATATACAGCATAAAGAATTCCAAAAAATCTCTCTAAATTGGGAATGTGGGATTTTAAATGGTAAATGAATGTTGGAATATGGATGGGATATGCAGTCAAAGTGGAAATGTAGAGATGTGTGAAAAAAAATCTCTTCTGAGAAAAGTGTCTAAGCAAACAAAGAGGACTCAGCCTGCAGGTGGCTTGAAACCAAAATAATTTCACACTGAACAGGATAGCAAAGTCTTTGAGCCTTATCAATATCTAACACAGGTGTGCAAATTCTAGCCAACAATATCAATTTATCAGTTTATACAGATAACTGTCCATCTCCCTCTGACATAGAAACATGAATGTTAAAGGCAACATGGCATTGTTTCAACAGATCCATAGGATGGAGGGTATATCCTCAAAACAAGGAATACTCTTCTGCCATGTTTAAAGCTAACAGCAGTCAAGGAATCAGAAGACAAGGAATGGCGAGGGCAGCTATGAAGGAGCTAGGAAAGATCCTAAAGAATAAAGATATACAACTAAGCATGAAAGTTAGCATTGTACAAGCCACTGTATTCCCAATTACCAGGTACAGATGTGAGAGCTGGACAGCTAAGAATGTGGATAAAAAGAAAATCTTCATTTGAGATATGATAATGGAGAAGAGTGCTGAGGATACCTCGGGCAGCCAAAAAGACAAACAAATGTGTCCTTGAGCAGATAAAGCCAGAAATCTCTGTGGACGCCAAGATGATAAAGTTGAGGCTGCCGTACTTTGGCCACATCATGAGAACGCATGACTCTTTGGAAAACACAATGCTAGAAAAGGTGGAGGGATGTAGAAAGAGAGGAACTCTATAAGGAAGCCACAAGTATGAATTTACAGGACCTGAGCAGAGTAGTGGAGGACAGGGAATCTTGGAAATCTCTCATCCACTGGATCGCCATGAGCGGAGATCAATTCAAAGGTGGTTAATAACAAAAAAAAATTGCTTTTGTGGACATTAAACTATAAGCCTGATAGTCTTTAAAGTGTCACAGGACACTTTTCCCCCACTGCAACAAAACCGTATGGCCGCCCCTCTGGAAATATTTAAACCAGATCACCCTCTGTCTGTAGTTCTGGCCACAGTCAGGGGTGTCCTTTACTTAGGCGGCAAGCATTTGACTAGGAATAAGTTACTGGTAATTGAATGGGGATTGCTTCTTAATAGACATGTATATGTATTGCTATTTAATTGCTGTTGTTTTTTTTTTTAAAAAAAAAACAACTTATAACAGTTTTAAGATTTTAATTTAATCTTGCTTTAAACTTTTGAAAGCTACCTTGGATTCCATTCTGAGAGAAAAGTGACATATAAATAAATAAATAAATAAATAAAATATAAGATTGCACTGTTAAGAGTTTTATGAGAGAGAAAAAAAAAAAGCAAGGAGTCCCCTACAGCATCGCTTAGCTGGAATCTGTGACCTTCTGTTTGAAAACCTTCTGCATCAGATTTCTGCTGAATAAGACCCTTAGTTAACAGCAGAATCCAATTTGTAATCTAGTTTTAAATGCACACATCACCAAAAAACAAAAACAGAAACCCTTATCAGCCAAGTGGAATAAACTGAAACGTAGCTACAAATACCTCTTGACATAGACAAGCGGGAACTAATACTGTGACATATTTCAAATTAGCTGTTTCAGGAACCTCAAGCTGAAAATAACATAGATGTGTGTCAGAGGTTTTGAGAAGGAAAAGCTGAGGGGGACTGCAACAACAACAATAACAATTCCGAAAAGAACAATTAATTGTACTGATGACAAGCTGCTCCTCTTTCCTGATTAAACTCTTAGCAGCCAAACGGTGTTAAACTATATTGGAGAATTGATTCAAATGGCTTCCATTAGCAATTTGGCAAGCCGTTGTGACTTGCTACCAATCAATTTTAAATAAAGCTATCCTATCTAAAACTTAAAAGTGGCTTCAAAAGTTAGGCATCTTGATGCTCCTCAACTGTACATCAGTAATAATAAAATGAGTGGATTTTTTTTCTGCAAAAAAGCAGAATACTGCCCTATCACACTGCTTTTCGCCATTCATTTGTGACTTCTAAAGTCTGGCTTACTGCACAGACAGCAATAATTCTCTTTTCTTTTCCACAGTACATTTTACTGAGCAAAGTTTTCAACAAATGTTATTCAGGCTATTTTACAACACAATTGTGTCTTAATTATACATGACATTTCAACAATCAAGAGTAATTAGGCCCATTTGTGATGTAAATATCCAATGGAAGAGATCATGTGTAACACATGAAATATATCTTTGTGCATTTTCTGAAAGCCTCTTCAGGCATACCAAGGGGGGGGGGTGATCTTTGCACTCAGTGGAAGGATTATATTTCTATTTATTTGTTAAAATGTGGAAAGTAAACCATTTCTAATGATACATTCCAGCCCTACCGTAAATGTGAAAGTATACCAAAGTTTCTTTTGAAACGCTGCTCAGTGACTTGGTAACACAAGTCAACAAATATTTCACTCTGGTCCATTTCATATCTGTATTTCTTTCTTTCTTCTTCTTCTAAAAGACGTTCAAACAAATGGCCATACATACAGAGCGTTCAATGCAAAAATGTGAAAACTACAGTCAATCTACACAGTAAAGCTTGCACCGCATAAAGCAGTTCAATATAATTTTAAATTTGGTAATTACAATGCAATAAATGCTACAAAATATTTCACTATCACCATATTTAACTATCAACTTATGTCTAACTCTGTAATTCTATAGGTCTCATGGAATGAGCCAGTATATAGTATCGCAACATAATCCAATTTTATAGCATCATAACAAACCCAACAAACCTACAGCGCAGATTGGTCTTGGCATCACCTGCCAACAAAGGAGTTTCTCCCAGGACCAATCTGCCCATTAATTTTTAGCCTTTCCATGTGTAGGGTTGCCATTGTTGTTGTTCTTCTTTAATTATTCAAACAACATCAATACGGGAGATGCTGATAATTAACAAAATTTGAGTAGCTGTGTAGAGAAAATTAAACTGTGTAGAGAAAATTAAACTTTCCCTCCATGCTCTGACCCATGCTCTGACCCATGCTCTGATCCTATCCTTATCTTAACAGCCTATACTAGGATGAGGGACATGTGGCCTTTCAAGTGGTTTTTGGATTGCATCTCCCATCAATCCTAGCCAATATGGGAAATGGTGGGGGTTAATGGGGGCAGAAATGGGAAAGCTAGTTGGATAAAATCTATGGCTGACAGTTAGCACTGTGCTTCATTTAATTCATTCATTAATAACTAGATTAATAATAACACAGTTCTTGAGAAACAATGCTGAAACTCCAATTTAAGTTGATCACTTTTGTTAAAAAAAAAATGCAAGTTGTCCTTTTTCACTGGCTGTCTTCCTACATAATTCAAGTTAGTAACTGAGTGGGAGTTGAAATTAGCAACATCTGAAAGACTATAAGGTACACATAAATAAAGCATAATAAAGCGTAATAAAGTATAAATAAGGTGTAATAACAACAACATTTTGGGAATTATTTCATATAAATCTTGTGAAAAGCATGGCCGCATTTCATATACTCTTGAAATATATATTTATATTTGTTGTTGTTGTTGTGTGCCTTCATGTCGTTTCTGGCAAGCCCAAGGCAAACCTATCATGGGGGTTTCTGGGGCTGAGAATGTGTGACTCGCCCAAGGTCACCCAGTGGGTTTCAATGGCTGAATGGGGAATCAAACCTTGATCTCCAGAGTCATAATCCAATGCTCAAATCATGTTGGCTCTGTATATATTTTTATTAATATTTTTTACTGTTTACTATGAATCTGGGGAACAGGGTTCAAATCACCACTTGGCCAGGGAAACCCACTGGATGACTTTGGCCAGGTCACATACTCTCTGCCTGAGGGGAAGACAATGGCAAACCTCCTATGAACAAATCTTGCCAAGAAAACCCTATGATTCATCTAGGGTCGCAATAAGTCAGAAATGAGTTGAAAACACAACAACAACAACAACAACAACAACAAGAACAACACATATTTATATATTTCAAAGTCAGCATGACATACCAGTTCAAGTGTTGATCTAGGACTCTGGGAGAAGAGAGATCAGATCTCCATGTAATCCCACTGGCGGCCTTGTGCAAGTCACCTTCTATCACCCACAGGGGAAGACAATGGCAAACTCCTTCTCAACAAATCTTGCTAAGAAAACCCCATTATCTGTTCCTCTTTGGGTTGCCATAGGTTGGAAATGATATAAAGACTCACAAAACCCAATACTGTAATAATTTTTTTATTCTTCCTCTCTGGCGCTTACTTCCCACTCAGAGTGGAAAATAACAATTAACATAATCTTTATGTTATAAGTGTGGTGAAGTCTCCTTCTTTGGAGGTCTTTAAACAAAGGCTGGACGGCCATCTATCAGGGGTGCTTTGATTGTGTCTTCTGGCACGACAGGGGGTTGGACTGGATGGCCCTCGGGGTCTCTTCCAACTCTATGATTCTAATCTTAAATTAAACATAGCCCTCCAGAACACTGTTATAGGGATGGTATAGTCTAAATGTTGGGTTTTAAAGGATGGAGCAAATGAAATTAGAGCTCATCTCACAATCGTTCCACAGCCCAATGAAATAGCAGTCACAGCTAGCTAATTACAAATGGCAGTTCCTAATTAGCAAGGGCAGAGACAGGAGCTTGGTTTTAAAGAAATTCTCTGTGCATTAAGGGATATCCCTGTGTGGGCAAGAGAGAAGCTTGCTGGTTTGATAGCAAGAATCATCTTACGCCATATGGAGCTATTCACCTCTAGTCCAATTATTCTTATACCATGATCTGTGCTACATTTGCAGATGGTCCACAGGCTCATACAGAAAGTAAAGAGTAGAAATGCTGAAGAAGAGATCCTTGTAGCAGTCTCCCAGGTGTTGGTTAGAATTTAAAAGATGACAACCAAAGAAACAAACCTGTTCCCTGGCCCAAGTTCAACCTCCACCCTAACTCATTACAGTACTTCAGCTCTAATTTAAGCTTTGCCTACACTCCAGTGCAGCTAAACTATATATCCCCGGAGCCCTAATGGCAAACTGGTTGAATGCCAGTCCTGCAGCCACAAGGTTGTGGGTTCAATCCCGTGCTTCAGGTTGACTCAGCCTTCCATCCTTTCGTAGGTCAGTAAAATGAGTATCCACCTTGTTGGGGGCAATTGGCTTGCAGACTGTAAACCACTTAAGAGCAGGGGCCGGCAACCTACGGCCCCCGGGGCGGTTCTGGCCCAGGTCGCTGGATTTACCGGCCCAGGCAGGCCGCCGCCGCCACCGTGCGCCGTCGCCGTGGCGCGTTTTGCCGTCCGTGCGGCTGCGACGCGTTTGCTCATGCGCAGGAGTACATTCCCCCCCCCTCGGCCCAGCGGAGACCTGGACTTCGGGCGACCGGCCCAGGTCTCCAAAAGGTTGCCTACCCCTGACTTAAGAGAGTGCTGAGTTCACTGATAACCAGTATAGAAATGTAAATGCCATTGCTATTGCTATATCCAGAGCAGCTAAAGAATGAAAATGTGGTTGAAGAGTGAGGAAGCAGCAAAGGTCAGGCTTGGCTAATTTGGCAGGTGACCATACAGGCTGCTGCCTCATCCTTCAAGCTACGCATTAATCCTTTTAGTTGCTTTGGATATTGTTGTTGTCTGCCTTCAAGTCTTTTCTGACTTATGGCAACCCAAAAGCTAACCTATCACAGAGGTTTTTTGTTCAGATTTGGTCAAAGGGGATTTGCAATTGCCTTCCCTCTGAAGTTGAGAATGTGTGACTACCTGGTGGTCACCTAGTGAACTTCCATGGCTAAGCAGAAATTTAAACCCTGGTCTCCCATATTTCAGTGGCTCCCAACCTCTGGTCCTCCACGTCTTTTGGACTTCAGTTCCCAAAATTCTTGATGGTTGGCCAAGCTGGCTGGGGTTTCTGAGAGTTGAAGTCCAAAACATCTGAATGACCAATGGTTGGGATCCAGAGTCTAGTCCAATACTCATACCACTATACCACACTGTAGGGGAAGCTTAATTTAAAACTGCAATATTGGAGTTGCATAGTATCTTAAACTAGGGCCAGGAAGAACTTGATTGAAATCCTGTCTCAGGTATGAAGTGGCAGAGAGCAAAAAATATAGCATTTTACATAGCATTTGGCTTGAAGAAAGGATGGGATAAACACACCAACAAGCAAATTAAAGAGCCTACCAAGTGTATTTGTAAATTTTATAGCACTATATAAACAAACATGAAGAAGAAGAAGAAGAAATTATCTACTTTTGATACTGATCACCTGCAGCTATATTTTTTAAATGTCCTAGCTCCTCTCTCCTCTTCCCACTTCCTCCCTTTGTTCTCAACTTACTTCAATTGGTGCAAAATGAGTTCACTGTGCAAAAGTAGTTAACACTCAACCCAGAAGGAGGAGGAGAGGAACCTTGTACTTCCCAGAGGGTCAGGTGAAAGCAAACTGCTGCAGCCCCTCCTAGCTTGTCCTAGCTCACTGCCATCTTGAACATACTCTGGTGTTGCTTGGTCAAATGTGTCCAAATTTTGTCTGTGAAATGTTGGAGGGTATGTATCAGTTTGTTGTTTTTAGCTGCCCTCAAGTCGGTTCTGACTCATGGTGACTCTGTGGATGAGACATCTCCAAGGATCCTTATCTTCCACTGCTTTGCCCAAATCCTGCAAGCCTTTTCCCATACCCCCCCCCCCCCCGTTGAGTGTATCCATCTGGTTTGTGGTCTTCCTCTCTTTCTTCTACCCTCTACCTTTCCTAGCACTATTGTTTTTTATAGTGATCCATGCCTTCTCATCTTTGCTTCCAAGGAAAGCCCTGGTCTGATCTGTTCAAGAACCCATTTGTTTGTCTTCTTGGCTGTCCATGGGATCCTAAGTATCTTCTCCAGCACCACATTTCAAATCAGTTGGTTTTCTTTCTGTCTGCTTCCTTCACTATCTAGCTCTCGCCTCCGTACATGGCAATTGGGAATACAGTGGCCTGAACTATTTTGACTTTAGTGCTCAGTTGTTTTTGCTCTTCACTATCTTTTCCAATTCTTTCATAGCTGCCCTTCCCATTCCTAGTCATCTTCTTATTTCTTGGCTGCAGTCTCCATTCTGGTCAATGTTTGATCCTAGATATGGAAATACTTTATTTCAATTTCCCTGTTGTCTAGATTGAATTTGTGTATTTCTTCTGTGGTCATTATTTTTATTTTCTTTATGTTCAGCATCAGACCTGCCTTTGCACTTTCATCTTTGACCTTTCTTATTAACTGTTCCAATTCCTGAATGTCTTCTGCTAATATTATGGTGTCATCTGCATATCTTAGGTTGTTATTGTTGTTTCCTCCTCATCTTAACTCCTCCTTTTTCGGATTCTAATTCTGCTTTTCTTATGATGTTTTCAGCATATAAGTTAAATAAGTAGGGTGATAAGATGCAACCTTGCCTGACCACTTTGCCTATTGAGAACCACTCTGTTTCCCCAAATTCTGTTCTGAATACAGATTCCTCATCAGGACTATCAGATATAGTGGCACCCCCATGTCTTTGAGTGCATTTCATAGTTTTTCGTGATCTACACAATCAAATGTTTTGCTGTAGTCTAGGAAACACATGCTGATTCTTTTTTGGAATTCTTTGGTGTGCTCCATTAGCCATCGTATGTTTGCAATGTGTTCCCTAGTGCCCCTTCCTTTTCTGAATCCTGCTTGCACCTCTGGGATTTCTCTCTCCATGTATGGTTGGAGTCTATGCAGAATTTTGATCATTATTTTGCTTGCATGTGAGATTAGTGCTATTGTCCTACAGTTACTGCAATCTTTTGTATCTCCTTTCTTGTGGATTAGTATCTATATTGAGTGTTTCCAGACTGTTGGCCACTGCTTTGTTTTCCATATTTGTTGGCATATTTCAGTTAGCACTAAAGTTGCATCTGCCTGTAGGCACTGTAGCAGTTCAAATATATCAGTTACCATCTTATTATTTCCTACGATATATCCCCATATTAGCACAAGAATTTATTACATACAGAAACATGTGCATATGCTATGCACACACATCTCAGATGTGGCACATGGCATACCTTATGATGAACCTGGCCAGGATCTTGTTCTTACTATGTATGCAGCTGAGACCTAAGCCCACAGGGGAAACAATAAGAAAGCCATGATGTTACATAAACATTAAATTGAGCCCATACACTTCTAAGATACTTATAAAAATTATTACTGTCCTTATTTTTTCACTTAGCTGATAAAGCCAACATAGTAATACTCGCCTGTATTATGCAACGATCCACTTTTAATGCACACCAACAGTCAAGAAATTGGATACACAGAAAAATCTCTCAACACTACTTAAATTTTAATCACTTTTTTATTGTTCTATTGCAAGAGTCAAGAGTAAACAACATTTTAGCCCCAGTGGGCCCTCAGCACGTATGCTATATAAGAACCAGAGGATACTAGCAATTTGTACTGTTCAAAGACACTATAAAAGTCTGCCGTCATTCAATCTTTTCTTCTATCACCAAAAGAGAGATTCTAACACATGTCCTATCACTCACTGTCATCTGGGATACCAAAGATCCATCAATAATGCTTCTTGCACAACAAAGACCAGACCAACAGAAATCAAGCATATCAAAGCAGACAAAAACAACTAAGTTAAATTCTTGAAAGGTTTAAAAAAAAGAGAGGGGTGATTGAAAAAGGGAAAGAGACATCTCAAGATATGTGCTTACTGAAGGAGAGCAGTAGTTAAGAAAAGAGTTTAGAACAAATTCGTAACAAGATTTGGGAAACTCTGAAGATAACCTAAATACTAGAGATAGAAAACTGATGTCCTTCAGAAATCGGTGGATTTTGGTTTCCATCAGTCTTTCTCAGTCTGTGAAGCCAGTGGTCATGGATGACGGGAATTAGCATTCAGTAAATGTGGAGATGTGCAGGATTCTTACCCCTACAATATATTCATTTTTTATATTTCCCTTCTGTAGAGCTTCATTTTGTACACTGCTGAGCAAAGATCTGCCCTCTCTTATCTCTTGGCATAACTCTCCCCCATCATGTCCAAGGAACCAGTTCCTTCACTTCAATAATATTCTCATCCTGTACAACCATTTCTAGAGGACTTCAACTGACAACTTCCATGGACTGAAAAGGATGCAAGAAAAGGAAGCAGCTGGGGTGCCCAATACCAGCAAGTTACTGAAGCCTCTTTATTCTGGAATAGGGGGAAATTACAGCATAATTTGCAGTATCCATGTTTAAGGAAGAATGGATGGAATACTGATAGTGCTGCTGGTTCTTCGGAGTCATCCTCTGAGCAAAGTGATGATCTCTGTTGAATGTGGCACCCAGAGTCATGCCTGGCTTTCATTTCTTCCAGACTATTTCTTGCATATACTATCTACATGTGCCTTGAAAAACTGGTTTCCCACATCAAGGATGGAATTGTACATAACTTGTAGTTCTGTATTTCCTTTTATGGACATTTGTGTACATGTACGCAAACAAACAAACCCCTACATCTTTAAGATAAAGGGGGAAAGGCAAGAGGTTCTTAGCCTCCCACACGGTGTACTTACTTTGAAAACCCACTTATTTTTACTTTACTGGGGGAAACCATAGATAATTCTTCAATACCAGTGGTCTAAATAGCGTTTGCAACTTTATTTTTTTTTTAGTGGGGGGGGGACCCTCTGCATGGTTTCCCTGAAGCCTAGGATGTATCCACACTGCAGAAATAAAACAATTTGACAGCACTTTCACTGACATGGCTCTATCCTGTGGAATCCTGGGATTTGTAGTTTGGTGAGATATTCAGCCTGGCCTGTTAAAGGGCTCTGGTGCATCACTAAACTATAAATCCCAGGCTTCTGTACGATAAAGTCACAGCAGTTAAAGTAGTATTAAACTGCTTTACTTCTGCAGTGTGGATACTCCCCTAGAAACAAGTGGGAAATGGCAAGTGGAAAATCAGCTTCCCCTATCTACCAATATAGTAAAACCCATCAAGGAACAAGTCAATAACTGTAGAGTCTTGGGTGGCTCATGAATTGATAAAATTATATGTCCATGCCTTCAGTAGTCCAAGCCTTCTTCATTTCAGCAGCTTTTTTCATGTGAAAAAGGTGTTCTATTGTTGCTATTTTTAAAGAATTACAAGCTGAAAACTCTTGCCTACTGAAACTCCTCAAAACCACTCAATGATCTTCTAGTAGACCTCCAAACAGAACTTGATTTTTTATCTATATCTATATCTATATCAATAGATAGATAGATAGAGATATCAAACCTATAACCAGCATGGTGGCCTATCCAGAATCCTATCTTTTGCCCACCCTCCATTAGAGCTAGGCCCAAAAACAATTATGCTATCTTTTAATGGGTTTTAATGGCCATATTTCCCATCAGCCTCCATCACTTGTAAACACACTTCGAAGGTAAGGTTATCCAAGACAAGATAAGGTTATCCAAGATAATGCTGGATACCTACGAAATTATCTAACCATCCTTCACTGCTAATATTACTATAATGCACTCATAATTCATTTATGAAGCAAAACAAGGTACATGATGCGCAAGACATTGAGGGCCCAAGGAGCTGTTTTCTGTTTGGATGATTTATGTCTCCTAAATATAATAAAACTTGATTGCTATAAGCATGGTCCATGACACAAGTTATGACGTCATTCTAAAGTGTATTTAATGGCTTAAAATGCCAAATGGCTATAAACCATTTACAGTAAAGGTCCACTACAGGTCAGATGTGCATCAAATGAAGAACACACTTAAGAATGTATTATGGACTTGTCATGTTGAAAACCAAATGACAGACTTTTTAAAAATGCAACTAGAAATCAATAAATAAAGACTGCTGTTCTAAAGAAGACTATTGTTAATTGCCTCAATATATAGATTTCCAACTATTCTCATGTCTGTTCAAGAATGAAAAGAAAATAAACATACCCGTATCGTTAAATTTAACTTGCAGTGAGCAGAGTTTTACCATTTTTAATTCCATAAAATAATGTCTTTAAATTGTTTTGTATGCATTATTCTCCACTGTTACTCCTACTGCCTTGACAGTATAGAAGCTGTGATTAGTTCAGAATTATAGTGTGTGTCTTTTCATTGAGACAAACCAACTAGAAAATGTTACACTTGTTCTACAACAAAGGCATTGGTTACTGCGGACAAGAACTTTAACTGCAAAGATATAAATGACCACTAAAATTAGAAGTGTCCAAGCCCTAGTGTCCAAGCCCTAGTATTTCCCATCACCACATATGTATGCGGGAGGTGGATGAATTAAATGAGAGATGTATATATACAAGAGCTCAATAAGAGAAAGAAAATCAACTCATTTGGAATGTGATGCTGAAGAAAAGTGTTGAGGACACTGTGGACAGCCAAAAAAGACAAACAAATGGGTACCAGAACTGATCAAGCCTGAGGTCTCCCCGGAAGCCAAGGTGACTTAGGGCCTTTGCAGACTGCCAGAAATAGTGCACATTAAATTGAGGCACTGCCCTGGCTCAGTGCTAGGGAATCATGGGAACTGTAATTTATTGTGGCAGCAGAGCTCTCTGACAGAGAAGGCTCAATGTCTCAGAAAAAAAAATACAATAATGTGATTCCCTAGCACTGAGCCAGGGCAGTGCCTCAATTAAATGTGCACTATTTCTGGCAGTCTGCTTAGACCTTAAATTGAGGCTGTTGTACTTTGGCCACATCATGAGAAAACACAACTCATTGGAAAAGACAATGCTAGGAAAGTACAAAGAAAGTAAGATCACATAGTAGATGGATAGACAAAATCAAGGAGACCACAACCCTGAGCCTGTAGGACCTGAGCAAAGCAGTTGAGGACAAGAGGTCTTGGAAATGTCTCATTAATGAAGTCTCCATGGGTCAAAGCTGACTTGAAGGCAGTTAAGAACCACAAAACTGGGGGGGGGGGAAGCAGACGGGCAGCCATGGGCCGCCCCGGGAAGCTGTGCCGCGGGGCCGAGGTATCCTCGGCCCCACGGCACAGCTTCACCACCCCTGGAAGGAGCGCTAAAATAGCGCTCCTTCCACAAGTCGCTGAAGGTGCATCACAGAAGGCTGGCGGCGCACCTTCGGCAACTCTTCTGCCGCAGCGTGTGTGAACGCTGCGGCGGGAAGACATCGTCGGAGCCGTGGCCGTGTGGAGGCGCCGGCACTCCGACGATGCCTTCGGGAAGGGGTTGGGGCGCCCACCGTGCGGCTGCCCCTCCTCTTCCTTGCCCCCAAAATGGCCCTTTTAGCCGTCTGCTTCCCCCCTGTGTCTCCAGGCCAAATAAAAGCAGCTAATCTTCATCCATAAAGACTTAAGCTGCATCTGCACTGCAGAAATAATGCAGTTTGACACTGCTTGAACTGCCAGGGCTCAATGCTATGGAATTCTGAGATTTGTGAGATATCTAGCCCTCTTTGTTAAGACAGTTCTGGTACCACAACTACAAACCCCAGAATCCCACAGCACTGAGCCATGGCAATTAAAGTGGTGCCAAACTCTGTTATTTCTGCATTGCAAAGGCAGCCCTGGATGAGCAAGGGGGCATCAGCTGTCCCTGGGCCCATACAAGCTTGGCTTTTCTGCACTGTTTTTCAGTTGCCGCCTGCCAGTCCAGAAGAGCAATAAAGCCACTGAGGAGGAGACTTTCTTCAAGGAGTGAGTGTGGGGGGAAGCAAAAAGGAAGACCTCTTGGGGTGAAAAGGAGATCTGCCACTGAGCCCTCCTATTTCTCCCTAATTCCTCCCTTTCTTGGAGAGGTACAGGTCACCTGGTCCTTCCGTTTAAACTCCAAACGAGGCTCCCATGGGCTGAATGCTAAGAGTGAGGTTCTTCCCATAGTCCTGGGCTATAAAATGGTGCAGGCATGGCTGGGTTACAGTGGAAGAACCAGGAGATCTGTGCCTGCTCTAGTTCAACTCAGGAGATCAGACAGGGGAGGGGTAGGGGTGTCTTGCATCTTCAAAAAAATCTAGGGAGGTGGCTTAAACCCAGTTAACAGCCTCCTACTGCCACTACTGTTGCCACTATCACCACCACCGGGAGTGCTCCTCTCCTGGTGTCTGCAATCTCATGTGCATGCATTCCCTTTCCATGCCTTTCTGGCCAGCCAGTAATGCCATCCATGGGAAAGATGCAATGACATGAGAATGCCTTAGCCAGCTCCAACTCGGGGAAGAGGAGAAAGGTGGCTTGGGAGTGAGGAGATGGAGATGGCAAAGACTGCCTGGGAGCGAGGCGGAGGCATCATGGTGCCAAGGTGGGTGAAGGAAGTATGGGTTGAAGTATGGGCCAGAAAAAGAGATGGAAAGAGTGAAGAGAAAGAGAATGACATGCAGATTTTTTGCAGTCATGTCATCCTCTTAGGAGGTGGTGGGGGGAAGGCTTGTAGTCCAGTGGCAGAGGCAGCTACAAACTTACAAATAATCCGCAAAAGAAAACCCATGAAAGTTGACGGTCAACTGTAATTCATTGATGATCAATTGTAATTCATTTCCATATTGTTATATCAATTTCAAAAAGGATTACAATTAGTAGTCCGCTCTCCATATCCACAGACTCTTCATCCATGGATTCAACCATTCATGGTTTGAAAATCCCCCCCCCCCATATATCATACTAAGATGATCAGGGGGGTATAAAAGATAAGGAGGGAATATGGGGGGATTTGTTATTTGTCCAAGACGAAATAGAGAATAAAGTATGAGAACAAAAATAAAGGAATCAAGAAGATTAAAGAACCATATAAAAGACAGAGAAGTTTGGAAGTACAAAAAGAAGAAAAAGAAGCAATTACAAGAAGTTGTAAGATGCATAAGAATTTTTTTTTATTTTTGTGTTTTAAAATTGTTTAATAAAGACAATTAGAAAGAAAAGAAAAGAAAAGAAAAGAAAAGAAAAGAAAAGAAAAGAAAAGACCTCCCCCCAAAAATACTCAAAAATCAAACCTTGATTTTGCCATTTTATATAAAGGACACCATTTTACTATACCACTGAATATAATGGGACCCCCACTTTTTGGTATTCACGGGTGTCATGGAACCAAACCCCAGCAGAAACCAAGGGCCCACTGTACGGGAGAAGCTAAGAGCAACACTTGTGGACCTCAAACAAATGGTGATGTTCATGAGATGATCATATGTTACACTTCAAACAACAAATCTACCAGGCCTAATTCACACAGCACAATTATACAGCTATTATTTCACTTTATCTCCCTTGGTTCAGTCCCAAGGTACCCTAGGGCAGTGATGGCAAACCTTTTATAGAGTGCCCAAACTACAACCCAAAAACCACTTATTTATCACAAAGTGCTGCATCCCTCTGGCTTTCTAGTAATGAACTCTGGCTTTAGAAGCATTGTTTTAATATAAAAACCCCTTTGTGGGTTTCCTGTCATGGCCCTAGACCAGAAAAGCCCAAACCACCATGGATCTAAAGCGAGGACATCACACAGACACCTGAGTGGTCACATCTGCCTCAACAATTCATTAACAGATCAAAAGGCCAGGGTTAAGAGCTTCAAAACAGGACATTCACACCCTATGAATTTGGGAGGCACAGAGATTCAACAACCAGGATGTGTCCGGCTAAGAATGTGATAACATCAACACCTTATCTCCCCTCTTTGAATATTGTCTACTTCAAAGACAACCTTTCTGGAATCCTTTGATATACAATAATCAATCTTCACCCCAAGCTATTTCCAGCCTATATTAAGACCTCCAAATCTGTGTTCTGAGAGCTGGTTTTTGGAAGAAAAGGCCCTCCCTTCCTAACCAGATTCCTTCAGCTGCCTCCATCGCAACTTCACTCCATAAGTAGCTGATTCTATCTTCACTACAAGGAGTGCAGAGTTTCTGGGTAACTATTCTCTATGTGAAATCTTTCTTACAGATTCCATGTATCCTATGTGTGTATGTGTGTTTGCTTGTTGACTTATTTTTCCCCCTTAATAAAAGTACAATTCTTTGGAAGAAAGCTGCCGCTGCGAGAGTTCTCTACCTCCCTTCCCTGTTACACATTGGGTTTCGATCCTGCTTACTAATTTTGAGTTAATTAAAAATTCCCCAAGGTCAAATTCTTATTACACTAGTGAACTCTGTGCTGGGGTGATGGTGTGACACACGCGTGCCATAGGTTCACCACCATTGCCCTAAGGTTTGTAGTTTAGTGACACATTGAACTGCTCCAGCTGAGATTTCCAAATGTCTTTCCTAAAACTGGCATTCCCATAGGGTAGAACTATGGTCATTAAAATGAAATAAAAGCATTATAATTGTGTAGTGTGAACAGGCTCCGGGTCTCCGCTGTGGCATGGCTGAAAAGTCACCCTGCAGTGTGGTGTGGGGGGAGGTTTTGGGCATCCAGGAATAGCACTTAAAAGAATTATTATATTCTGCAGTACCATAAACCTAAACTCACTGCTCAGCAGAGTTGCAACTCCTGATCCAAGCAATGACCCTGGGAATTAAGATATAGTTTCTGAAAAACAGCATGCTCACCATAGAAATCTTTCTGGCATTGTATCTGCAAAAAATATTGTATTTAACCAGTAGTTTAAATCAAGATGGTTCCCCCCAGACAATACTTCTGAAAAATTGCACACTGTGTTACTCAAAATCCTTGGAGTGATATTCCATATTTAGGAGAGGTCAACAATGTGCTGCACAGTTAACATGAACAAAACCCAAAGCAAGAAGTTGCCTTTTCATGCTTAAATGTCTTGCTTGGAAGTGGATTCCAACTCTGTTTTTACTGGAACTTTGCAATGTTTTGTAAAACCACAAATAAAAATGCTTATAAACTAGTGGGAAGATATGTGTGTGTGTGGTGGGGGAAAGGGATTCCTTGATTCAAGCCAAAGCTCAATTGCTGTTACTAGAAAACTTATTTCGGCCACACACAAAGTGATTGTTAATATTTGCCAAAGAATGTAGACTTCTACAGTAACTAGGTCAAAAAGGCAGCATATCAGCTTTCAAGTAAGTTTAAAAATAATGCAAACACGTTTTAAATTACATGACCAAGACCTTGTCAGCTTTTAATTTAAAAAGCTGCGGGAAACAGTACACAAAAATTATACTTCATAAACTCTGAGACTGTAGCTATGTTAAGGTCACTTGGCACAGCAGCTAATTAAATTAAATTAGACCTTCTAGTGATTATTTTCTACCTACAGCAAAAATGTATGCAAAGTTTATGTTGGATATAGATAAGGCACTGTTAATGATCCAACCTAAAAGGCGAACAATACTCACTGCAAGCCCCAGAATCTTTTTTTCTTAATTAGGGGAACCTTCTATCCTCTATCCTTCTATCCTGTTTGATATTTCAAGTTAGGGAGCTTATTAAGTCAAAATGCCTAATATGCACTAATCACTTTACAAACAATTAAGAGAAAGATAAAGCAAAATAAAAAAAGAGAGAGAGAGAGAAATCCCTTCCTGCTTGAAACAAAAGGTGACAGCAGTTGGAAAGCAAAAATCTGATAGACTAAGGTGTCATGGTCAAATTTCTTCCTTCTCTTATGTTGCCAGATTCATGGAAACAGTAGCCCAGAAAAGTTGTATTGTTTTAAGAGGAGTTGTGTGTAGAATCACACACATGAAGATAACAGTAATAGTTCTGGTCTGCATACAGTCCACACCCAAAGACTGATGTTTCTGAACAATTTTTAGTGGGAAAGGTTGCATCTACACTGCAGAATTAATGCAGTTTGACAGTGCTTTAACTGCCATGGCTTAATGCTATGGAAGTCTGGGATTTATAGTTTTGTGAAATATCTAGTCTTCACTGTCAAGAGAGCTCTGGTGCCACAACAGCCTCCTGATTCCAGGATTCTATAGAATGGAGCCATGACAGTTAAAGCAGTGTCAAAGTTCATTAAATCTGCAATGCAGATACAGCTGAACCTGTGTCCCTCCAGTCATTTTGATCTAGAAGATTTTCCATCATCAACCAGCATAACGTATGATAAATAACTATAGAAGCTGATGTCCAAAATATCTGGAGAACCAAAGGGACTGTACAACTAGTAATAAACAAAGAAGGACCCAGCCAACAAAAAAGGGGTTTTGGAATGTTTTAAAAAGACCAAGTAGTTGTTTCAAGGGTAACCATCTTGGCCATTTAATCATGAAATATTACCCTGCCATCTAACACGATAAAAGCACGTACAAAAGCATGTATATCAGCATTTCAAATATTAATCACATATGCAGATGTAGAATGTCAAAAGCTATCATTTAATATTCCACCACACTACATTTGTTGGTCTTTCACTCTTTATTTTGCTTCTGTTGAAAGAGACTGATATGGCTATCCACCTAGAACTTAAAAATAGAGCTGTGTTAGTCTGTAGAATGAGTACGTAGCGAGATCTTCCTTGTAGCACCTTTGAGACTAACTGAAAGAAAGAAATTGGCAGCATGAGCTTTCGTAGACTTCAGTCTACTTCTGGAGATACATTTGATGGATGCATCTAGAACTTGTCACTGTTTGCACAAACCAAGCCAGCATGAAGTTTCTTCAATACAACTGTGTTCTTATTTGGGAGGAAAGGAGGAAGAGGAGGAGATGGGGTTATTCCTTTAAGTTGAACTGTTTTTAACTACCATCAAGTTGATTTTGACTTATGGCAACCCTATTAATGAGAGACCTCTAAGTCACCCTATTATCAATTGCCTTGTTCAGATCTTGCAGATTGAGGGCCATGGCTTCTTTGATTCAATCTATCCATCCATCCTCTTTTCCTACTGCCTTTTACTTTGCTGAGTATTAGTGTCTTTTCTAGGGAGCCCTGACTTTAGCTCTGATATGACCCAAGCTGAACAGAGTCCGTGTTTTTCCTTTTCTTTGAAGGCAGGAGGCACACTGATTTCTCTCCCCACTAGACGTCACTAAGCTTGGAATAACAGCAACTTGCTCATTCATCATTTAACACATAAAGTTATTATGCATAAAGCTTGTCACAAAAATTATAAACAACATCCTAAATGTGTGTTATATTGCATCAAATTATTTTGTATCACACTTTAGTTTATCCACTGCAGTAAATGTGAATTATAAAAGGACACCTGGCGTACCGAGCATTCCCATTTATTAAGAGAGCAATTTCAGTAGTACCAGGAACTTGATTTCTGAAATATTATTTGTATTGTTCATAAATAATCCAGGTGAAAACAGAGAAATGTCTCTCAGGAGGTCATCCTACATTTCAAACTCAAACATTCAATTTTTTTTTTCCCATGCCACTAGAAAAAGAGACTACTTGAAATTATGACTGTCTCAATATGTCAGAAATTGTTAATGACATTGAGCCAGGGCTATAAATTCATTATCTCTTCTTCTTCTTTTTGTTACAATTTGCTTTAATTAATTCTGCACTTTAAAAAGACCAAAAGAAAAGAGGCGATTTTTAAAAAGTAAAATAACATAATCTTATAATCATGCAGAGAAAAACTGTATGGTGTAAATAATAATAAACCAGTTGCACCAACTACTAAAAAGCTGATTAAATACTTTTCTCAGATGAAACAATTATTTGGTCTGCTATTTTGCTAATGCTATTATTATTGTGATTTCTGCTAAACCAAGTATTACTGTTTTGTGCAGAACACGAGAAAAGTATATTGAACGCCATTCACATAAGCTCCCAGCCAGAAGACAATTAATAAAAAGATTCTAGTAGTGCTCCAATACTACTCAAAATAAGGATTTGAATGTTTTTCTGCACCTCTTTTCTTGGCTGTAAATGGTAGCATTTACATAGATTAAAACTTGAATCCTGAGAAATTTAACTTCCAGAGAAAGCTCTTTCATCCTTTCTATTCTACCTTTAGTTCTCACCTACAGAGCTTTCCACAGGGCAAAGAGACCCATCGGCAACTCATGATGTAGGGGTCTACTACTTGTAGTAGGAAGTAGTAGTAGAAAAACCAGCTTCCTATCTTACTGTTCAGGAGGGTCTTTCCATACTCCCAAGAGATTTTAGGTGGGTACATGGGCTTTCATGGGAGATGAAGAAGATGATCCTCCATCCACTTATGGTTTTCAAAATCCAAGCTCCTCTACATATGGAGGAGAAATCCATGATCTCCACTCAAAATGCATGGTTTTGATCCTCCATCTGTACAGTCACAGCCAAGGATTCTGCATCCACAGATTCCACAATCGATGGCTTGAAAAAATATGAATTTTAAAAGATCCCAAAAGTAAACCCTGTTTTTTCCATTTTATATAAGGGACACCATTTTACTATGCCACTGTATATAAAGAGACTTGAGCATCCATCGATTTTAGTTTCTACACAGGGTCCCTGAAGCCCACTGTATAAAAACTCAATTTTTACTGCACTTGTCACAAAAATGAAAAGAAAACACTATAGATGTAATGCAACGTTTAAGTGCTTAAGCAGTTCAACTTTAAAGCTGTCATTTTATTAACTATTAAAGTTTTATGTTTCAGAGCTTCCTCACTAATTCATGTGTTTAAGGAACTTTAATGACAATACAATTACCAGATGTGGGCTAAGGGAGACCTAGAACCTAGTAGGAGAACACAGGAAATTTCCAAGTTGGAACACTAGTCCATCCATCTCTGTCCTGTCTACTTTTATTGGAAGGAGCTCTCAGGCTGCATCCACACTACAGAAATAATCCAGTTTGATACCACTTTAACTGCCATGGCTCAATGCTATGGATTTCTAGGAATTGAAGTTTTGTGAGATAGTCAGCCTTCTCTGTCAGAGTGTTCTGGTGCCACAACAAACTACAATCCCCAGGATTCCACATCATTGAGCTATGGCAGTTAAAGTGGTGTCAAACTGGATTATTTTTGCAGTGCAGATGCAGCTTCAATGATATTTTTCAACCCTTCCTGGAAAAGCCAGTGATTGAGCCTATCATGGACCCTTCTGCATGTGTATGCATCACTGTCGAGGGGGGGGGGGGGGAGTGTGTGTCCCAAATTACAGTTTTAAATTTAGGACTACTATAACTAGTCTCTGAATTTCCTGTACTAACTCAGAACACTGGACGTTTAGCTCAGTCTTTACATAAATTTTCATTAAATATACAGATTATGATATAGTACACAGATTAAACCTTGCCCAGCTAGTGAAGTATGGGCACAGAGAAGAATATTTTAGTGTGTGTCTTCTAGAGAAGGAAGAGAAATGACAACTTAACTCCGAATATGGCAGTGCACCAATCATGTATTCACTTCTGTGTGATGCACTGAAAAATCTGCTTTTAATAATCTGGTCCCCTCAGGTACTGCAGGACCAGGGTATTTTTAAATAATGGAGATGATGGCCAAAAGATCATACAATTATTTAAAATACAGAAGAGGTGAATCACTGGGTATTAGTAGGAGAAAGTGGCCACATCTAAAATTGTTGTTCTTGTGGGTCTTCAAGTCATTTCTGACTTATGGCAACCCACAGGTGAACCTATCATGAGGTTTTGTTGGCATATTGCTTCAGAGGGCATTTGCCATTGCCATCCTCTGAGACTGAGAGAGTGTGACTTACCCAAGTGGGTTTATATGTCTGAGCTGGGATTTGAACTGTGGTCTCTAGAGTCTCAAACCACTACATCACATTGGGTGACTCCCGTATCTAAAATAAGGTGAAATATAATTGCAAATTTGATTTATAAATTGCAGGGTAGGGGGCCCAGAACAGCAAGCAGCATCCCAATGAAGATGGAACATGCATGGTATTAAAGTGGCTGATGACACCCAGATCTATTTCTCGGTCTTGGCTGTTTTGCTTGGGTGAGAAACATGGCAGGCAGACATGAGCCTCTCCATTTTCTCTTTCTAAAATTTCCTGTCCGGTAATATT
This sequence comes from Phrynosoma platyrhinos, assembly GCA_020142125.1. Taxonomy (NCBI): domain Eukaryota; kingdom Metazoa; phylum Chordata; class Lepidosauria; order Squamata; family Phrynosomatidae; genus Phrynosoma; species Phrynosoma platyrhinos. The sequence continues at coordinate 5,958,360 of CM034704.1, forward strand.
TAGTGGTGCTATGCATCCCTCTGCAAATGTGCTAGTATATCATTTCTACTTCATATACGGAATTTGTTCGCTTTTGTATGAAACGCAAAAGTGGATTTTTTTTTCACTTTTTGTGTTATTACGGGTTTGTTCTAATTGCATGTGATATTCATTCATGCAATTATGCACTATTTTCGCTTTATTTTCGGGATGGTTTATTTGCACTTTATTATCTCTTTAAAGATGGAACTGGCCCCCCGTGTGATAAGGTCCAATGTTTGATCCCAAGTATGAGAATTCTTTTACTATTTCTATTTCTTCATCGTCTAGGCTGAATTTGTGAAGGTCCTCCATTTAACACTTCGTAATATAGTGCAGTTTCCTATCATGCACTTGTAGGATTTACTACATTTGTAAAATTCAAGGCAGTCCTCAGACGTAAAACAATGCATTATTGAGAACATCCTTTTTATGTGGGCATAACATTTGTGCAAAACATAATCAGATATGACAGTAGTATATCTCATGTGACAATAGCAGGTCTGCTGTGCTCAATTACATGTGTTTGAAAGTTGTGTCATGATGCAACTTTCACACACACACACACACACACAAAATTCATGCAGCTGTCACCTGTGAGAGCTGAGTCATTTTTCCGTAGTACGACATGTAAACATATTCCTATCATCAAAGTGATATAAAAGCCATAGAAAATATCTCAAATCTTATATCAGGTAAGACTACTTGTCTGTCTAGCTCAGTATGGTCTACTGAGAATGTGAGGATGTCTGAAATGCCTTGGTAGGTCTTTCTCATACAACAGATCTAAGAAGAATAGACAAACTACATGAGAGGCATATGGTCTACCATTGTTTTTTTTCTAGGCTAACGTCTTTGTTAGGAAAGTTAAGGAGAAGTGATTATTCTTATTTTCATGATATACAGCTTGGGTCTCCCTTATTCGAATCGCTTGGGACCAGAAGCGTTTTGGATTTTGGAATAGTTGCATATACACAATGAGATATCTTGAAAGATGAGACCCAAGTCTAAACACGAAATTCATTTGTTTCATATACACCTTATACACATAGCCTGAAGGTAATTTGATACACAATAGTTTTAATAACTTTGTGCATGAAACAAAGTTTGTGTACGTTGAACCATCAGAAAGTAAAGGCGTCACTATCTCAGCCGCCCCTATGGACAATTTTGGATTTTGGAATTCCGGATAAGAGACTCAACCTGTATTGTCAGGTATCTCCTGAAAATTTGAATCTGAGACTTGCTTCCAAAAACCACAAGGTGTCACTACAACTCTACCTCACTAGTCAGAAAGAAATCCCATTTATGATTATGAAAATCATGTAGTCTTGTTGGATATAGGGCTCCTCCCTGTAGGCTTTGGAGTTGGAAGTCACTGGCAGGGGACAATGGGTATTAATGAGCAATTAAGCTATTCTAAACACCTGGAATGTTACCTAACCAAGCTAAGCAAGGATGCCAGTTTTACCTGGCATTGTGTATAGAATGAAAACTCAATAGCAGCAGTTTGGAATAATTTGGCAGAGAGACAGTTTCAATAATGGTGCCATTGGAAGGAGCAATACCTTGATGCTCTTGCTCAAGTAGCATTCATAATGTTTGCTTACCTTGTACATAGGTTGGGGAAAGGGAGAAATTCTCTTCAGGGAACCAGAAGTATGAGGCAGTATTTCTTTGCAAGGAATAATTGACGCTGTAAAGCAGAGCTAGAACATGTGCAGCCTTCCGATATTGACTGCATGACCCATCAGTCCTAGCCAGCCTTCCCACTGGTGATGAAAGCCAGGAGACAGAAGTCTACAACATCTGGAGGGCCATACAATTTCTGCCTCTGTTGTAAATAGCTGTCCAGGATTTCCTCCTGCTTGAAGCCATACTTTTGTTTCACAGTTCAAAACTACCAACATTATGTATTTCAGAAGGAAAAAAATATAACATTAAGTGTTGAGCATCAACTGAAGAAATCTCACTATTTCTATTCTAGTAGACATAACTGGATTCAACCCTTAAAATATAAATGGGGGTCAAGGGAGAGAGAATCCCAGTACAGTCATCCCTCCATTTTCATGGGGGATCTGTTCTGGACCACCCATCCCCTGCAAAATTTAAAAAAAACCACAAATATTCAAGCCCCATTGGCTTGAATGGGCGTGTGATCCTGCACACGGCCCTGTGTGCACCATTACTTCCCTCCTGGCTTCCCGTCCACGGAAAATTCAAGACCACGGGCGGGAAGTCCGCAAAATGACTAATTACAAAACAGCACAAGATAGCCAAAGTAGGATTAAAAAAAAACCTCTAGGGTGCTAAATAAATAAATAAATAAATAAAAAGGGCTTTTATGTGGTTTTGAAAGGGCAGTAATACAGCCACCAGCAGTACAATGCTCCCACTGAGTAGGCCCTTTCTCTACTAAACATCCTTCTGGCACCAAGTGTTACCCTGTGCTGGAGGCAGGGCTTCTGGGGGAAAAGGATTTCCAGTGCAGGACTTCTCCCCCCCCCCCCCC
>CM034704.1:5972161-5990425 GCA_020142125.1 Phrynosoma platyrhinos
GTCATGTCATCTCTGAACTTTCTCTTCTCCAGGCTAAACATACTCAGCCCCTTCTGTGGACCCTCCACCACACTCAGAGGCAGTATCTTCCACTGTCAAACAGCTCTTACTGTCAGGAGATTCTTTCTAATATCGAGGTGGGAATTCTTTTCCTGTAGTTTACAGCTATTGCTCTGTGTCCTATGCTCTGGAGCAGCAGAAAACAAGCTTGCTCCATCCTCAATATGACATCCCTTCAAATATTTAAACAGGGCTGTCATGTCACCTCTTAACCTTCTCTTTTCCAGGCTAGAGATACCCAGATCCCTAACTTGCTCCTCATAGCGCATGGTTTTTTTCCCCTCATTGGAACTGTCTGACGTTTGCCTTCAATATCTCCCTTTCATCCTTCCTGAATTTCCATCTGCCCTGAACACCCTTCTCTTTTAATGTTCCTGACCACAGGATCATACCCAATATTTCCCTAAGTTTACTGAAATTAGCTTTCCTAAAGTCTAGAATGTGTTTCTGACAATGCTTAGCTTCCTCCTTTCTACTGTATAACCAACTCCAGGAGAACATGACAATTCCTTCCTAAGAAACTCACCACTTCCACCCCTTTAACCAACTTGGTTAGGGTTAGATCAAAATGGTCAATGAAGTTATCTGCAAGACAAGTGAGGAATTTGTTGGACCTTAAATGGTGGGATGAGAAAACTGAGTCTGTCATACTTTTCACATATTATAGAATGCGTTTGGAAAAGACTACAATACTTGGTAAAGTGGAAGACATTAAGAAAAGGAGACCACATTACAGGTGGATTAATATCAAGAAAGCCACGGCCCTGAGTTTGGAAGGCTTGAGCAGGGAAGTTGATGACCAGGGACCATGGAGGTCTCTCATTCAAAGGGTAACCAGAAACTGAAGCCAACTTGACAACAAACAATAACAATGCCATCTAACTACATAGGCAACCCTCCTTATATGATGGGAACCTCTGCACCTAAGTTGAATGTAATCCATGAGACATCTCTGTCTTTGCCCCTTCCTTCAGCCAAATTTAGTTTGGAATCAGATCAACCATCCAGAATTTATTGATAGCTCTCTTCCTTCAGAATATTCAAGTATGGACCGAATTGTGAAACCCACATCTCAGACAGAACATGGCTCAGAAAATTACTTTTTTTTTTTTTACTATAACTCCCAGAGGAGTTTTTCAGAACTCTAAGACAAAATCATGCCAACTACTTCAGCTTTCCCACGTATGATTCAGAGAAAATTATTTTAAGTATATCTGAACTACCAGCACCAGAAATAACTCATATCTTACCCCAAAATGAAGCAATTGTGACTAGTATAAGCATGGTTCACCTTTTAGTACCACTGTTGCCTCAAGTCTCTTCAGGATCTAGAAATGTCTCTAGCTGTTCCAATTTTATCATCAGCAAGAAAAATAGACCACCATCCAGACCACTTCTTCTTATTCCAGAAGCCATGCTTAAATAATTTAGCTGTTCAAAGAAATCTTTAACTGTAAATGTACTAGCATTTCACCAGCACAATAGATTAACTACAAAAAGAAATTAATGCTGCCTTAGGGGGGGAAAGATAACATTTTTCTAAAGCTTTTGATATGCTGGTTTTAGAGTTATATCAGAGTGTGCTAATATTTTAAAAGGAGACTGTCAAAGCCAGTAAAGAATTTCATGATCTGGATTTCTTCAGATGAGCTGTACACCCCCGCACATACACACACACACACACAAAAAAAAAACTGTCATTTCCAAAACTTTTCAGTGTGAAGAACATATCATTTATAAGCTTTCAGCATCAGCGAGGGGGAATCATTCCTCTTAAGATAAGTCATCTCCTTAAGGAACTTTGTCAGGATCCAACCACCATAAAGAAAGATCACATTCCTCCCTAACAATTCAAGAAGTTTCTCGAGCTTTATCTTCACCATTCGCAAGTAGGCTGTTTGCATTTGCCAATACAAACTGACAACCTTGTGATACAGTGCGTTAAAAATTCTCTGTAATATTGACTGCCTGGAGCTGAGGCTCCCTTGGCTAAATACAGTACAGTTCAATTAACAGCTCTTCAATATACAATTTAATTTTTCTTTCATCTTGATCCACAGCCCAACTTGAAATGAGGAATGTTGAAATAGATGGCTGGCTTCAATATTCAAAGCACTTTATAAATAAACCCATCAAGCTGGTAATGATTTCTGTCGTAATGTGGCAGGACAGATGAATGGAGGATGCCTGTCCTCCAAGATGGGGGTGTCATTTATTCCAGGAAAGCCAGTAGTGCCATAATATCAGCTCCCTCTCCCCATTAAAAAAAATGTCCAATGGAATAAGACCCACTTCTTGTGAAAATATGTCAATTTCAAATCAGAAAATCAGAAATCAGGACAGGAAAAAAACATGAAAAGTGCAGTACTTCTGAAGAGAGGGTGCGTATCAGGATGCTATGCTCCTTGAACATGTTCTTTTATATTTAAATAAAAATTATATTTATTGGTTTTAACATATGCAAACTATTTCACAACAAAATGAACAACATACAGGAAAAGAAGAATAAAAGAGAGAGAAAAAAAGGGGGGGGGGAATCCCCTGTGGATACCAAAATCAGTGGATGCTTGAGTTCTATTATATACAGTGGTATAGTATTCCCCCTCTACTGTATTATTTTGAAAACCTAACAAGGATGTCCCCACATTGTCTCAAAAAAGTATGCAAGATATTCCTTCTGAGCCCTGCTGCCAACAAACACAAATGATTTGTGTTCAATAAAGACATATTATTTTAAGTGCTGGTTTCCTGTAAGTGGCACTGCATGCAGCAGATGGGAATTAAGAATTCTTCATTGCCTGCATATTCATTCACAAGGAAATTTGTTTTGCTCTGAGCCATGTAGATCATTGTGTTCAAATGTTGCTCCAAGTGATGCATCTCCAAAAGATGCTATTAATAACTGCTTACAGAGTGGCTTCAGAAACCAGCTCATTTCTGAGATATATTATAACGCTCTAAAAATGGCAAGATTCACTGTTTTTCAAAGAAGGGGAATTCATTCCACTTTGGTTAAAACACACTTTTTAAAATACGTTTTTTTTAGAAGCTGACAATACTTTTTTGCTTTCACTACAAGAGGAATAAAACTGTCAAAGAGGTCTAAGAAACTTTCCAAATAATTTAACTGTGCATTATACAGTCAGCCCTTGGTGTTCATAGACTTGCGATACATGGATTCAAGCATCCACAGAAGACAAGCCTGCATGGAGGAGGAGGAGGAGGAGGAGGTAGAGGCAGAGGAAGAAATGGAGGAGGAGGAGATTGGAGCCCAAGACCAGTGCTGGGATCACGCTGACTGGCTAGGGGTGAGCTTTTTCCCCTTGGCTTGCCATTTAGGTAATGTTCCACTGTACCCAATAGTGGCACAGCTGCATGGCAGCACCATCATTAGGGACAATGCGTACTTGAGCATCTGCAGATTTTGGCATCCACGAAGGGCTCCAGAACGGATCCCTCATGGATACAGACAGCCAACAGTATCCACAATTGTTAGAACGTAGTATTCAAAGATATAGGAGATTATCACATGGAAGGCAAAGCATCCTCCTCCCGTCCTTAAACTCTGCTAATCACGCAATTGGGGATCACACCCCTGCACACTTCTCCCATCCTTCTCCTGTGTGTACAGTGTCATGGAGCCATCCCCACGCACCTCTCCCATCGGTAAAGCATCATGGAGCCTCATTTGGTATTAATGGGAGTTCCTAATAATGCCAAATGACAGCTCCATGACACTTTACCGACAGGAAGCACATGGGGGTGTGATAATCTTTGGCCCCCAATCGCATGGTTATCAGAATTGAAGGATGGGAGGAGGATGCTTTGCCCCCCCATGTGATAATCTGCATAGCTATGTTTGTCTCTATCAGTATGCAAAGGGATCTTGTAGCATCTTTGAGACTGAGAGAAATAAGAGTGTTATATAAGCTTTTGTAGACTTGGTCTACTTCAACAGATGCATGAGATGATAGAAAGCAGTATAGTTTATTTAACTGACAAAAACTTGGAACCTAATGGAACTTGGGGAAACAAGAACTGAAAGTCCTGTTTCCTGTTACATATGCGTACATTTCCTCTTATACCTGTGTAAAATGCATTTCATGAGAGAGCGAATCTTTGCCAAGGCAATCTGGCAGAACTTCACAATGGAGCAGAGGTCTGAAACTCTGTCATCCAGTCTCAAAAATGTTCAAGTCACTGCTCTGGCCTGGCTGGAATCTAGGGTCTTTAGCCAAATCTACACTTGTCTTAAAGAGATATCAAACCATCATCTTTTACTTCTTGAAAAATATAAACACACAAACATACACTCTCTTGCTAGAGAACCTACCGCACCTAAGGCTTAGTACTACACCCGGTTCCTACACAGAAGAGCCATCCTTATTTGTTTTCAAGGAAGGATGACTCAGATTTTTGCAAGCCAGACTGAGGAATGAACAGCCCTCTTTAAAGAGACTTGTTCTAACATCAATTCTATATGACACTGAACTGCAACAGTTCATTATGACAGGAGAAATGAAAACTAGCAGCAGAGGAAGGCTGTCCCAGAACTACCAATCCCAAAATCTCAAGTGTTTGCAATCAAGAGTGCCGCCACCACCATCACAAATGAGTTATCTCGTGTCTGCATAATGCCTCTTTCAAAGCGTACTAAAGCATTCTGAAAACTTTTGGCCACAACTCACCTACTTCTGCCAGTCCTATATAAAGGGCTCCTATTGAAACCCACTTGTTCCATAGGATGCCAGTGCAATCATCCAGGTGAATCAGCAGGACATGGAGAGCAGAAGATGGATGGGATTGTGTCAGTTCACAGATGGCCACTGAAAGAACTACAGTTACAGATATATAACCTGTACTACTCCTTTGTGGTCTCTTTGACTCACACAAATGGGAGACTAGTAAACTACAAGAAGCAGGAGGTGGGAGTGTCGGTGCAAATAATCAAACTTTACTGGGGGGGAAACAGTATGTATATAGACAACAAACATTAACACAACAACCCCCTGCTCCAATATGTCATACAACGAAAATTATAGAATCCGTACATTTCCAAAGAAAAGAGAATCCCTGAAACAGTAAAATACAGGCAATCAAAAAGGACTCTCTAAATATTAGAAGGGAGAACTTCAGCTGTGATTGACAGTGCAGACTGCAACTCCAAAAATTTTTGGCAATAGCCCCTGAAGAAGGCGACTTGGTGACAAGGCCAAAACACACTGGGCTTTTTAAGAAATAAAAGTCTTTGGACCATCATACAGAAGGTGGTAATTTGTCTCCTTTTATTCTTTTTCAGTTCATAAGACAACCAGATAGTTGATGCCATCCATTACATTGCATGCAAGGAGATACCCAGTCCCTTTCTCAATGCAGTCCTGTCCACATAGAAGGCTAACACCTTCCACAGTCTGATGCCAACACTTTCCATAGTCCAAAATGGGATTCTAAAACAAGAAAGGCAACACAATGTCCTGATTGAGCTGAAAGGATGACAGCACCTTTGGCAAAAAGTCAAAACACAACCCTGTCTGGATGCAACCGAAGATATGTGTCACTCACCCACAAAGCTCACCAGCTCTTTGAGCAGTCACAATGGGAACCAAAAACCCAGTCTTCAACGACAGGAGCCATAGAACACAAGTTACAATTGGCTTGATTCAAGAGAGGTCTTGATTCAACAAAGAAAGTAGAAAGTCCAACACATGTTCAGCAATTGCTTCAGCTGCATCAATTGACTGTGGAAGTAGGAAGTTAGCAAACTTCTTCCACTTGTAGTCCTAAGACTGTATGGTCAAAGGTTAATGAGCAGCACTGATAATTTCTCTCACCACAACCAGTAGTGGATCTAGGGCAAGATCCTCCAGAATGTTGAGATTGTGGGGTCAGTTGTGGAGGAAGTTTCCATAGTGCCTAACTCAAGCAGAGGAGACTTTCTAGTCAGCATGACTACAGAATCAGAACTGGATGCAGACCTGGAAGTCCCAGACATCAAAGTCGAAGGCTGCTGATGACACACAGGCTCTTGTATTTTCAAGAAGATAAGTAAGGCAACGTTCTCTGTTGCATCTGCCCTGCGATGTGAACACTGCACAGTGTGCACACGAGACAATATGGGAGTCACCCAAACACTGAAGGCATCTTGAATGCCCACCTCAACCCAGAATCTTAGTGTCATATTTGACACACTTCTTAAAGAAGCCAGCAGTACTGAGAAAGCCCCAAGGGCTAGCATGCCTAGAGGCCCACAATGATGATAGATCCTCAGAAGATGTCTTCCAATTTGAGGATGCAAACACTGTTTTTGACAAGGCAGCTGCAGCAGTGGATGAAAAGGAATTGGTGGGTTTTGGCTATAGGGTTGCCGGAGATGGGCAAGGCTACTTCCAGAACTATTCAGAACACTATAGAACTCTCTAAAAGAGGAACTACACAGGATAACCCATTTGTGTGAGTCACAGAGACCACAAGCAAGAACATATGTTACTCTATAGGCTGTTTTCATGTCAAAATGTTTAATTCCTGTGAAAACAGATTTTGGAAAAGTATGCACCACCTTAATAATCTGAACCGGTAGGCTGCCTACAGTGACTGGATCTCTACCAAACCCTTGACTGTGTATTCTATTCCAGCTGACCTAAATGGGACTTCTGCAAAATATGTTTGAGGTCAGCTCTACTTCTTATCACCTAGTTTCATCTTTGCTTTTATTTCTGGCTCTGCTTTTTTTAAAAAAATCTTAACTCAGCACCGTGATTGTAATTGTCAAAGAAACTGCATTTAACATTTACTGTAATTAATTCAAGATTATTTAGAATAACCACACTAATTGGTATGTTCTGCAAATCTGCAGCATTGCAGAATTAAAAATAAACATCACAAAGATATAATTTACAGCTAATCTATACTTACAATTAAACTTAGCTTCAAGATTTATTTCAATCTATATTTTTTTATTAGCTGCTACACAGTAATGGGGTGTACTGAGTCCTGGCTTTTCAAGCATCTAGATTATAAAACATAATTACACAAATTAATTCAAAATGAGTGCATATATTTATGCCTTTGTTTGTAACCACCAAATATTATGTATAACAAAGTTAATGAGCAGATCCAACTATCAAAAATATTATCAACAGTGCTATGAAATCCACTCTGGAGGGATTGGACTTCTATTTCATTCAGTGCCCTGATGCCGATAATGCCCCTACATAAATTTGTCCATCAACCTTTAACGTACACATTAGACAATATAAACCAAGCAACAGGAGGAACATATTAAATAGAACTAATGCCAATGAGACATCAGCAACTTTTTCCAACAGTAGTTTGTTCAGTTCCATTCAGAAATCTGTCACAGTCCTTAAAGTCTATACACTAGTCAAATGACACGTCTATATCAATATCAGATGTTTTCTATGGTGTAAAGCAATCCTTACCAGACAATACCTTTCATTGCAAGATGGAAAGGAGAAAAGAACTTGGAATATCTGGGGGTACGTCAGGTCCATTTTCCACCACCACTGCCAAAACCCATAGCTGGCAACTGGTTGCACTGAGAAAACCCAAAGTCATCCAAAAATCCCCTCTTGTTTTACAAATTTCTAAAAAGTATTTTTTTTCCATTTTTTAGACAGAAAGAGGGGTATGGTATTTAGTGTACGACTACTTATGATTAGTTGTGTAGGGGAAAAACAGTGATGGGACGAGAGTAGTGGTCTGGATGTTGGACTAGGGCTGCATCCGCTCTGCAGAAATAATCTGTTTTGTCACCACTTTAACTGCCATGGCTCAATGCTATGAAATTCCGAGAACTGTAGTTTGTTGTGGCACCAGAGCAGAGCTCTGCATTGAGCCATGGCAGTTAAAATAAAAACCAGATTATTTCTGCAGTGCAGATGCAACCTAGGACTATGGTGACCATGGTACAAATCCCCAGTCAGCCATGCAAATCCACTACATCACCTCGGACAAGTCACACTCTCTCAGCCTGGCAAACCACCTCTTAACCCTTAACAATAGTTTGGCATTACCACAAAATCAAAGCCATTCAGCAAACTTGAAATCTTTAAATATGTTTTGCAGGTCATCCTATGGCTTATGTTAATGATAGAGGTAACAATTTCCCTCTTTAAAAAAATTACCATTTTGTTGGGATACTGAGGACAAAGTAGGCAGCATATACTTTTTCCAGACAAGTGAAATCATGACTGATCCCATTCCTAGGTTACACAAACATAATAAAATATTACTTTTTAACTTGTCAATGTTCTCCAAAGAATTTCCACCGATTCTCGTTTCAGAGTTTGTTGGTTTAATTTGAGCACCACAAAGCCAAACTCCTGTGAATCTCTCGCAGGCCTCTCAAACACGCGATTGTGGAAACTTAATATTTTTATTAAACAATCAAATTTAATGGTGAGGCTTATCTCAGCTATCTCGAGTGAAATAGGGACAAGAAAAAAACAACGCTGAACAAGCTCAGCATGCTATAACTTATTTTTACCACCTCCTTATAAAGTTATACGCCAAGTAATAAAACTGTTCCCACAAAAATGATGCACTGAGAATCTTTAACAGGACTAAATTAATAGCGGTTTTGCACAAAAATGGGAACAATTTAGATTGCATTTCCAATCTAATTTCTCTTATAAATATGTCTTGAGAATAAAAGATTGCAGATGCAATGAGAATCACCATTCACTTTTGCTTTCTCCAATTGTTCCACCTTTCCTTGCAAGGTCCCTACTATAAGTGATTCTTTCTGGTCCATAGAGCTCACACAGCAAGTCACAGCTAAAGCCAGAATAAATTTTTAATAGCCTGAGTTGGCATTCAGATGCAATACATGCTTCTCCCTCTAGCATATTCAGGAATGCACATATGTAAAATGCTTCTTTCCAGCACATAAAACAGAAAAGAGCCATGTAAAGTTTTTTTACATTACCTCATTTCATAATGAATGGACAGTTATATCTCTGGTGTAATCCCACCATGCAAATAACATCAATCTAGCCCTGTTTAATACAGTGCCAGATCGTACAAAACAAATTCGACCACAGCGTCCCTGACTTCCTCTTGTACCATCTTTGCCAGTTGCAAGATGTCATTTTTAATTTAGATTTATAACCCAACTCTCTCGAAAGCCTTGGAAAAACCACATTTCCTCATCTCATTTACTCTATCAACAACCCTGCGGAAAAGGCTGTTCTTACTCCCAGTTTACAGATGGGAAACCAATAAAGAACTCGTGCACAACTACTATGGCTAAACTGGGATTTCGAGGCTCAAGTCCAAATGTATTAAATCCCTGGACCATAATGCCCAAAGCAAACTATATTTTAAAATTGGGAACTGCTATTTGTATCAGGGTTGGATCAACTTTAGTTTTATTTTAAAAAATCAACAGTCCTCGTAGTCAATCATTTTAAATTTATAAAACAAGGGTAATTGGTGGGACCGTGGGAAAAAAAACTATTTAAAGGAGTTGGGAGAAAGAGCCATTGTATTTTGGAAAAGAATAATACTTTCTAAACAAGTATGAACAAGTAACTTGCTAAACTCTGGTCAAGTTACACACAGAGAGAAAGAGCATCACTACCTTAACACCAAAAAATGAAAAATTCTAAAGGTTTTTCCGGGTTCACACCACGGAATCATAAAAATTGGGCATTTATAGAGTTGGCATTATTAAGTATTTTCAGTAATGAAAGCAAACTAATCTGTGTCAGTTAATCCTGAGCATGTACTTTTGGTTTAGTTACGAACAGAGTGAATATAGAATATAAGAATATAGTAGTGAAAAGCCAGCATGTTCATAAGTCAGCTGCTGGATCTGACTCAACTGATCCTAAGCTTTAAAGTCCCAAATGGCTTAGGACTAGTTTTCCTGAAGAAGCACCTTGCTCCTATACAACCTACCCATTTACTTAGATCATGTCCAGAGGGTCTTCTCTGGTGCTCCACCTTTGATGGTGCAACAGGTAGATACCAGGAAAGAAACTTCTCAGGAGTGCCTTCCTCTTATAAGTGGAACGACATCCAAGGAGACATTGTCCTGAAATTTTTCATTGGCATCATTTAGATGTCAGGCTAAGACCATCTTATTCTAGCATCCATAGAGGCCAGGTTTTTTCCTTCTTCTCTTATTATGCTTCACTGTGTGTTCTGTCCCTTCAAGTCATTTCCGACTTATGATGACCCTAACGCAAATTGATCAGAGTTCTCTTGGCAAGCTTTGTTCAGAAGGGGTTTGCCTTTGCCTTTGCCTTCCTCTGAGGCGAAGAGTGTGTGACTTTCCCAAAGTCAATCAGTGAGTTTCCATGAGCAAGCAGGGATTTGAACCCTGGTCTCCTGGAATCCTAGTCCAACGCTCAAACCACAACATCATTGCTTCTCTATGTTTCACTGTTTGCTATAATATTTCATAGTTTCAACATTCTGACAGTGTTTTAGCTGTTGCATTTGCTTTTATTTATAGTGTTTTATTGTTTGTGTTTTTGTACTTTGTAACCCACACACAGGACTTTGCCAACTGGGTGGTATGTAAACATTTAATTAAACACTTTATAAAAATGAATCTAGTGAAAGTGAATTTTTTTTACCCCTTTAAAGTACATGAATGGAGTCTGATAGTAGACAGAACTCACCCATTTATTGGACTCTGACTAGGAAGCCAAGGATTCCACCCCAAATAAGCACTTAATCCAATTTTATACAGAATTCTTACAGAAACACACAGTGACAGCAACTGAATAACAAAAAGCTATCACACCATACAGACTCATCAATAGGGAACAAGCATTAGTCCTGAAGAGCCTAAACACCTTAAAAGTACCAGAACCTGTCTGAACTTAGAAATGTTTTTTTCTAATGTTTCTTGAATCCTCTGAATGTCGTTACTGTAGAAGTCTGTAGATTGCGCCTTACGATAATTTTACATTTAGTCACTTCTGGCACAACCTGTTACAAAAATAAAGGACACAACTTAGAGATCAAGGGATCAATGATGACACTGACAAAATTTCATCAATATACCATAATAACTTCTGGGTGATAATTATTACTTCACGATACCCCCTCGTAAGGCGTAATTTGCAGACTTCTACAGTATCAGGTATTCAGATGGGGAAAATGTGCAAATCTGGATGGTGACTACATAGATACAAGTTAACAACTACAAATCAAAACTAAAGGTGATTAAAACTTTACGATACACCCTCATACATAATGGGGTTTTCAGCAATTGAAAATCTCCTTTTGCAAGCACTCTGAACCATTCTCACAATCCTTTCCCTAATCATAGACACTTAATAGCAACTGATGCTCTTGGGGGGGGAAATAATTAAAAAATAAATTCTTAAATCTAGAGTTTTATTATTATTATTATTATTATTATTATTATTATTATTATTATTATTATTTCTATCCCGCCCCTCTGCAACGTAATCTTAAAGATTAAGAAAAAACATTCCCACTAGTCAAGAACAGATGCTGTTGGGTCCATTTGTTCCATTTGTTGTTCTTTTTCCTCTAGGACTTTCTACTGAAATTAATGGCAGTATTAATAAGTCACTGCCCAGAAATTCTGCTGGATGGTTTTAAAATGCAGAAAATGAAAATAGAAGCAAAATAGGGCCAATAATGTAATTATGGTGGTATGCCTGTATAGTCTTGAGCGAATGTTATTATTTGACATTGGAAGGCTATGCTTGCTCCCACGAGTCGCAGTGGAGACAAGGTTCACCCTAATTGGTTCCAAAGCACAGCCTTCCTTCCACAATCCTTCCTCAGGACCAGTAATGTTAATTTCTACATGACTGTAAATAGTATTTGCCAACAATACAAACATGGTAATAAGAGGCAAGGTAGGTAAACAATGTGGTTACAAAGCAGCTCATTTGCATTTTTATTTAAAACTTCCTTCGTTAAAAAGCAGCTCAGAATTCTCTTTGCAGAAGGAGCCTTGGTTAAGAAGTAGAGCAGTAATTACTCTCTTTAGGGGTCCTTTTATATATCCTTTAGGGAATTAGAATGAAAAGATAAGCAGAATTAGAAAGGGAATCATGTAAAGTATGAAATGTACTATAAACACTTAGTAGTGTCTTTACCATAAGCTAAGCCGGCCATCTTCATCACTGGAATATATAACATGCATATCATGTCAGTTCTCTACCAGAGAAGCTTAAGAAATCTATAACTGGCAAGTGAAAATTCTTCAAAATTTAATTTATAAGCAAAGCTTGGTTTATGCAAGGGTAGGTAATGTGCATATATGTACGTACACACATAATCTCAATAAATACAGTCAGCATCTTGCAATCATTAGCATCAGCATCTTTATTTAGATTCCACAATCTCCCCAATTTTGGGACTCAAGGAAGCTTATGAACTGAAATAATTACAATATGAGTAAAAACATACAAAAAGTCAACATTAAAATACTGTATAATTCAACTGCATTAAAACAGCTTAATACTTACACTTTAAAAAGAGGAAGCAGTTTAAAACATACAATTTAAAAGAAGAAAAACATCCAATGTGGCATAGTGGTTTGAGCATTGAGATTACAACTCCAGAGACTGGGGTTCGATTGAAACCTACTGAATGAAATTGGGCAAGTCACATGCTCTCAGCCTCAGAGGAAGGCAATGGCAAACCTCCTCTGAACAAATCTTGCCAAGAAAACCATGTGACAAGGTCACCATAAGTCGGAAACTACTTGAAGGCAAACAACTACAAAGCATGATCCTGCAGCTCAGCTCTAAAAGCCTGTCTGGATAAAAGAAGTCTTCATCTGCTGACAGAAGAAAAGAAATGTGAGGACTGTTCTAGCCTCCCTAGGAAGGGCATCCCAAAGCCCAAAACAACCACTAAAAAGATCCTGTCTCATGTTCCTACCAACAATACCTGCAAAGATGGTGGACTTGAAGACGGGCCTCTCCTGTGATGTCAATGTCCAGGCAGACTCATGGGGAGATGCAACTTGTCAGATAGCGTATACCAGCTTGGTTTTCATAGTGAATGCTCCATACCACTGTAAGTCTGAATTTATATTCTGAATGGAAGATAGCATTTTCAGATATTCCAAGTACGCATAATAAGCTGTGAAGAGTCAAACAAAAGGCCAACCTAATCTTGCATTATGTCCAACTAGCTATCCATGGAAAGGCCACATGGAAGACATGAGTTTAAAAGCAACTAATTCCATCAGCAATTCCTCAGGCCTAGCAACTCCATTTTGGGATATTATGGCACTATGGCTCCATCATTATGCGTGTAAATACAAGACAGTCACATAAAATGACGGACATATACTGCAATCATTGTATAATGGTCGGACTAATCACTCCATTGGCGCAATGGTCTCAACAATGTAGCTATGACAATGTGCCTTTCCTGGAAATATGACTACTGTGCAATGTTGCAATTCTTAATTTCTCAACTGTAAATTGAATTCTGACATCCTAAATTCCCAACAGGATGCAGTACATTTATTAGTCAAATCCCTCACATTTTCTTATTCCAGATATTTAAGTCACAAGATTTCAAAAGAAATTAGATGAGTCAAAGTCATGGTCAAATTACTCTTGACGCATGTGTATGGCTTTGCATAGCACTCCTTTCTGTTCTCTCCTATGAATGGGATGTATCATGTCATACAGTTAAGGAAACCATACACCAGGGGAATGTTACTGTGTAAGGAATCTGAGGTCCACTTGATCATAGGCTTAACATACGATGCTCTTTTGTACATCACCAAAACATATTTGGGTGACTTCGAGTAGTAACGAAACCTCACACAAGTCCATTAAAAAAACTACAGAAAACTGTCTGCCAAAATCTTTTAAAGCATCTTCTGCTTACCTGCGTAAAGTGGAGATGGTGCTTTTATATTTCAAAATCTAATTACTTTTAAGAAAACAGTTGCATTTATTTGGATCATAAAAATCACATCTTTACTGCAGCAATGGGGCAAAGCAGACAAACAAAAGGTCTGAAGCAGTTCAGCTGTTCTCAGGACATTGATTTGGTATAAATGACATCCACAATTCAACAGTGGGCCAGCCTTTCTGAGTGCAAGAGGCTCAACACATCTGCTATATAATTCAGACCCTATTTTACAGTGGTTTCATTACCAACCATAAAAACTGTAACAGTGGAACTGTATAAACAAACTGAACAGTGTTTTTACTGTAAAACATGAACGTACTATAAATATTTGTCTTTCCCTTCTCTCAGCATCTGTAATGAGAGAAGCAAATTCATGCCATATGTTTGGAGTACAAGGGGAAAAATGTATCTCAATAGTTCATCCATGCAATTGTTTGTGAAGCTGCTAAATCATTTTCATTCACCCATTTGCTTTTTAACACCTACCTTTCTTTGCAATTTTTTTTTCCAAAGAATAATGCACTGAAAGTTTTGGAGGTTCAGTCACTTGAGGGAATGCTACAATTGGGAAGGATGACAAGGCCGTCTATAGAAAATGCCCAGCCTTGCACTGTTTTGTGTATTTTCTGAGTATCAGCAACCACTATTTCTTGCAGTCCCTCTGATTTTAATTGAGGTGAGATTCTTGTGATCCCAGCCAATTCAGGTACCGGTACATACAGTCAGTATGAAGGCATTACAGTGGCCAAAATTTGATGTTGTGATGGCATCTTTGAAGGCAAACTAAACCCTCCCATTGCCATGACTATGAAAGAATGTGTGACAAAGAGGAAAGGTGCCCCACTGCCTGACCTGGATGCTTTTTTGACTATGCAATAGCATTGCATGCCAAGATTTTCACCTCAATCCAGCTCTATTATCATCTTGTTTCAAGTGATTTGTTAGCTATAATGTGATGGGAATGTTCATTCAGAAACACATACCATTGAAAGTACACAGTGCAGATGGACATCTACACTGAAAAGTATGCCCGTCATTTACATAGAAAAAGATTTCACCCATATGCATTGCATTATTTTCAATGTGATGTATTCCACATTGTCCCCAGCTAATTGGCTACACAAGTGCATCAGGACAAGGACCCATTGGCTCAGTTGTCTCTGAAGTAAAAAAAAACAACAGGTTGAGTATCCCTTATCTGAGTATCTAAGACACTCCAAAATCAAGACTTTTTTCATGGGTGGCTGCGTTAATGACACCTTTGTTTTCTGATGGTTCAATGTACACAAACTTTGTCTCATGCACAAAATTAACTTCAAGCTATATATGTAAGGTTTACATGAAACAAACATGAATTTCATATTTAGACTTGGTTCCCATCTCACGGATATCTCATTACATATATGCAAATATTCCCAAATCCAAAAAATCCAAAATCCAAAACAGTTTTGGCCCCAAGCATTTTGGATAAAAGAAACACCTTCTATGAAAAAGATGGAGGAGCTTCAAGAAAGAATGGAACATAAATTATGCTTTGGTGATATCCAACAGTATGCGATATAGCTTCAGAAAAGCAAACCTGGCAGATTTATTCAATAGTACAATTTGGAGTACTTCTACCATCAATTTGCATACGAGCGATGCTGATTCAAACAGTTATCCCTTTCTGATAGCAGAAACCAGGTAAAGTATACAGCATCCGCTCCATCTCTCTAAGATATAATGCAAAAATATTAGCAACCTGCTCCCAAATAGCAAAGTCATCATAAAGAAACCATTACACCATTTTCAAAAGTGCCTCTGGCTGTTTAATATACAAAAAGATATTAATGCACAGCTCTCACTGGCTTTTTGAAATATTAACCAATGAATTACATCTCCATTGCACACACCTCAGTTGGAAACCAAACCCATGACTTAGTAGTTCCCAACCATGGGTCCTCAGTACTGTTAGATATCAGAAGTGCAGAAAGCATGGCAATAGTAAAAGCTTACGGCCATTACTGTGCAATCTGGGAACCCAAGTTAGACATTATACTAGCTTCTCACTACATGAAGAAACTGGATGTTGCTGCAAAAATCTGTAAGCATTTCATCCAAGTAGAACAAGAGGTTTAATCTAATCTTTGAGGAGCTTTCAAGTTAAAATTCTACCCTTCTGCAAAATTACATAAACCTAGAAATTGAGATGTTTATATGTGTACTGAAATTGTGTGGACTTATCAAACAAATTTAGTGTTAACTCAGAAACAGGAGAGCACTTGAAACATTAAGCAGAAGGATATATAGATGAGAATCAAAAGGTTAAAGGAGAAAATTGCATGGGAGGGATAATGCATCAATACAAAAACATGCAATTTAAATGCAACAGTATGGATCCAAGGGTGATCTTCAACTCAGATTTTTACACCTTGCACTAGAGCACTGTACAAGAAAAATGAATCAAAATCCATAAACAATTTTCTTCTTGGACAACCTTTTAAAAATAAAAAAAAAACTACAGTGGGACCATCCCCCATGGATGACAAAATCTGTGGATGCTCAGTTCCCATTAAATATAATGGCAGAGCAAAATGGCGTCCCAAAATGGTGCAATTTGGAATGTATACTTTTTTGAATTATTTTCAATCCATGGATGCTTGAATCTGTGGATAAAAAAAAATCTGTGGATAAGGAGGGCCGACTGTACAGGATTTTCCTATCACTAGGCTGTGTATTTCCTTATACATAGCTACAAATAAATGCTAGTGGCTATTCTCCATCTGCTCATGGGAGTTTGGAGCCATCCCTATAATTTTCCTTGTTTATATTCTGAAGTAAGTTGTTCCTCCGGATTTGCTGAATTCCCATTCGCAGTTTTGAATTTCCGCGGACAGGAAGCCAGGAGGGACAACATGGCACGCGCACGGGGCCGCATAGCCATTAAAAACAATGGAGCTCTGATATTTGTGGTTTTTCCGATTCACAAGGGAGTCTGGAACAGATCCCCCATGAATTGGAAGGGACGGCTGTATTTCTTAAGGAGATGGCTACAGTCAGGAGCTGTGAAACCCTGAATCAATCATTATTCCTTCATTCAATGATGTCGATAATACAATACAAAATAAGCCCCCGAGTTCTTCAGCTCGTGGCATAGGATTTCAGCATTCTCCTGAGCAAATGTGTTTACAAACTGTACTGGAGTGTTTTTCATTAAGCCTTAAAGTCAATTAAGCTGCGAATTGGAACAATCATTCCTCCTTTGCAAAGTATTGATATTTTTTTCCTTGCTGCTTTAGGGCCTTTTCCACCACTCAAGGAGAGATTTATGCTTGACAATTTCTTTCTGATTAAAATGAATCATAGCTCTAAAATTCTAATTTCCCCTTTTTTTCCCCAGTCCAAGAAATTATCACATAGTTCTAAATCGGTATCCTTCAATGTGCAATGATAATCTCAAGACAGTTTGTAAACCAAACAGGAATATGTCCTTCTCACTTTAAGTCACATATCATGAGCACACATTTTTACTACCACCAAGGGATTCAAAGTGACATATACAATGGTGTCATGTTTTTAGCTTCACAGCAATCCTATGGAGTAGGTCAGACTAACAAAGATGGAGTGGTAAGCCTGATGGGCGACCATGGATTTGCACATTGTTAGCCTCCACGAACTCCTCCTCTGCCACCCTAACTAAACATGGAATCAATCCTGAGCTCCTGAAAGCTATGGCAACTCTGCCAGGTTCTACCAATCAGTGTAAAGATATACAACTGAGCACTAAAGTTAGAATCATCCAAGGCATTGTATTTTCCATCACCATGTACAGATGTGAGAGCTGGGCAGTGAAGAAAGTTTACAGAAAGAAAATAAACTTGTTTGAGATGTGGTGCTGGAGAAGAATGCTGAGGATACTGTGGACACAGAAAAAAGACAAACAAATTGGTCCTAGAACAGATCAAGCCTGTGGAGTCCGAGTAATCCACAAGTTGAACATGGTTCAACAGTGTGATGTGGCAGCTAAAACGGCCAATGCAATTTTAGGCTGCATCAATAGAAGTACAGTCATCCCTCCACATTCGCAAGGGTTAGGGGAACAAGACCCCCGTGAATATGGAAAATTCGTGAATAGCGCAAGTCCTGCCCACCTCCTCCTCCAAGGCCTGGAACAGCTGCAGCCTACTGTCCCAAATATGGGAGGAGGAGGCGGGTGGGGCTCACGCTGAGATCGCAAATAACCAAATACGTGAATCCCAAGTCCACAAATGGGCAGGGACAACTGTATAGTGTCTAGAGCAGGGGTAGGCAACCTTTCCCCTTTAAGGGCCG
>CM034704.1:5996902-6018538 GCA_020142125.1 Phrynosoma platyrhinos
GGCCATGAAGTCATGAGCCACTCCTGAAAGGGCAGTCTCAGCATGGATATTGATGTCCCTCAGCAGTACTAAACAAGGAGATTCCAACACCAATCCTGAGATCACCCCGGCTAGCTCAGGAAGGGAGAATGTTGAGCAGCAGGATGGGCAGTATGCCAACAGAATCCCTATTCTATCCTGGCTACCCACCTTTAGGTGCACACACTCAAAACCTGTAGACCAGGGGTAGGCAACCTTTCCCCTTTAAGGGCCAAGGGACTTCAGCTCCCAGAAGCCTCAGTCATGTTGGCCAATAGTCCCATGTTGGCCAATAGCTCCTGGGATTCTGGGAGCTGAAGTCCCTTGGCCCTTAAAGGGGAAAGGTTGCCTACCCCTGCTGTAGACTATGTGAGGGGACATCTTGTCAGGGGGATGGAATCATGATAGACCATTGCTACTCCACCTCCCCACTGTCTAGGTATCGCCTACTGCTGCAGAGAATCCTGATGGGCAAAGCTGAGAGAGATTAATCCCCCCAGCCTCACCCAACCAGGTCTCTGTAATACAGGCCAGGTCACCTTGTTCCTCCAGGATCAGGTCCTGAATGGCACCTGTTTTCCCATTCACTGATACTGAACACTGCAGTATCTTCAACCCGGGGGGGGGGGGAATCAATGAGCTGTTCCCCTTCCTTTGAGCTGCTTTGAATTTCTGCATTACCCAAGATGATTTGAAAACCTCTCTCTATATATTTGTCATTGCATGCCTTCAAGTCATTTCTGACTTATGGTGACCCTAAAGATAACCTATCATGCAGTTTTCTTGGTGAGAGTTGTTCAGAGAGGGTTTACCTCTGCCTTCCTCTGAGGCTGAGAGCTTAGTCACCTAGTGCCTTTCCATGGCTTAGTGGAGACACAAACCCTGGTCTCCAAAGTCATAGTCCAATACTCAAACTACTACACCAGGGGTAGGCAACCTAAGGCCTGGGGGCCGGATGCGGCCCCCCAAGGCCTTTGGACTGGCCCCAGGCCGGTCCTGCCGCCGCCGCCACCGCCCCCTGCCGCCGCCTGCCATGATGATATTGATTATTGTTATTACTTGTTTTGGGGGTTTTCTTGGCAAAATCTCCACAGGGGGTTTGCCATGGCTTTTCTAGGGCTGAGAGAGTGTGCATGCATATTTTTTAATTTTTTAAAAAATATTTTTATTTTTATTTTTAATTAATTTATTTATTTATTTATGGTGCTTCGGCCCCCCAATTGTCTGAGGGACAGCAACCCAGCCCCTGGCTCAAAAAGGTTGCCTACCCCTGTACTACACTATGATTTGAAAACTTCTCTGTACCTCTACTTATATGCCAGAAAGGAAATATTTCCTTGATTACTTGAATTTGGTTATATAAAAAAAGAAAGAAAATAAGCAATGTAATAAGAAGGCGCAGTGTAGAACTGTCCTCAAAATACAACCAGTCCAAATTTAAAATGTCACTGGATAAATGCAAGGCTGAAATAATAATATTTGGTATCATGTTCTCTATGCTATCAATTCTAAAGCAACTGCCCTCAAATTCTCATGAAACAGGACTAACCCGAGGCTGGCAAGTCTTGCTGCCATTGCTCCAGTTCAATAAGCACTAATCTGACCCTCTAGTGACAATCCTGTTTAACAACAGCAAGGAAGACAAACATTATGGCTTCGCTCTCCTTAGTCAATGGCTGACCTAATTTGCTGCTAACTGAAGAAAACAAATGGAAGTTTCACAGGCAGTTAAGTTTCACAAAGTTGACCTCAGACTGAACAGCAGGCCTTTTCTTTCCATCAGACCCTTAACAATAAAGTAAAAACAATAAAAGCTGCATACAGAACTTGGAAGTAACCCCTAGAAAGCAATGACTTTACTTGTAAGATATCACTTTTTGGGTGTGTAATGATTAGTAACATCACTACTGATAACTGGCAACATGTTTAATTGGGGGCATTTTTGTATTTTAAAAAACAATTAAAAAGTAACAAACTGGCAAAACTTTGCTAACATAGTAAGAACAAAATACTTCTGATGTAACAGTAACAAACAATGTAACAAACTGCTAGGCATAATGGGAATCAATCAATTTTAAACTGTAACATCCTAAGATCAGATTCTGTTAGTGTCCAATATGCAGAAGAAGAGGAAACACTCTTCCTATTAATGAAAATACTTATACCCTGGCTTTGCAATTTATTTCTAAAACCTTGTATCAAAATGGTGACCAACATCATAAAACAGAAGAGGAATGCAACATTATATCTTCAGAATAGGCTATCATTATTCAACTAGCTCTAAAAGCTGCCGGAACAAGCAAAACATGATCCAGTTGCTTTGCACCACAGTCAGGCCATAAGACCATCCAATGTAACAGTCTCCTTTCCAACATACGACAGCTGTCCAGGGTGATAAAAAGTCTTTCCTAGAGAGCTTTTCCACAGCAGCTACTAAGAACTGTCTGTAGGATATTCAGTAATTTGTCGTTTTGTGAGATATTTAGCCTGTACTGTCTGAGAGCTCTGGTGTCACAGCAAACTAAAAATCCCAGGATTCCATCGAATGGAGCCATGACTGTTGAAACAATGGCAAGCTGCATTAATTTTGCAGCGTGGCAGCAGCCTAAATATCCATAGCTTGAAAATACCCCTCACCCCAATAATCCAAAAAGCAAACCTTGATTTTGCCGATTTATATAATAGCAATAGCAATAGCAAGTGCATTTCTATACTGCTTATCTGTGCACTTAAGCACTCCCTAAGTGGTTTACAATGTGTAAACTAAACCATTTTACTACACCACTTTATATAATGGAAATTGAATATCCCCAGATTTGGGTATCCTGGGAGAAAGTGTTGCGAAACTAAACCCCTGCAGAGATCAAGAACCCACTGTACAGTATTTATTACATTTCTTTAAAAATTTTCAAGACCCCTTTAGAAGTATGAATGTGCTGTGCATAACTCTGTCCTTGCATTCATTGAATGCTCTCAGCCTGCAGAGCCTCCCTTGAAAAAAGGCAAAGTGTTCCAAAGGGGGAAACTAGCAAATATGGTTTCCATCCCTATTCCATTCATGAAAGTTTTTCTGTTGACTAAAAAGCCTTGCCTTTTGCAAGAACACAGCTTGATACGACACAATGCTTTTACAAATGCACATATGATACTGGCATTCTCATATGGGTGACTAGCTGCATTACTCGGTTAAACACAGCTCTTTCTCTGCACAGCACTTTAAATGGTCCTTAAGAATGAAAGAAAGGGCTCCAGAAGATTTGGTTGAGCATGCATGGCAAAGTGCCATTTTCAATCAAGAAACATTTTCAGTAACATTACCTCTTTGATTTAAATCATCCTTTTGCCAACGGTGTACTTTCAGACAATGGTTTCTCTAATGTTTGATGAAAAATTTAAGAGGCATCGCATTCCTTTACTCGAGCATACACCTAAGTGAAGCTCTGCATTTTGCTTAGTTATAAAGATGGAGCATGCAAACAAAATACAACATCTAAT
Source organism: Phrynosoma platyrhinos (assembly GCA_020142125.1). Classification (NCBI taxonomy): domain Eukaryota; kingdom Metazoa; phylum Chordata; class Lepidosauria; order Squamata; family Phrynosomatidae; genus Phrynosoma; species Phrynosoma platyrhinos. Next base: position 6,000,416 of record CM034704.1, read on the forward strand.
TTACCAATTCTGTTTTCCATCTCACTGTTAAAATAAAAGCCTTTATCATAGAAGTTAAAATTTGTAACATTAGTGCATACCAGTACAATAATATTCTCATGTACAGAACTAGGGAAATAAGACCAAATGTCAGTATCAAATATTTCAAGTTCAATGTCAATATCAAATATTTACATTTGAGACTTTCCAAAAGAAAACTAGGGAACCAATTACAGAAAAAGTAAGGCACAAGTATGTTCATTAACATTTATATGCCCTGTTTTTAGGGTGTTGTGTGATTTGTAAGTGGTCATCCGGTGGAGAAAAACTGGGACAGATATCATTTTACATGGCTTCCTTCAAGAAGTGTCCAGGAACACCATCAAAACATAATGAAGGGCAGTTTACAAATTTTAAAAATCAAAAAGGGCAAGGAACTCTGCAGAAAAAGTTTGCGATCCACCATGGGGCACATTTCTGCTATTTAACAAAAAGAGGTAAAATTGTACAGGGCTTATGCCGAGAACCTCAAGTGCATCTGAAATGCCTGACTGGATTCCAGCCCATCTTAAGAAACAAAAGCAATTGAGAACACTAATGAAACCTCAGCTTATGCATTCAGCCACATCTAGAAGCTCCACATCTTTCCATCTGGCAGATCCCAAGGCACTTCAGCCTTTGAACTCTGTTTGGAAGAGGATCCTTCCCCCTAACTAGAAACTTAGCCTTTGTTGCATGACAATAGTACAGAGCAACTCAAACAACTCCTGGAAAAAAAAATTAACGTAGTAAGCTATTATTTCTCTCTTTTCCCACTTCCTCCAGGAAAACTACAACCCACAGCTTTTTTATTTCATGATTGTTCTAAATATTAATGCTTTTTTTTTCTTTTGCTGTATAAGACAAAAGCATGTTTTTGTCTTTTAGTGGGGGGAAATGCCTTTTATGAAAATGAAGTTTAAGTGAAGGTACGCTTTTCATGCCCACAGCAAAAACAGAGCAGGAGGGGGGGACTAGCTACTCAACAGCTTCCTCTTCAGATGTGAAAATTTCTGCACAGCTCCTCTGTGAACAAGTTACTGCAGAACAGAGTACTAATTAAGCATTAAGGAAAAAAACAAAATTAGTTGCATGTTTTAAATCTCCTTTTGGCAAGTACAATAGTGCAACATTAATACAAGCAGTTTCATAAAATTAAAAAGACATATTTCATCTCCAGTGAAATTGGAAGACTGTTTTGTCAGCTAAAGTTGGCTGGAACCTTCAAGCATTAAGCCAACACATTTTCTCAGAGTCAGGGGAACCAGTGCACAACTTCTAAGACATAAACGATGAGGGAAACCAATCAGTATTTCCTTAAATCATTTTCTATTTATTATTTTATTTACACACATTACAGTGATCAAGTGGAATTTATTTATCAACATATCTTAACATCCTGCCCAAAATGCTGGATGTTTAAAAATTGTCCCTTTTTTAAAAAAGAAACACTGAAGACAATGCAATGGCACATTCACACCATAAATGTTCAACCATTTACTTTCTCTCCAAGAAACACAGAATGCAACCCTAGGCTGATACAGATCTCCTAAAAAACAAGAAGGAAAGGCATCTCATTGTTTCAATTTAGTTTGCCAGTAGTTCTTTTTTCTCCCCATACTTAACCACAAGATTATGAAGATGACAATACCAGGCCATGATTCTGTCACAAAGATTAAGGTAATTCCATCCCACACTCCAACAAACACCATCAGGACATTTTGCTGCCCGAAGTACACGGGAAAAAACACAAGTACATCCCTCCAACCAACCAGATAAAGTTACAAATGAGTCAGGAAATCCTACAAGCATTTCCCCTCTATTCCTCCTGTCTTCATGACAGCAAGAACAGAATAATAAATTGAATTAATATACAATTTACTAGTTTTTCACAGCACTCCAAATCTACTGTTTGATGCAGATACCTAATGATAAGATTTCCCCTATCACTGGATATCACAATGCCACTACATTCAGCACTGGACACTTCTAATGATCTGGTTCTCTAACTGTACAAACGCATCTGATCTTACCACTTATAATGTGTTTTAGTCTGACAGTTGGTCCAGTGGGAACAAAGAATATGCTCAGGTAGCAGAGAGACAGCCAACAAAAACAGGGCCATGAAATCTCAAGTAGACTGCAGACAGCCAAATATTTCTATGTGCAAAATGCTCAGTAAATTTGGAAATTGACAGAAGTACTGATGACAGATGACTGGACGGGTAATACCACAGTATTTGCCCAAACAGCCAAATTTATGTGGGTTTTAAAGGACAAGCCAAATTGAAGAAATGTGGAAGATTGGAAGTCATTTGTGAGCTTTTTGAGTAATAAGGACATGACCAAAGTAGTAATTTGTGGTTAGGGATACTAATAATCCTAATAGGATTATTTAGTTGGATTTGTAATATAGCAATTTTTTCTTCTGTTTTAGATTCTGTTTTTCAAGTATTACAGTTTGGATCAGTGGGTCTGTGCCCTTTTGTGTCTTAGTTCCTGTTTAGTGTTTTAACATTGCATATTACTGTATATACTTGACTATACGTCAACCTCATGTGTAAGCCAAGGGCAGATTTTGGGGCCAAAATTATGGATTTTGATATGATCCATGGATACGTCAAGGGTAAAATTTAAGGGCATGTAACAAAGGATGTAAAGGACGGGCAAAGGAAAACAATGTCAAAGAACTTACAAAATTTCAGCAGGCATGACTGTTTGTTCTTAACCCTAAAGGCTGGATGGATGACAGAATAGAAGGGAGTCAGTGCTTCCAGGACAGATTATGCTCTTGCCTTTCATCAGAGGATGGTTTCCTTTTTTTATAAGAGTTAAGGTACAGTACTTACATTGACCTGTGCATAAGTCGACTCAGGTTTTGGGGGCCAGTTTTGACTAAAATTGCTGGAGTTATACATGAGTATATACAGTAGTTTTAATGTAGCTTAGTGTTAGGTTAGTTTTGGTTTTAATTACATATACACAGACATGTATCATTATATATGCATTTATTTTTCCACTGTTTATTTTTATGTTTTCTTTAAACACCTTTTCTATTTTTGGGGATATTTAGTACTTTGGCTGTGGATTGTATTGCTTTTGTTAAAAATTTAATGAAAAAGTATAATACAAAGGGACCAATAAACACTATTACATGTCTCAGACAGGCTGCCAGAGAAAGTTTATAAAGCCCTTGAAAGCCATGAGATCGTACAGCCCAGGGGAAGCGACCTGCTCATAATGAATGCTTGCTATTCACATGCACCCAAATAACTATTTAAAATGTCTTTTAGTAAGCCAAAGAGCAGAAGTGATGAATGTAAGATCCACCTTTGCCAATGTGATACTCCCAGATGTTGCTGGACTGAATAACACATTAGCTCAAGCCATCAGGGCCAGTAGTCTACGACTGTGGGAACTGCAGCCCAAAACAAGTAGAGGGCATGAGGTTAGGGAAGGCTGCTTTATATGTTCCAGAAAATGACCCTTCCAATGCCCAACATTTATCTTTAATGGAATTGTCACCAAACTGATATAAAACTGCATAGGATTTTCATCAATTGGTTGTTGAAGTAAGTCTTCATGTACCTGTGCATGACCAAGAGTGACTCTGGTCAAACTGGTGGGGAAAGGTGCACAAATCACAGCATGTACCACCTTAAAGAAGCAACAATTCCCTAGATGACATCTGTTATTAAAAAGCTGTTTATTAGAAATCTAATGGTTAATAAACAGGGATCAAAACCTTCTGTGTCATCATAAGGGGTGGTGCACCGGTGTCACTGGGGAGTGCGGGGGGTTCAGCCCACACCAGATGACACCTCAGAAGAGGGGTGACACCTGACCGGGCCCTGCTCCTGCACTGCTGCAAAGCCTGTCCCTTCTTCTCCACTGCCCTGGCTCTCTCCGCAAGGACAGAGCCAATGCAATGGAAGAGGAAGAGAGGTAGTGTGCATCCCTTCTGTTGGAGCACTAAAGTTAGAACCGTCCAATCCACTGTATTCTCCATCACTATGTATGAATGTGAAAGCTGGACAGTTAAGAAGATAAAAAAGCAGATCAACTCCTTGCTCTCAGCAGCCAGGCAAATGAGTGAGGTAGCAGGAGAGCACAGAGAGGGCAGAGAAGACCATCACCACCTGGCAGCCCTTTCTGGTGGAGAGGGACAGTAGGGGAGAAAGAAAGCAGCAGGAGAAGGAGGAAGCCTTCAGGAGGAAGCCAAGTGGCATTGAGGAAGGGGGAAACACATCTCTCCTGCCTTCTCCTCCTCTAGGATCCCTCCTCAGGAGGAACCCAAGCAGTTGTGAAGAAGGAGCAAGAGTGCCCCTCCTGGCTTTGCCCTCATTGGGGTCGCTCCTTAGGAGGAAGTCACAGCAGCAGTGAAACAGAAGGGATGAATGCACCCCTTGCAGCCTCCTTGCTGCCTCACTTGCTCAAGGAGCCCACCACCACACTGAGTGACAACAAGCCTCAGAACACCACCGAGGTGTTGGTGTTTAAAACAAGTTAGCTTAACCTGTCAGGCAGCTCATGTTGCAGCTCTAGCTATCACATATTCTTGAAGTGCCACATGTAGGTAAAGAACAACAGTGCAAGGCAGCCTATGGAGAAGTCAGGAAACTGAGATCAGGGCAGCAATGCCAGACTGTTCATCAGGGTTGAGCCTCCAGCCAGTCAGGTAACAGCCTATATCATTGAAAGCTGAACTAAAAGCCACATGGATTTAGGTATGGAGTGAAGGGAAAGCTGTTCTGTAACATAAGTAATCCTTTGTTTACTTCCAGCATACAGAGTAGACAGTGGACAGTGCTGCTCTGTAATAAAAGATAAACAGTGTTACCATGCAAAGTACACACAACAATCCATTTATCATGAATATGAGAAGAGCTGAGGCAGAGACCTTGCTTGCTTCCAGTTTTAAAGCAATGGGTGTTGGCATAGACACATGTTCTTTGTGTCAGTATTTACACAAAGAAATGAAACACGTTGAATTAGCCCCATGCAAATTACCCCTTACTTTATGAAGACAAACTTTCTTAACAACAAATGAGTCTCCCTTATTTTGAATTCTAAAATCCAAAACTATCCTCATGGATGGCTGAGACAGTGACACCTCTGCTTCCTGCTGGTTCAATCTACACAAACTTTGTTTCATGCACAAATTTTAAAATATTGTGTACAAAATTACCTTCAGACTACATGCATAAGGTATACACAAAATATAAATGAATTTCATGTTTAGATTTGGCTTCCATTTCCAAGATCTCTCACTGTGTATATACAAATATTCCAAAATCAAAAAAAAACTCCGAAATCAAAAACACTTCTGGTCTCAAGTGTTTCAGGTAAGGGAGACTCAACCTATATTCCCAGGTGTTAAGTTAACCTTGAGCAAAGTGTGTGATACCCAAAGTTATCACAGTACTGTACAATGCAGTTGATTTCTTAAGTGGTTCCAAGATCCAAAAATCCCTTGAAGTCACAGTTTGCAAAAGTATCCTGATTTGCAGTCACTCACCTGGTTGATTGTTATCATGTAACAGTCACATCAAAGTAACTACTCAGGTGCCTTTGCAAAATGAAGGAAAATTGGATATTCTCTTTTCTGGCCATTTGCACCTCACAAAATGCTTACTGAGTTTCATACTGGCAAACATCTTTTCTGGACTTATCACTTTGGATACACAGAAGCTGTCTACAGATGCCAAAGGCCATTTTAAGTCATATGGTCCAGGACTCAGCCTTGCCTTAATTGAATTCTGGGTCCAAGTGATGTATGAACCATTTCCTGAATAAGAGGTAACAAATCTAAACAGATCTGGACCATATCTAGAATTTCTAAAGTTGAAATTACACATTAATTTGAGTGCTACAGTATGTTTCTTTACAGTCTAAATAGACAATATATGGCAAGAGGCAGAATAATGTATGCATCAAATGAATAAGCGGCTACTAGCTAATGCACTTCAAGTCACCCTAAACACACCAGAGTAACCTTCAGAACTCACTTTTCCAAGACATTTTCATAGGAAGATAATCAAATGAATCTTAAGATGTGTCCTCTGTTATTCAACAAGATGTCTCTACAGTAGTTGAATCTCATCCCTTCAACAACAACAAAAAGATTTCATTACAAGTGTGATTACTGAACCTTTTGGCCTGGGTGTATTTTTACGTATTACAAGTTGGCTTGCATTGTGAGTTTCAGCCAAAGTTGTTAGAGTTCAATAACTTGACTAACCATCCATGTATATTCCTCATTACCCAAGTAATAGATTTCTCAAAGCAGACATGAGAAGGTGATGCAAGAAACATTTCTATGACTCAAAACGGAAACGATCACGTTTCAACACAAACATCATGAACTCATAATAGAGAGTTTAATCCCAAAAGGACATGGAATGAGTGGGGTAAGAACACAACCAAAAACCAAAAACTATGAAGGATGGTAACATTGATTTGTATATACTAGGAGGCCATCTGAGCTCTTACCTTAGTAAAATAGGAGATTATCGCATGGCTTAAATAATACAACTTACCACTCCTGAATTTTATTTGAATTTGCTCTGCAGCTGTGTTTATCGCACAGCTTTTGCAGCAAAATCTGACTTTAGACTAGATCCCCACTCCAATCGTATCCAAAAACGTGCTCTGGTGGCCATTTTCCCAAGTCAGAACCTTCCTTTTTGGGGGGGACAGCCGTGCGGTAAAATCCGGCTCCAGCGCGAATTGGGCACTATCGAAAGAAGTAAGACGGGTCTGGCAGGAGATGTGATAATTTCCAAAGATTTTGTAGATACAGTTGTTGATGGGGATCTTCCTCCAACAGTGCAGAAAATTTGAAGTAAACATTTAGGAACGGACTAAATAGGACTTAGGCACATTTTATTCTCATGCATTACTAAATATAAATATAAATTCCATACTATATTTCTAATGCATGACAAAGGTAAATTCCATCCCCCCCCCCCCATCATTCATCTGCTACTAGGCATTTTTGTCTACCATTTCACATTCTATGCTTTTAACACCACCTAAAGAATTCTGGTTATTGGGTGTCTAAATGTTTAATAAATAAAATAAAAAATCATCTCTACCAATTTAAAGGCTAGATTATCACTTGTGTTTTTTTCCAAATAAAATTTGAGACTCCTCAAGATCTGTAAGGTTTCTTAGAACACCCTTAATGTGTTTCTTAGAACATGTGTGGATTGATATTAAGACCCTACTTCAAATTAAGGATTACCTAGTGGCATTTACTGTATTTGCTTACATTCAGTTTTTCAGGCACTAAACCTCACCAATGGTAAATACAACAAATTCATTAAAATATTTGATGGCTTTAGTCAAATCTTTTTGCAATATCTGTACTCCATTGGACCCAATGGAAAAAAAAAACTGCTCAGCATCTGCTCCATGGGAGATTCCAAAACACAACTCTTTCACAGTTGTATTCCTCATTGCCTTTGCCTACCAAACAGCAAATATAGGTACCAAGATTCTTGTAGGAAGGATCCAATGGAGTTTTTAGTTACTAAGCAAAATGATAAACTGACAATCTTCAAAAGAGTATTTCCCACTACTAGATCTGAGTTGAAGGGAGGACATTAATAAGCACTGGCTATCATTCTCTAAAAGCAGTCCAAGGACAAGTTTAGTTTAGACTATCCTCTCCTCAAGTTTTAGAATCCTTTTCATCCTAATCAAGCCCCCGTTTATATTACCTCTAGCTTGCTTTTACAGATCTGCCAGCATAAACTATTCAAAACTCTGGAATGAAAACAGAATTCATAATTGATTTTTACTTGCAATTTTAATAATCTCTGTCTCTGTACTAGTTTTACAGATTTCCCTTAATCCAGCAATTTGATCACATCTGCCACTTTGGTTCCAATGACTGCATTCCAATTCATTTTCTCTGTGCATTTGTCTGCATTCTGACAAGCCTAAAAGAAAATTTAACACAAATGTTACACTAAGATATTTCTGCGTATCAGATGTACCATTTACAAGTTGCTCTTTTTTTTTTTTTCTTTTAGGCATCCAGCACTGCCTCAAAGTCTTCCCAACGCACAAGGCCAAAGGAAAAAAGGACAAATAAAAGCACCTTTGTAAAGCTATTTTAAAATTACATCTTGCCCTCAGCCATGTTTTTTTAAAGCAGCAGTAACCCCCCTCCCCAAAATAAAACCCATCCACCAGTTTAAAACAAAAAACACTATTGGCAGCTTCATTTCATGTGGCCAATGATGATATCAAAAATCAATTTAATTATGCTGAGACAAATCCAAAATCATATAATTATGAAGAACCTCAAAAGCAAGGGAAGTGGGGTAGATGAAGAAACATATCTGGATTCATAGAGTTATTTTATTTGAACTTGAGATCTTGGCTACGACAGATATGGTTTATTCCCTCCACTGAACATCAGCACCCACCCACCTACCCATAAAATGCTTTGAAACTCCATCATTTTGAGAACTCCTTGAGACATGGAAAGAAGAGCTGGCATTTGGGAGTCTAAACCTCCTTCTCCACTCTGCATATGCATTGTTTTCAGGGATTCTGGCCACTGTGTGTATATTCCCTTTCATATACGCACAAGGAAATTAAGGAGCAACAAAAGCTGACAGAGCATCTGAAAGTGACATGATGCAGTTAGATGAAATATTTCATTTCCATCTCTTCCATTTCATATTACAATGGGTCCGTATCTGTAGCTAACCATCCACAGATTATAGCTCCCATGGATTGCACCATCTCACAGTAGTCAATGGTTGTGCATGGATGTAGCTATGCTGATGCAAATGTGTGCACATTGCTACTCCTTGACTAATAGGGGCTTGAGCTCCCACGTTGTTGTTTTTATTCATTTGCAGGGAGATGGGACTAAAATCCACAGATGGGAAGTGCACACTGTATATAAATTTCCCCTATGGACAAATGCAAGCTCAAGAGCTAGGAAACAATACACACCCACAAAGACAATGTTTTCCTGTTGCTTTGAAACTCAGTACTTTGCGGAAAGAAAATCAGTGACATCCAGGTGTACAGAGAATACTGCACAACATTCCATTGGTAATACTATATTACTTCTCTTTACTAGAATTGGCATATGTTGCAATCCAATTTTTTGAAGTATTTGGAAGATTTTTCCTGTGGCTGTAGAGAAAAGTAGATCATTTCTAGAATTTCAGTAGCACCATGCAGTACTCTTGCATCCTGTTTTAAAATTCTTACATTGGCTGCAAGAGATAAAGTCTATGGACATAGCAAGCCTGCACATTATCAAGGACGTACGTGCTTCCAATAAACCTTAGAAGACAAAATATATATATTTTTAAAAAATATTATCTAAACTAGCATGATCTATCTTTATCTTAAGTTAGAAATCCAGTGCATTTAACTACATTTGTGTTTAATTCTGCCAGGAATGTTTGCCAATAAAATTGAATTCATTTATTCACTGAGATTAGTTCATATACCCTACCATATCTGAACTTTGGTACTGGCAATTGAAATATAATTTTAATCTTTGTTTTGGTAAACTTTGAAGAGTTTTGATGTCTTTTCAGGGGGGGGGGGTTGCTTTATATTTTTCTAAAGGACAATACAGCCCTCTAGTGGAAATAAATACTAACTAGTTTACTCTAGTAAAAGGCAAGAAATGCAATGTAAGTTATTTGAACAACTAGTATTCTGCTTTTCAGCATACCAGAAGCAGCTAACAGAAATAAACATTAAATAATATTAAAGCCATTTAAGAATACAATCTACATTATTTCCCATGAGATGCAAATACACAATACCACACTCTTCACAAGATAGAAAAGACATTCTCAACAATAGGTTTTTACTATCCATATGGAGACAAAACCTTACATTGTATTTTATTAAAAACCCGAATCTCATATTCTTTCAAATCTTCTCACTACTTCTTCTCCCATGATCTTCCTGCTACTGTAAATATTCAACTGCTTTAATACTTGGCCCTGGAAATACAGGTGGTAAGAAGTTGCAGGTCATCAATGGTAATGACTTTTTACCCCTCCTCTCATTTTGTCAAAATGACATTGATAACCTCCACTTTCTGGGACTCAAGTCTGGGACGCAAAGTTACTTACAACAGGTAAATGAAACGTAGCTAAAACTTTACCAAGCACAAAAGTTAAATATATATATATAATTAAACTACTCACAAAATTAAAACCAGTTCAGAACCATAGCTATTAAAAATAAACACATAAAACACAAACAGACAACTCTGCGAGGCTCAGTCCCCTTGAGGAGTCACTCTTACAAAGCTGAGTAGCTGAAATAAAAGAAGGGCCTCTGCAGATCGGCCCAAAGGACCGACCAGGAGGCAGATATGGGGAGGGGCAGCTGCACACCGGTCGCCCCAATCCCAGCCCGACGACGTCCTGACGCCGCCCCCCGTTGCGCACAGCCCACGGCATCAGGACATCCTCCCAGCGCAGCATCCTGATGCACTGCACCGAAAGGGGCACTGAACAGCCACGCACTGGCTCTTAGGGTGTCCTTTTGACGCCCCTGAAAGGGAGGATCAGGGCCGCAGCGTGCAGTAGCCACAGCCCCAACCCTTCACCGCCCGTCTGCAGCCCCCCTGAAGTCTTAACCTGACTGCTGAAAGACAGAAACAGGTTCCAGTCTAGCTTCTCTGAGAAAGGAGTGTCAAAGCCTGAGAGCAACCACCAAGAAGGTCTTCGCCCATGTCCTTACCAAATTAGCTGTGAAGGCGGTGCAAAAGAGAGAAGGCCCTCCATAGGGGATCACAAAATACAGCCAGCTCACACGGGAGACTACATTTCTTTGGGCTTATATGGAAGTGTACAGGCTGTAGGCTAGATCTCTCAGTGCTACCCGAAAAAATATTTACAGTTTATTGCCTGATCCCCACATGGCCAGTAGAGCCCTCCAGAAATTGTTAGGCTGTAGTTCCCATCTCCCCAAGAAGCACAGCCAATGATGAAGACAAGATGTAGTCCAATCACAACACAAGGGACACAAACTATTATCTATTCACACACACACACACACACACACACACACTAGTGGTACACAATACATTCCTAAAATTGTTTTTACCTGTCATCCGGAGCTTCTGTTAGTGCTGTCACAGCCAAACAAAGAAAGCAATACTCCTCACACTACTATTTTAAAATAGAGTATGTAAATATTATACATAATCAATATAGTTAAAGTTTTCCTCTTTGTTGTTGTTCTGTGCCTTCAAGTCTTTTCCAACTTATGGCCACTCTCAAGATGAATCTATCATAGGTTTTTCTTGGCAAGTTTCTTCCGAGCCACTGCCATCCTCTGAGTGTGATTTGCCCAAGGTCTCCCAGTGGGTTTTCATGACCAAGCCGGGATTCAAACTCTGAACTCCAGAGTTGTAGTCCAACGTTCAAGCCATTACGCCAAACCAGTACCTTGGATCAAATGTTGAACAGAAAGGAGACTGCAGTAATGGAGACTGCAGTCTCCATTACTCCATTACTCCATTCAGCAATGCTGAAAGGACTAGATAAGATCCTGAAGAGTAAAGATATACACTCATCCCTCCACATTTGCAGCTTTGACTTTTGCGGATTTGATTAATATGTTCTCTCTAGGAATATCTAGGTCATCCAGAGCAACTCTATGGTCAGACCTTAAGCAAAAGTCACCCTGAATGACCTAGAGATTCCTAGAGAGAACACTCCACTAAGCATTTGTAGCTCCTCCAACACTGGAGAACCTATAGATTCCTAGAGAGGTGTTTACTCAGGTAAAACCATAGTGTTTTTGTTATCTGCAGTTTTTCCACATTCATGGGAGTCCTGTGCCCCTAACCCCAGTGAATGTGGAGGGAGAAATGTACAACTGAGCACTAAAGTTAGAACCATCCAATCCATTGTATTCTCCATCACTATGTATGGATGTGAGAGCTGGACAGTTAAGAAGATAAAAAAAGCAGATCAACTCATTTGAGATGTGGCGCTGATAAGAGTGCTGAGAATATCATGGACTGCCCCAAAGATAAACAAATGGGTCCTAGAACAAATCAACTTGAACTCTCCCTGGAATCTAAAATGATTAAATTGAGGCTGTTGCACTTTAGCCACATCATGAGAAGACATGACTCATTAGAAAAGGCAATAATGCTAGGAAAGGTGAACGGCAGTAGAAAGAGAGGAAGACAGCATGCCAGAAGGGAGGTTATTGACCCGAATTAACAGGACCTAAGCAGAGTAGTAGAAGATAGGGGGGCTTGGAGATGTCACATACACAGGGTTGCCATGAATCGAGGTCAACTCAAGAGCAGGTAACAACAACATATTATGCACCTTGTTTTGTAGTAAAAGTCTGTAAGAGTTCTAGCAGCACAGCAGCAAATTCTCTGCTGATGCAAAAATAGATGGGCCACCACATTGGGCTGTACACTGTCCACCTAGTTATTTTTTTTTAAAAAAAATAAAAATAGAGTATTAGCCCTTTTATAAGAGAATTAAACATTATATTAGGCTCACACTTTTCCATCCCACACATGCTTAACAGCTCTGGAAAACTGCTCCACATATCCACATACAGTGTGCCCCCCCCCCCCATTTACAGATTATTTATTCATGGATTCAAATAACCACAGCTAGAACATACAGTGCACCCACATCAAGTACGGGCTTGACACCCGCGGTTTGAGCTTCCGCGGACAGCAAACCCCTGCTTTATAATGGGAGCACATGGCGGCATGAACAGTCCCGTATTTTTTACTATCCACGGCCCCCTGGAATGGGTCTCCCATGAATAGCAAGAGCGCACTGTATTTTAAAAATATATAAATTCTAAATAGTTGTTTGAGTTTGCTGTTTTATACAGGAAATAGCATTTCACTATGCCACTGTATTTAATGGGACTTGGGCATCCACTGATTTTGGTCTCCATGGGGGGTGGGGGGGTAGTCCTGTAACCAATACCAAGGGCACACTAGATATTTAATAATATAAATTCATGAATTCAGGTAGAGTCTCTTGCTATTCATTTTAAATGCAATATTGACCTACCTATTCCTGAATTGGCACCAGTAATTATGACCACTTTTCCACTCATGTCACGGCCTTGAAGAATTTCCATTGCAGTAGTGTTTCCATCATACTTCTGTTTTGTGTTGGGTTTCGTTGGATTATCGTCCACAGTAAATGCTAGCCTTGGATCCAGGTATGTCGTCCTTTTGTTTATATGGCTTAAGAGAAAGGAGAAGTGGTTTTCCACATCAATGTCTTTTTATTCGAGTTACCATAAAAAACACTGGAGACTATTTAACGGCAACACATTTTCACAACTTTCTCAGTTTTAATCATGCTACCATATAGATCTTATCAGACTCTCAGTCTTAAAGCAACAAAAACAATCATTTCTCTCACACTTATTTTGGCAGTTTTTAATAATTTCACAGCCTTGAGAAACATAAAATCAAGTTCTTGGTAGATTTCTAATGTTGTTGTTGAACCCACCTCAATGTAGCCTGGAATTATGTTCTTATATCTACAATGAGTACCTCACACTCTCTTAGAAGTCAATTCAGATCAACCTTTCCTTGGGCTACCATTTTTATATAGAAGAATTTTATTTTTATTATGCTGTAAAAGCCAGCCACAGCAGAATTTCCTCCAACCAGCCCCTACTGGCATCCCCAAGTTTGAGTCACTCACTTTGGGTGACCAATTGTAGATAAATGTAATCTAGAAAAAGCTACAGAGAGGCTACTTAGGAAAAACTCTCCTACGCAGATTTTCTCCATATTTCTGAAGCATATAGAAATATGTCTGCACTTATTTCTGCATATTCTGAGGAGGTTTTTAAAACACTGATTGTTGCACAAGGTAAGGTAATACTGTATTTTAGATTAAGCTGTTAACAGGGCCTAATATTGCAAGGGAAGTGGTCAGAGGAAGAAGTCTTACTCCTGATCTCATATTTATACTATAACCATCCAAACCATCCACAACTCTGTGAAAATGAATTCTGACATTAGAATTACACCATAAAGGCACTAAATTTCATCTCATCTTAGAAGATAAGCATGATCAGCCCTGGTTAACACTTGGATGGGAGACCACCAACAAATACTAGGTGCTGTAGACTACATTTCAGAGGAAGGAACTGATTAAAAAAAACACCTCTCAGGATTCCCTGGCCTAAGAAAACCCTATGAAATGCATGGGGTCTACAGGTGACTTGAAGGCATACATGCATGTGTTCCAGCATATGTTTGCAAAACTGCAGTGTCCGCAGTAGAAATGTATGCAATATAACTGTGCTACAAATGATGCCAAATAACTTTCATTATACACTCACTTAGCCCTGATATATTATTAAATACAGAATCATGTGAACTACTGGCAACTATGAACACAACCCTACTGCAATGGTGGCCCAAGCTGGCCTGCAAACTAAGGTGGAAACTACTCCCATTACTCCCATTTTGCAGTCACTGGGTATCAACTGCTCCACATGCTGTCTTCCTTTTTTCCTAAAAGCCTGTCCCTACTGGCATTATGTCAGCAGCAAGTCAAACAGCAGTTGCACTGGGGGTAAGGAGACATGGAGATGGAAGGAGCAGTGACAGCAGTAATGCAAGAGAAGTAAAGGAAGTAAGGCAACAGAAAATTTATCTTGGTAGGAGTACTGGAACAGTTCATCACTTCTGGCATGCACAGTAGAGAAGCAGCAATGTTGTACAACTCTGTTCTGGACTCCCATGCTCTCCTAGCAAGCCAAGAATAAACTAGGTTAAGTAATTTGCTTTTTATGAAAGCAAGTCAGTCAGGGTTCCCAGTTTGAAAACAAAGGTGAAGAAACCAGAAACAGAGGCTTCCTGGTCAGCTTAACTATTTTAAATAATAAGTAAATAAACATTTTGCTCAGTATTTATGACATTTTTGTTGGTTCTAGTAAAAGGGCAAATATTGTGAATCTCCTTCTTATGACCAACAGAGCTTCCTTCCTTACTGTGAATGAGAAATATCAAGAAACTGTCGACAACTTTTCAAGGGGCAGGAATAATACAGAAATCATTATAACAAAAATAAACCAAAGATGTATTATTATTTGGCAATCATAAGGAAACTGCTGTGCAAAATACTGCTCCTCTTTCTGTTTATGTTGCTACCTTGATTATTGTAAGACATCATGCCCTTTGATCTTTCAATTTAAATAAGCAATTTTTCCCATGTAATAAAATCAGGTTTGCACAACACAAGATTTGCACTGAAATGCAATGCCTTACATATACATGCACTGACATGTTGCTTCCCTCAGCAGCAATAGCTCTCAGGAAATAAATACATCAGAGCACTTGTGCAACCAACACCAACCCACTTCGTACAGTACCGTACAGGTATAACATTCATCCCCTCTTTTGACTGTTTTAAATTATAACCAGAACCCACTAATTTGCTGTGTGGTCAAAACAGCAGTCTAATATATGGGTTCTAAGTAAAAAAAAATTAAATTACCCTATGTGCCCATCTTCTTGATTTATTGAAATTCCACATCTACATCTGACCGACACCTCCTTTTTTTCTGTTAAAGTTGGCTTTCAGACTTGAGACTCAAGTTGAAACTTCCAAGACTTGGAGTAAAATACATCGCTGGGAGCTGCATGCGAACCATGGTGTCCCAATACTGTGCAAATAAAAACCTTTTTGGAAAAATGCTCAAGTCCTATACCAGATGAAAAACAACAACTGCACTGTCCCTTTACTCAACTTGTGTGCAAGAGGGCATCTGGAAACCAAGGCCTTGATAATCATAAATTTGTGGGTGTATCAAGCTTGGGGACCACTGACTCTTCTAGTCATGCAGAATAGTTCTCACTTACTCAACAAAGTAGACTTGTCCATTTTCATCTGTCTCCTGCTCCCAGCCATATGGCAAATCTGACAAAAAGAGACAAAAATGATTTTTTGTAGCATTTTAGGAACAAACTACATCTTTTCTGCACAACTGGTACAGCTATGCAACCACATCTTCAATTGAAGAAAGATGTTAAACAAGGAACAGAAAACACTAAAAATAATTAAAGCCCAAGTTGAGACACTGTAACACTACAGTAATGGGTAATCAAACGTGGGCATTCATTTATCTCAAACCTTAACTTTGTATACAAGAGACAAGATAAATTTTTATTTTTAAATCCAAAATTTTTTTTAAGATGAAATGTTCCAGATTAAATGGTATGAGGACCACGATTTAGATTTTTCTATGAGACAGGTATACAAATCATGTTTTCTAAGCATTTAATAACTCCAACCTTATTCACTTTCTCTTTACAACTCACCAAGCTGATAATTGGTAGAGATAGCACTACATGTACTGTCAGGAACTTCTGTTTAACAGGAACCTTCACTGCTTTTTCAATATTTAATTTGGAAAATCCACAAAGAGACAGACTGATTAAGTAGCATAATACAGCAAAAACCAGACACCAACCTCCAGCAACTCGCTTTCGTTTCCCAGATTTAGGATGGTCCCACTGAGTTCTCTCTTCCAGGTGACTGAAAGAAAATAATTTAAGAACATCTGAAACAACAATGCTTTCAACAATACAATAAAAGCAAAAGCTGTTGTCAGTCTTTGGAAGAAATATAGTCCCCCTACATCAATGCCTCTGGGTCATCAAGTAAGAGAACAGGGGCTGACTCAAAATTCATACTATCCAATCTGCAAAAAATGAAACGCAATCATATCTGATTATATCATAGAATCATAGAGTTGGAAGAGACCACAAGGGCCATCCAGTCCAACCCTCCTGCCATGCAGGAACTCACGATCAAAGCATCCCTGACAGATGGCCATCCAGCCTCTGCTTAAAGACCTCCAAGGAAGGAGACTCCACTACACTCCGATTTCTGTGCTGTGTTCCATTGTCGAACAGCTCTCACTGTCAGGAAGTTCCCCCTAATGTTGAGGTGGAATCTCTTTTTCTGTAGCTTGCATCCGTTGTTCCAAGTCCTATTCTCTGGACAAGCTAGCTCCCTCCTCAATATGACATATCTTCAAATACTTAAACAGAACTATCATATCTTAACCATCTCTTCTCCAGGCAAAATGTACCCAGTTCCCTAAGTTGATCCTCGTAGGGCATGGTTTCCAGACCCTTCACCATTTTAGTTGCCCTCCTTTGGACATGCTCCAGTTAATCCACATCCTTTTTGAATTGTGGTGCCCAGAACTGGACACAGTATTCCAGGTGAGGCCTGACCAAAGCAGAATAGAGTGGCACTATTACTCTATTATATCAGTAAGACTGGCCTAAAGTCTTATTTAAGAGGATACCAGTCTACAAGGGAATGCTGATTAAAGCAAAAATGCTGAATACGTAAGGACCACTCAAGATTCCAAAAGAAAATACCTTTTCTTTAACTGCTATCATTTAAAAGCTACAGAGAACATGGAATGGGCTGGAGCACAGCTTCAAAGATGCAAGAGATAATTGCAGTGAGGACAAAACTTAGGTTTGAATGAGAGAACTTTCAAAAACCAGTATTTGCTACAGCTCTGGATCCTGCTTCCCAACAAGACTTAAGCAGTCCCACTTGACATGCTGAATTCTTCAGTGTGACTGCAGTAGCTGTTACAATCAAATTTAGGCTTAATCACTCTTCAAGACCTGTTTGGTTGGATGCCTTCTTGTGTATCTACTATATTTGTGCCTTGGAGGCATCCCAAATATACAGCTGGCAGCAGCACAGAAATCCAAATGCAGGCATACCTCAGATAACCAAGGACATGCATTCTTGGGAATTACTTCTTTAACAAAAACCTTGGTATCAGAGGCAGAAATAGCATGAAAAGAATAGGGATGTGTTCCTACATCACAAAAAAAGAAAAGCAGCTTGCACATGTTTTATCAGACTTTTTATTCAGAACTAAAGATATGCACAGGTGAAACGAAACAACCAAATCAGGTAAGCATTGCATGAGTAAACAAGTAGCTTCTAGAGACCACTTCTAGCTTCTTCCAAAAATGCATCCGGGGATGATTTTTTCTTTCTTTCATAAGCCATATTTCTAATAATTTTCATGTTGATGGCCAAACTGAAG
>CM034704.1:6019422-6030946 GCA_020142125.1 Phrynosoma platyrhinos
CACACACACTTGTTTCCTCTGAAATACACTGCAAGCCTTGCAAAAGCATGCATTTCTGAGACAGATCTGTTCTGTTTTAGGAAGTCCACAAATTTTGGTGCCAATTTTGAAATGGCAAATTCTTTCCCATCTCCATCAGATAAAGAGTCGAGAGATCAGATAAAAGAATTCTGGAGAACTAGAAAACTGGCTCACTTTCACTGTAGCAAACCTACCATCCTAAAAAACTGAACCAGCTTCAGGTCATCAGAACTTTCCATTCAGCCAAGCAAACTCTGTTACCTACCCCAGTAAGGAGCTCTGATTAATATTAGACGTTGTTCTTTCTCACAAATTCCAGGTGGATACAGGCCACATCAACCAAGTAAATTATGAAGTCAAAGGATTTCACGGCTGGCATGTATAGTTTTTTGTGGGTTTGGGGGACTATGTGGCCGTGCTCTGGAAGAATTTATCCCTGACGTTTCACCTGCATCTGTGGCTGGCATCTTCAGAGGTATATGCTTGACTTTTAAGGGGCTGCAAGACTCTCTGCTGTTTCACTGGCAATAGACGAACACTGCTGTTCAATGAGAAGAAGACATGATTGATTGGCATTATCACCATTATTAATAATAAATAACGTTTAGAGGGTATCTAGACCACTGCAATTCAACCCATGCATCTTTACTCAGAATGAAGTTCCTGTGGCAATGCTTCTCATACTAAATGAAATCATCAGGCTATCTAGCCAAGGAGACTCAAACTAGAAATGGGCAACGGATCTGCAAACTACTTGTGGTCTCCTGAAGCTTTTGTTTCTCCCCAAGACTTGCCCCCTAATTTACACATGCCAAGAAAAATGTTTGTGAAAATGAAGAAATCTGACTGCCCCAGGAGGTGGTCAGGAGCAGCACTTTTTGCACAAAGTGTGTTCTTCCAGCTACCCAAAACTCAACTGAAACTGGGCACAGAAGCACTCCCAGGAGGCAAAATCTGGTGCCCAAAGGAGCTAAAGCTGATAATCCCCATTCTGCCCTGAGTAGCATGAACTCTCCAGGATATCTGGCAGGATAAAGTTTTAATCCTACCTGAAGAGGCCATCAATTGAATCTAAGACTTTTCCCATGCAAAACAGGTGCTATACCTCTAAGGTACAGCATGCTCCAAAAGGCCAAGGGCTGTTAAAACTGAGGGACTTCTTCTGGAACATAAATGATAAAATTAGGCTGTGCAGTCTGTCCATCTTTAAAAATCCCACCAAATTACTTCCCTAGACTTGCTTCTGCTTTTTTTCTAATTTTTTATAATTTTGTTTTCTATTTTTTCTAATTTTTTCCTAATTTTTTCTAATTCAATTTTATTTAAAGATCCTACCAAACTACTCCCTATACTTGCTGCTTTTTTCTATTTTTTCTAATTTTCTAATTTTTTTTCTAATTTTGTTTTCTATTTTTTCTCATTTTTTTCTTTTTCTAATTAATTTTTTATTTAAAGATCCCACCAAAGTACATCCCTATACTTGCTTCTGCTTTTTTTCTAATTAATTTTTTAATGAGTTTTGAACAATAAAACACATAAAGTCTGTAGAACAATGACGACAACAACTAACTACAAGAGCCAAGGTATGTATCTGATGAGTAAGTAGTTAGTTATTCTGCAGCAGAATCAAAAAATTAGTTCTCAGCAAGAGAGTCTGGCATACTTGCTTCTTTGTGTCATTAGAAGTTTAAAGTATTTACATAAATGATTACTGCTTTTGAACAACTGTTTGTAAACTACTGCCTAAACAATAAGCGAGCACCAGACCCTTCGGAGGTGGAAGTAGGAGAAAGAGTAGCTTGCATCCCCATTTGTTTCAAAACAGAATAACACACAAAAACAAAGTGTAGGATGTTTTTTTTAGGCAACTGATTTATAGTTTTTTTGTATCATGCGGAGTGGCTATTACTTATGAAAATAACGCTTAAGAAGTAAGTTAGATTAGGCAACATTGCAGGAACTACCATTCTCTGGAAGTCATTTTAATATGTATGTTCAGTTTGTGTGAAGGTTATTAAATAGTAATAGTAAGTCATTCAATCTTATCAATACATTAACCGATATAAGGCTGAAATCAATTATAGGTAGTTGGTATAGATAGAAGATTATTATTGATATGATTTTCCTTGTTCTGACTTCTTTCTTATTTGCTATATTCTTAGTGTCTTTATGTTATATTATTTTATGCATTTTATGTTCTTTATGTATATTAAGTGTTTGTCTTTGTATTTTGTATGTTTTTGTATATTTGTGTTTATTCTTTTATTAATAATTTAATAATTAATTTAATTTAATTTTAATTTTAATTTTAAAAAGTGTAGGAAGTGTGCATATAGTGTATTTGTAGTGCTAGCCTCACATCCCCTCAAAGCCCCATAAACCATCATGTGTGTGACTGTAAATGTGTGACTTTTAAGGTTGAACAATGGAGAAAACTCCTGTACTTTCAATACATGTGTTAAAAAGAGAGTTTCAGCAGGTGTTGCATACAACTAACACTCACTAAGTTCTAACAACAAGCTACACTTGCTGAAATTCCCCTTTCTACCCATCACTTCAGATGTAGTGGCTTGAGCACTGGACTAGATTTAACTCTGGAGATCAGGGTTCGATACTCCACTTGAACATAAAAACCCATTGGGTGACCCTGGGCAAGTCACACTCTCTCAGCCTCAGGGGAAGGCAATGGCAAACCTCCCCTGAACCTACCTTGCGAAGAAAAACCCATGATAGGTTTGCCTTAGGGTCACCATAAATTGGAAACAACTTGGAAGGCACACCACCACCATAACAACAGCAATGGAAGCTGCAGTCCAACATCTGGAGAACTATGTATTCCTGGTTCCTGGTCTGAGGGTACATCTACTGTAAAAATAATGCAGTGTAAACAGGCAGCACAATGTAGTGGCTTTAGCACTGGACTATGACTCTGGAGACCAGGGTTCCAATCCCGGGTCAGCAGCCATCAAACCCACTGGGTGACCCTGGGCAAGTCACACTCTCTCAGCTTTAGACTAAGGCAATAGCAACCCCACTCTGAAGAAACTTCGCCAGGAAAACCCTATGAAAGGTTCGCCTTCCGTCAAAAATGACTTGGAGGCACACAACAACAACAAACCCCTCAATGAAAGGTATAGGAATTACCTTCACTTTTCAATTGGAAAATTCTTGATTTCTTTCTAGATGCCACCTTCCTTGTATTCCCTCTAACCTTCTCAAATGGCCAGCAAGGTCTATGTACACCTAGAAAAACAAATAAGACTTCCCATTGCACTGCCTAATCCAAAGACTAATGGGTAATAACTTTGGAGAGGGATCCTGTGCCTTTTTAAAGGTTGTGCAAAAGAGGGAATTCCCGCAGGTGCTGCTTCTTACCTGGCTGCCGCACAAGCAACACCTGCTCAAAGCCCCTCTTCTGCACAACCCTTAAAGTTACAGGAGTTGCACAACCCTCTTTAGTTTGCAGCCAGGTGAACCTGGTTTGAGTGTTGGGACTATGACTCTGGAGACCAGGGTTCGAATCCCAGCTCGGCCATGAAAACCCACTGCCCAAACCCTCTCTGAAGAAACTTGCCAAGAGAACCCCCATGACAGTTTTGCTTTAGGGGTCGCCGTAATTTGGAAACTACTTGAAGGCACACAACAACGGGAAATCTTTAGCTTTCTCAGCCACACTCTCTCAGCCTCAGAGAATGGCAAGGGCAAACCATTTTTGAAGAACCTGTCAAGAAAATCCTGTGATGGGTTTGCCTTAGGGTGGCCATAAATTGGAAATGACTTGAAGGCAAACAACAGCAACAGGAAATGTTGAAATGTCACACTCTCTCAGCCTCAGAGAATGGCAAAAGGCAAAACCCTTCTGAGAAGAATCTGCCAAGAAAACCCTGTGACAGGTTTGCCTTAGGGTTGCCATAAGTTGGGAATGACTTGAAGGCGCACAGCAACTACTACAACAATTCTGAACTCAGTCACACTCTCTCAACCCCAGAGGTTTGCCATGGCAAACCACATCTGAAGAAACCTACCAAGAAAACCTTGTGACAGGTTTGCCTTAGGGTGGCCATAAGTGGGGAACGACATGAAGGCACACCACAACAAGAGGAAATTCTGAACTCAGTCACACTCTCTCAGCCTCAGAAGCTGACCATGGCAACCCCCCTCTGAGAAAACCTGCCACCTTAGGGCGACCTTAAGTCGGAAACGACTTTTAGGCATACACAACAACAAGAAGCAGCACCAGCTCCCTCCCCACTTTCCTTCTTCACAGCACAACAGCCCTGCGAGGTAGGACACCCTGAGGCGCGCCCAGCCTCTCCTCCCCTCACTTGGCATAGTAGACCCAGCCGTCCTTGGTGGTCCTCTCCTCCCAGCCGGGGGGCAGCTCCTCCTCGCTGTCCGTGTCCTCCAGCCCCGCGTACTTCAGCGCCGCCATTTGCCTCCCGAGAAGAACAAGAAAGAAATCCGCCTTTCTTCCTCCCGCCAAGGCGGAACCCTCTGTCACTTGCCTCAGTTGCTGCTCCGGCGGCTTTTGAGGGGGGACCGCTCCCCTTTTCCGTTCGGCCTCCACCAATCGCAGGGCGCGGAGGGCGCAGGGCGCGCTGGGAAATGTAGTCTCCGGGAGAGAAACGCACGTGTGCTGGCTCTGGTTTGTATTGGAAGGAACTGAGTTAAAGCCAGAAGTTGAGTGGAAGAAGAAGGGAAGGCTGAGCTATCATTAGAGAGGGCTGTTTTCCTTTTTTGTAGGGTTTTAAAAGAGGGCTATGGAAAGCAAGTGGAACTTGGAAAGCTTGCAACAAGTCTCTTGTGCATTTGGGTTGGCCAAATCAAGGCATCACTGTTTTGTAAGAGATAAAAATAAATGTAAAAGAAACTACAAAGGTCATGGCTAATTCGGGGCTGGATTGGATGACCCCTGGGGGTCTCATTTACTATGTTTAAAACTGTATTTGCAAGGCAGTTTGTAAAAGGTTTTTCAGCTCTGTTTCATTGTTTATGATAACAAAGAAATGTTGTTTGTTTTACCTTGAAGGCTAGGCTGATAGTTTTACAGCCAAAGGAAGAAAGCCAGATTTGTTCACGCTCCAATTTCTCTTTCTTTCAGTTGTAGTCTCAAAGGTGCTACAAGATCTCTCTCCATGCTTAGAAAACATAGTTGTGCAGGAGAGGGAATTTCAGCAGGTGTTGCTTATGTAATTCCTTCTCCACATCTATTACAGGTACAGGATTTCTCTCCTGCATTTATTACAGAAACCCTAATAGCAGTACATAAAATAATGCCCAGTTTAAGATGTTCTGATATCAGGGTTGCCAGCTGAAATACAGGGCAGGGCTGCTGTCCCTTTAACAGATACGTAGAAGAGGGGACTGCAGCAAGTGTTGTTTGCACGACAGCATTGGCTAAAATTCAAAGCTATAGCCGTGTTAGTCTGTAGAATCAGTATGTAGAGAGATCTTGTAGCACCTTTGAGACTACAATTGAAAGAAAGAAGTTGGCATCATGAGCTTTCCTAGATTTCAGGCTGCTTCCTTAGATGCACTGAGTGGCACCTGCTAAATTTCCATTTTCTGTGCAGGCCTTAAAGGGTCAAGAATCCTGTGTCATACTTCCCCTGGCAACCCTGGGGTTGCATCTGCACTGCAGAAATAGTGCAGTTTGACATCACTTTAACTGCTGTGGCTCAGTGCTCTGGAATTCTGGGATCTGCATTTTTGTGAGATATTTAGCCACCTCTGCCACGGAGCCCTGGTGCCACAACTACACATCCCAGGATCCCATAAAATGCAAGCATGACCGTTAAAGTAGTGTCTTACTGCACTGTTTCTGCAATGTAAATGCGGCCTAGGTGACACCCATAAAATAGCCAGCTGATCACAGCACCCTCATTATTTAGCATTGCAATAGAGATTGCTCACAGTGTACTGTCACTGGCAAAATACATGCAACTTACCTTCACTTGCGCTCTAATTTAGTAGGGAAGGCTTGAAGGGGTAGCAAATGACATCCAAGATCCTGCTAAAATGAAAGCTCTCTACCTTGTCTACACTGCAGAATGCAGTTTGATGCCACTTTAAATGCCATGGCTCAATGCTATGGAATTTGTAGTTTTGTTAGTCTTCTCCATCAGAGAGCTCTGGTGTCACAATAAAGTACAAATCCCAGGATTCCATAGGATAAAGTGATAGTTAAAGGGGTGTCAAACTGCATTAATGCCGCAGCGTGGCATTTCCCTAGGAAGACTTAGGTATATTTATAATACTGCTTGCGGGTTTCCTGAAAGTATCACAATCCTGATAGTCAGTTAGATCCAATTGTGTTCTCCTTATATCACTAGGCTTCTTTTCCTGCCACTGATAAATGGATAAAAACTTCCTTCTTTTTCATGTTGACTGCTGTAAATTTCACAAAGGGACCTGCACTCACCAACCCATCATGACCACAGCCCTGCATTATGCTCTCTGCTGTGCTGCAAAACATAGGGATGGGTGCCAGGTTGGATGGTTTTTAAGGGAGATTGATTAAACACGTGGATAATAAATCTATCAATGATTACTAGGCAGAGTGACTGTATATAACCACCATTAGCAATTGCTGGAGGAATATAAGATGGAGGCTACAGTTGCCCTGGTGGATTTCTCATAGGCTACCACTGTGCCCTAGACAGTCTTTGGTTTGATCCAGAATTGATATCATTTTCTTATATACGTAAGGACACTAAACCTAAGTACCACTTTCTTGAGACTTTTTAAAGATGCTGCTACAATCCCTCCTTTTTTTGTTGCATGAAATGGAACATAGCTCCTTCTTTGAAAACTGTAATAATTGAGGATGGCACCAGATGGCACCATGGACAAAGTGACAAAACTATTCTGGACATCTGCCAATGGAGTTAGTTGATCAGAAAGTCAAACAATGATGGGTCTGTGCTTCATCACTTATATACTAGGGTTGCCATATATCCTCCTTTTCCAGGACATGTCCTCTTTTTCAGAGCTAAAGTTTCTGTCGGGGTGCATTTTCTGGGTTTTCTTACAAGGTCTAGACTGGAAGAAGTGGGCAATGTCCTGTTTTAATCGCACCAGGGCTACAAACTCATATTTTTATGGGTATCATTATGGAGAATTTATCCCCACATTTCCTCTGTGGCTTAACAGAATGTAGAACTACTGAGAAATTGATGTGCTCACCAGCCCATTTGCTCGGGAGACCTTGGCTGCAATAATCCGGTGTGACACCACTTTAACTGCCATGGCTCAATGCTATGGAATTCTGGGAAATAAGGGTTTTGTAAAATAGTACTTGCAAGGAGACAAAATTAATAATGATATGTTTGCCCCCCCCAAAAAAAAAAACCTTCTGGGATCCCTATTTGTCTACATACATGACTCCAGTGTTCTTGGATCTTCATTATCAATTCATTTCTAGGCTGGTTCATTCCATTAAAGGCTTTTGTGGCTTTGCATCCAGATAACTTAAATCTTCTTCAGCTGTTATATTTTAAAAGTAATAAGCTTTCATATGTAGCTTGTGCAGGTTGAGTATCCTTTATCCAGAATTCCAAAATCTGAAATACTCCCAAATTGTCCACATAGATGGCCGAGATAAAGATACCTGTGCTTTCTGATGGCTCAGTGTGTACAAACTTTCCTTCATTGTTAAAATTAATGTGTGTAAAGTTACTTATATACGTATAAGGTGCACATGAAACATAAATGAATGTCATTTTTATAGACTTGGGTCCCATCTCCAAGATATCTCATTATGTATATGCAATTTTCAGAGATTTCCAAGGGCTGGGAGTAAGGTTGCCAGATGAAATAAGGAATAGACCAGGATGACCAGTCCTCCTTTTCCAGGACATGTCCTACATTCATCCTTCTGTGCATCCAAAATCTGGGGGGGGGGGGGGGGGAGAAACACAAAATCCAAAATACTTCTGGTCCCAAGCACTTTAGATAAGAGAAATGCAAACTCTGTATTTCACACATTTTTGGTGAAGGCATTGAGCCATCCTCTGTGCTTGCAACCAAGCAATCCCCTTCCAAAGCTTTTCTTTTAATAATGTATATTGCAGGTATATTTTGTCTACTAGCTCAGGCAAGTTCATAAAGGAGACTATTTAAGATTAAAACATTAAAAGCATCCTGAATAGGTCCCAAGCTGAGAAACAAATAGGCTGACCCAAGATATTTTGCCACCAAAGGCAAAGCAAAAGATGACACCACCTCCCGAGTTCCACATATGGAGGGAGAATGAATTTTCTGCCAATCTGAAGGCAGTAGTCTAGTTTAGGGAATGAGGACAGCCACAGAAGAGAACTGCTTTGAAGCTCAGGAAAAATCTAGAGGATTATGGTGGCTCTTTGTCCATGAAGGTAAATAACTCTCTCTGATTAAATGTTGAACCAACGGTTACCCCTCTGAGAGTAAGAACACAATAATCTCCAAATGGATCAAGAAAAGTACTATGGAATATATAGCTGCCCAAAAATGTATTTGTGCAATAATCAAGACTATTTCCTGAAACCTCAAATTGACCAGTTTTAGGCGTTCCAAAAGACGTGCAACACACAATGTGGTATATGTTGAGATACCACATAGTTTAGATAGGCATACATTTAGATAGTGTCTTATACGGTTTCAGTTTTAACATGCGTCCCTTTTCTATTTTATTTTTTATCAGTGTAGATGTCAGTTACTAGGCGGTCCTTGTAAATGAAAAAGAAAAAAACTACTGTATATACTCGTGTATAAGCCTAAAAATTTAGCTCAAACATTGACCCCAAAAAACTGGGTTGACTTATTCACAGGTCAATGTAAATATTGCATCTTAACTCTTATTTAAAAGAAGGAACCATTCCCACGTGAAAGACATGAGTATAATCTCATGGAAGCACCAATCTTCTCTGCTTTCTCATTTCTCAAGCACAAAGAGTAATGCCTGCCAGAACTTTATAAGTTCTTTGACACTGTTTTGCTTTGCTTCATCTTTTAGTTCTTTTGCTATATTCCCCTAAATTTTATCCTCGGCTTATCCATGGGTCATAATTTTGGCCCCAAAACCTGCCCTCAACTTATACAAGAGGTCGACTTATAGTTGAGTATATATTGTACCTACTATATTGATTGATCTGAAGACGAGCCATCAGGTCAAAACGGCCAGTTCAAGATCCTGGCAATGGACACTGGTATCATTATTGTATCACATCTGGACTCTTGTATCAGCATATTCAATTAATCTCAAATCTATTGTTCTAATTTGTCTGTGTATACCACATTGTGAGTTGTATGTCTCTTTTGAAACGCCTATAATTGGTCCATTTCAGGTTTCATAAATAGTCTGGATTATTCCACAAATATAGATTTTTTTGATAGCTTTATATTTTCATAGTCCTTTTCTTGATCCATTTGGAGGATAAAGGCAGAACCAACCACAAGTGGTGATAGAACAAGATTGGTGTTATTTGGGTCTACTGTTGGACATCAGGCAATAATCTGGCAGCCACATTCCAGTGAACTTCCATTTCTAAAATGTTTTTAAGGCAGACCCCATGTAGATCAAGGTTGTAGGAAGCTTTGTACTGAAATCAGACCCTTGGTCTATTGCCAAATGTAACAACAATTTTCAAGGATTTCAGGCAGGATTCTTTTTATAGGCATTTTTCTATACCTGCTGAAATCCCAGGCCCAAGTGTGCTTAGCTCCCGAAATCAGAGATCTGTTGTATTCAGGATGGTAGACCTGTCAGGGATCTGCTGCCTTTATGTTGCTCTGCCCCTGACCTAATTGAAACATTCATTATGACTAAAGTCAGTGGTAATATTATGCTTTTAATACCCCCTCCCCCTTTAATAGAAAGGTTATATTCCATTTTGTTTTGTGTGCAATGGGGTGCAGAATCCTCGTCGTTCTCCATAAATGTCTCATTCAAACATTGCAGCAGACAATCCATTCTGCTTAAAATCTTCCGTCACTTGCTTTGAATGCTGGATTTTAGCTGCCAGTGCCTCAAAGAGATCACGCTGATCAATGGCTGTGGCCACTTTATAGATTAATTCTTCTGTCGACTCCAAACCTCTCAATCCGAGATTAACTCCGCAGCCTGCCAAAGAGTAAGTTTCAAGAGAGAGAAGAAAAAAAGACCAGTTATTTTTCAAGGACCAACTTAAACTCCTGTCAATCTGTGAAGGAAAATAACTTATTGCCTTTGCTTGTAACTGTCCTTTAGGATTTAAAACAACCAACCAAAGAATGGCACTTTTATAAAGAAGAGTGGAGTTTAAACTAAAAAGGAAGAAAGAAGAGTAACAGTCCAATGAAGGGCACCTTTTAAATTCAAATCATAAATATACTTGGCTATGGAGGCCATTGGCCATTTTGCCTCCTCACTGCCATGCATATGTTTTGTATGTTTATTTGTATGTTTTAAATTGTATTGATTTTTATTTTTATTTTTAAGCCGCTTTGTGTCCCAATTGTGGGGAAAAGTGGGATATAAAGATGATGATGATGGTGGTGGTGGTGATGATTGGAGAAAAACATTGTTTACAGTTTCATTGTGAGTTTCAGAATATTGCTCCTTTAAAAAAGGGAAAGCATGCCTTTTCTGAGGCTCAACATCCAAAGCAGTGAGCAAATGTTCTGAAGAGAGCTGCCTGCAGATTGACAAAGTTGTCTACAGTGGTATATTGAGAAATGAATGAAGATTGGCTAAGGTGCCCACCGATGCCTACAGACTTGTTTCCTATTTATTGAAATCCTAATAATAATAATAATAAATTTTATTTAATACCCCACCCCTCTGAAACCAATCGAGGCAGAACGATGACAGGGTTTTCTTGCCAACATTTCTTAGGGGAGAAGGTGTCATTGCCTTCTTCTGAGGCTGAGAGAGTGTGACTTACCCAAGTTCACCTGGTAGATTTTTAAGGCCAAGTGGGGATTTGGACCCCCTAGGGGGTCCTAGGGGCCAGCATGGTATAGTTGTTTGAATGTTGAACTAGGACACTGGGACACCAGAGTTTGAATCCTGGCTCAGCCATGGCAACCCACTGGGTGACCTTGGGCAAGTCACATACTCTCAGCCTCAGAGGCGACAATGGCAAACACCCTCTGAAGAAACTTGCCAAGAAAATCCTATGATAGGTTCGCCTTAGGAGTTGCCATAAGCCAGAAACAACTTGAAGGCACACAACAACACCTCCCAGCGTCCTAATCCAAGGCTGCATCTACACTGTAGAAGTAATGCAATTTGACACCACTTTAAGTAATGCCATCCTATAGGATTTGTAGTTTTAAAAGGTCTTCAGCCTTCTCTGCCAAAGGGTACTGGTGCCTCACAAAACAAAAAATCCCAGGGGTCTACAGCAGGGGTAGGCAACTTAAGGCCCGGGGGCCAGATGTGGCCCCTCAAGGCCTTTGGACCGGCCCCAGGCAGGTCCTGCCGTCGCCGCCCCCACCATGATGATATTGATTATTATTTTTATTACTTGTTCTTGGGGTTTTC
>CM034704.1:6042317-6060708 GCA_020142125.1 Phrynosoma platyrhinos
AACCCAACCCAACCCAACCCAACAAAGGGACCCAGATGCAACAATGGTCCAGGCTTCTCTAAGCTTTCATTTAAACCCAACCCAACTCAACTCAGCCAAGGGTTTCAGATGCAACAATGGTCCAGGCTTCCCAAAGCTTACCTTTAAACCCAACTCAACCAACGGACCCAGGTGCATCAATGGTCCAGGCTTTCCAAAGATTACCTTTAAAACTAGCCCAACTCAACCAAGTGATTCAGATGCATCAATGGGCCAGGCTCTCCATAGCTTGCCTTTAAGCCCAACCCAACTCGACCCAACCCAATGATGGGATTCAGATGCATCAATGGTTCAGGTTTTCTAAAGCTTGTCTTTAAACCCAACCCAACTCAGCCCAACTCAACTCAACCAAGGGACCCAGATGCATCAATGGTCCAGGCTTCTCAAAGCTTGCCTATAAGCCCAGCCCAACTCAACCAAGGGATTCAGGTGCAACAATGTTCCAGGCTTTCCAAAGCTTACCTGTAAACCCAACTCAACCAAGGGACGCAGGGGCATCAATGGTCCAGGCTTTCCAAAGCTTACCTTTAAACCCAACCCAACTCAACCAAGGGATTCAGATGCATCAATGGTCCAGGCTTTCCAAAGCTTACCTTTAAACCCAACCCAACTCAACCAAGGGATTCAGATGCATCAATGGTCCGGCGTTCCAAAGCTTACCTTTAAACCCAACTCAGCCAAGGGATTCAGATACATCAATGGTCCAGGCTCTCCATAGCTTGCCTTTAAGCCCAACCCAACTCATCCCAACCCAATGATGGGATTCAGATGCATCAATGGTTCAGGGTTTCCAAAGCTTGTCTTTAAACCCAACCCAACCCAACTCAACCCAACTCAACTCAACAAAGGGACCCAGATGCATCAGTGGTCCAGGCTTTCAAAGCTTGCCTTTAAACCCAACTCAGTCCATCCCAACTAAGGGATTCAGATGCATTAATGATCCAGGCTTCCCAAAGCTTGCCTTTAAGCCCAACCCAACCAAGGGATTCAGATGCATCAATGGTCCAGGCTTTCCAAAACTTGCTTTTAAACCCAACCCAACCCAGCCAAGAGGCCCAAATGCATCAATGATCCAAAGCTTGGCTTTAAACCCAACCCAACGTAACCCATATCCAACCCAAACAGGGGACCCAGTTTTAAAGGTATGCAAGGGAGACATTGGTAGCCAGAGATTTGGTACACTCCAGCCTACTTCCTCAGATACATCTTTGATGGAGCAATGGGCCAGGCTTTCCAAAGCTTGCCTTTAAAGCCAACCCAACCAAGGGATTCAGTTTTAAAGGTATGCCAAGGGAGAAGTTGATAGCTGGAGCTTTGATATACTTGAGCCTACTTCCTCAGATACTTCTTCAATGGATCAATGGTCCAGGCTTTCCAAAGCTTGCCTTTAAATCCAATCCAACCAAGGGACCCAGATGCATCAATGGTCCAGTCTTTCCAAAGCTTGGCTTTAGGCTCAACCCAACTCAACTCAACCCTACCATTTGATACAGCTTTAACTGCCATGTCTCCATGATATTGAATTCTGGGATCTGTAATTTTGTGAGATATTTATACTTCTCTGTCAGTGAGCTATGATCCCACAACTAACTACAAATCCCAAGATTCCATAGGGTGGAACTACGGCAGTTAAAGTGGTGTCAAACTGCATTATTTCTGCAGCGTAGATGCGGCTCTAGTATGCTTTTAGTGGCTTTGGTCCCATGCTGGGAGAAAGGCAGGGAATTAATTAATTAAGCATGACTAAATCTGGATTCAATCCTCAGTTTTTGATACAAGTGTTTATAAAAGCTGCAGTTTGGAAGTGCCAACTCTATAAGGGACATATTTGCCTTCTGTTATGGGATGGTATACCTCTTCTGAGATGAAACCTACTATTATACATGCATGCATTTTGCATGCTGTTTTATTTATGTATGTATTCTGTTCCCTCTTTTAACATATTTGAACAATATGGCTCACAGTGAAAGCAGTAAGCTTGCATTCATGATTATCTGTTTGCAGATCCAATTAACATATGAATTGATAAAACAACTAAAACTAAAATGAATATAATCTTGTTCCTGTTTACCTAGACGTAAGCTCCATTAGAGTTAATGGAACTTACTTCTGGGTAGACATATATTGCATTGCCCTGTAAGCTGCCTTTAACATGTTGATAGCTACCAAAGTAGGACTTAACATGAGCTACGTTGTGTTTACTCCCTAGTATGTGTGCACAGGAATTGCAGTTTTAAACTCCCCAGTTCACATAGTCGTACACTGAAACACCATTCCACAGAAGATCGCTACTGCAGCTCCAAGCCATTCTCTTGTGCTTTTAAAAAATAACTTTATTAAAATGTATAAAGTTTGCAGAGTGAAAAACGTTTACAAATGTTTTGATGTAAAGCATGGTGAGAGATGTGCCCTCTCCCCATCACTGTCTATATGCTGATAGCAGGCAGACTATTATATTATTGAACAACATGCAGTTTAAAAATCCAACTCCACCCAGCAAGGCATCTTCAACCACTACAAATTATTTCCTAGTTCTCATATGGGCAGTGAAGTAAAGGGTTTTTTTTTTTTGCAATGATAGTTGCTGCTAGTATAGTGAAGATGTTTGGTCCTTGGTCAAAGTGTCCAATTTATTAATCAAATTTTAGAGTCTGGATAGGACATTTAGCAATGATTGATAACAAGTGGCTTAAAGGTGGCTGTCTGCAAGGAACCTTGCAATGTATCTAAGGAATCTTGCAATGTCTGATGCTTAGGAAATCATTTAGTCAGATACATATACCCCTCACAATTCCCTCTGTCTTGCATTCCAGCGTAACTCCTGGGATATGTGTGCCCTTTAATTGGAGATCAAATAATGGATCTATAAGGAACACCAAACTATGTTCTATGTTAGCTGCTTCATCACAAATGTAAGTGATGTGACCACACTCGCAACTGAGAATTGATCTTATGGCAGCCTTTGGTACTTTGGACACAGCATTATTTGCAATTGAAGAGGAATAAATTAATAGAACAAATACCTACTTTAAGGGAAAAGGTACATCATAGTGTGCATAAGAAGAAATGTGCAATCTAAGTGAACATGAAGGTTTTGCTATAGGCATGCACTTGAATTTAGGACTGCACCATAACTGAAGAACATTTTTACTATTCCATAAAAAACTAGTTATTTAGATGAGGTCTTTGGAAGTCTTCGGGTAGTTCTGTATTTCCTACTTCAAGACTAGATGCAAGACAGAGGGAAGATCCCTTCAATGCTATGATCCCTTCAAGTTCCCTTCAATGCTATGATTCTATTAAAAACCATGGATGGGCATTAAGATTTATACTTTCATGCCAGAAAAAGTCATGTTCAATGCTGAAGCATGTCTGCTTCAGAAAGATGCATCCCAATTTCTGTGGGTTTAGAAACTTGGTCCAAAACAAGATTAACAGTTTCAGCCCTATGTTCTTGGGAGTAAGGATGCCCTTGTGAAACATGCATTCAAGTAAGAATAATATCATCGGGTTGCATAATGTTCAAACAACTGAGAAGTCATCTAAAACCTCCCCACCATCCTTGCCTATTGAGAAATTCCCCTGTACTTGCAGTGGGCGGGACCATGGGAAGAACAATCAAGAGTTTTGGATCTTTGGTAGAGTGGGTCTTTTTCAGTGAGTGGGTGAGTATCTTAGGGTGCATCTACACTGTAGAAATAATACAGTTTGACACCACTTTAACTGTCATGGTGTCATCCTACAGAATCCTGGGATTTGTAGTTTTTTCAGGCACCAGTGCTCTTTGGCAGAGAAGGCTAAAGACTTTGTAAAATTACAAATCCCAGGATTCCATAGGATGGAGCTACAACACTTAAAGTGGTGTCAAACTTCATTATTTGTACACCCTTGGGCAAGGTGAGACTGAACTGAATTTAGGAAAGATACACAGGAAGAAGATCCCAGAAGGTAGGGAACAGTAGGTTTGAAAGGATCAAGAGACTGTAGACAGGCTTGTGGAATTAGAAAGTTTAACAAAGGAACAGAGGGAAAGCCAATTGCATGGATGTGAGCTTGTGAGTTTTACATGAAATCTGCTAACTATAAAAGTAAGTTCTCTGGCAGGCCTGGCACAAACTGTGATCCATAACATCCACAGGCTGCTTATTTGGCTTTTGAGGAATCTTCTGGTTTTGCTGTCTGCCTAGCTTTGCCCAAAAAGAGAGAGGGCAAGGATCAATGCCAAGCTACAATCAATATTAGTCCAACTACGTTGACAGGGACATGGAAGGGCAGCGATTAATCAGAATGCAGAAGATTGCTTTTGGGATTGTGAATTGTATAGTTTTCCAAAGAGATACAGTATTTCTAAACCTCTAAATCAACTCTACCTGTCAATGGTTGATTATTCTGGCATCTTCAGCTCCTGCTCACCTGCTTTTCGGTGGGAATGTCTGTGCAGTGGGAATTCTCTGCCCAGAGTTTAATGGATTTGTTGCAAAGGCTGGTAATTGCAAAATGGCACCCTGGCATATGCCCAAGATCCTGCACAGGGAGATAGAGCATAAAGTACTCCATCTATCCCTCACCTCCTAAAGGACTCATCTGTCTCTTGCTGGGCTTCCAAACACAGCCATTTAGTGGCTAGTAAAGAGTAGGGAATGGTGGTGGAACATCTAATTATTTCACTATAACTGCCTGGACAATGATGAATGCATCACCCAGGATGTATCAAGGGTCTTTGGGAGGTCTTGGAGAATGACATCATTACCATGTGTCCAGCCATATGAACTAGATACCACCACCCTGGTCACTGCATGGCCGTATTGGGGGGAGACTGTTGGAGGAGGATGAGTCCTGAAAGGATAGTGTTCATTGCAGAAAGGAAGTGTCAGATTCCTAACTCTTCAATGACTAAAAAACCCCCCACATATGCCAGAGTTACATTGATGTACATCACTAACAGGATGCCAACTAATGTGTCTTCTCAGAGTTAGGTAGGAAGCAGCCTACAAGCAGTAGATGCGCTTAAGGGATAAGGAATTCACACACATATCGTTTGACAGTACGGCAGACTTCATCTACCCATTTTCCTTGAGCCGAGTGGGAAAACAAGACACAATTTTCTCGTTTCCCTCCATTGGGTTGTGACCTGTCCCAGTTGAAGTAGTTGAGCACCATTCCATTGACATCAACAAATTTTCCCTCATTGACCATGTCTGTGACACCCAGCCAAAAATCTCCGCCACCTGGCAAACTCTTCTTGGTGTATTCTCGGAGAGCATTGGTTTCATCAGCATCTCTAGGGATAGCAAGAGTCCCTCCCTTGGCTATGCAGTCTTCATTGGCTTCATGGAAATGTTTGGCACCGTCAGATGCCAAGTAGCATTTCTTATGGACCTTTGTTCCACGAAGACAGACTGTGAATGGAAGAGGATGGACACAATGATTAAAGCTGCTTCAGTTATCACCATTACTCAAAACTATCCTGGACCTGGCATTGTCCATCATTTGGCTGAAGAGCCATAAAGGGAAGTGAGAAGAGATGGAGCAGGGGAAGAGCTGAGATACACCGCATGCAAACCTTGCCCAGCCCAGAGACATAGACCTGTGCTGGCACAAAGTTAAGACGAAGTTAGGATTGGTTGGAATTATTTCCAGCACATAGAAATCAATGGAAGCTTCTCCAAAATTAAATTCCTATATTCCAGTCCGTCAGATCATGCATAACCTGGAAGGACTGAAGTTTGGATACAATACAGTTTCAGGTGGCCTAATGTTGGCTCAGCCAACTATTGGCCCACTTTCTGAGTTAAAATGCAGATCATACACCATTAGTCACTCCCCCAGCATAACAAGGACAAGCCACCAATATCCTTTGGAAAACTACTATGGCTATAGAGAATAAGCTGAGCTTGTGACATATTTTCTGTATGGGGATTCTGAGAGCTGTAATCCAAAAAGTAACATTCCAAAGCTCCAAGAATAACTTGCACTCAGTTTACTGCTCAAATAATTGTTTAAAATCATTGGTTCTTTATACTGTAATCTCCTCATTAAAATTATGAAATGTTTGGAATTTGGACTTCCCCCCCCATTCCTAACCAGCCTATGTAAAGTTACTTTTTAAGAAAAATGCCAATACAGTAATGACATACCAAAGCCACCCACAATGAAGCATTTATGGGATGCTGCATTGAATCCTTGAGCCTCAACCTAACACTGCTCAGTTATAGATGGCTTCAGCATGTGATTATATTTATTATTCTTAAAAGTAACTTTATACTTTCTCTTCTCACTTGTGATTTCGAAATGTAATATTGGTAGTAAAGAGAAGTGGGACAATTGCATTGCCTGAGAGGCCAGTGGCTATTAGTCCTCAATTACCTAAGAAAACAGCAGCCATCCTATCAGACTACCTGGACATTTTCTATACTTCGAACTTTAACAATGCATATTTTCCTTTTCCCACTTCTTCTCTTATTCCTTGTGTGAAATCAGGAATTACCATTATCCACATGAAGTGATCCAGATGTATCTGCCATTAGCTGGAATGAATTTGTCTTAATGTACTAGGAATGCAGGAAGAAGTATCAGTTTGCATAAGTTGTCAGTCTAGCCTAATATTGTCTGCTGAGGTTGCCTGACTTGGACCTCCTGCATCTGTTTTACCCAGAATGTGGAAAACTTACTTTTCAGATGACAACTGCCAGACTCGCCCAGAGGATTATGGGAGTTGTAGTCCATAAAGTATTCCCCCTAAGTTTTTGGTTCTGCTACTGAGATGTGCACCCCTCCTACACTGAGTTTAATTTTTCTTCCATCCTAGACATTCCTTTTGGCCAGTGTTTCTTTCAGCTGTTTTGGTTTTTGAGGTTCATTAGAAGGGATGAAGGAGGTGGGAAGCTAAAAATGACTCAAGGACTGTTATTTGTGCTATTGCTAGTTGAAAAACAGCCCCTTCTGCCTTGCCACACTGGTTTCATGGTGCATGGCAAGGAAAAATGGATGTTTGTGTTGACATCAGCATGAATTGAACTATCAGGAAATAGGTGTATACTTGGCTTTGGACCACAGACAGGGATCTGAAGGCCTTTTCATTACTTTGAACTATGAAATGCCAAAGTAAAGCTAGGTGTGCATGAGGTCAACCTAGTTTTTAGCACATAAATGCTGCACCAGATTTCCTAAGGTGCTGCTCCAAACGTACTTGAAACAATCTCGGGGAGGTTATTTTTGGACTACAACTCCCAGAATTTCCTAGCCCGTCCAAAAAGTAACATTTCCAGATTCTGTGAGTAATAGACTGTTATCAAAACAGCAAATGCCTGTTTTTAGAACTCTCATTTCAAGTGATGTAATTATGAATATATATTAGCTTGTAGGCACTAATGACGAACGGCACGAACCACCTCTGTAAAGCATTTTCAAGTCCTAGTGATTTTCACAGGAGAGTTTAAACGTAGGATGTGCTTAACTTTCCCAATGGAAAGGATTTTTAAAAAAAAATCTTTCCGATAAATACTTGACAGTGGGGCTGGGCATAACACAGGACCCAAGGTGGCTTACAATTGTATTCAATGACCAGCAAGCCCACTACCTTCCTGCTGTCAGTCCTGAAGAATGATTTAGTTGCCAATCCAATCAGCTTTTGTGAATAAAATGTGAACAGGGCATTGTCTGACAGCAAGACATTTTGGACCATCCTTGCTCAGGAGTGGTAGTATAAAACCCCAGTACTGTTTAGTACAAAAGAGTGCCTCTGCCTCTATATACTCGTCTAAGGATTGAGGTTTTCTCTGTGTCTCATCAGTGTAGCCAACACACTTCATGAAGATATGGGAGAACACCTTCTCTGCTGTGACACTCTACTTGTGGAATATGCTCAAAGCACCAATATTCAACACCCAAGAAGCCCTTGATGACCTGGCTTAGTTCTGGAGCAAGAAAGAGCATAGAGGTTGTTGACTTTGCCCTGACAAACTACTCCTCTATACTCTTTCCAACTGTGGAGTTGGTAAGGAAACAGGGATCATTGAAAAGCAGCTGGCATGATGAAGCTATGACCAGGTTCAACACTGGGAAGTAGACTTCTCTGACCCACTTTCCAGCCATTATTGGTACTGTTCTGGTCCATGACCATAATAAAGATGAACTGAACTGAACATTATTGGTGATCACAGGACCAAATCATCCAATGAACTCTGAACTTTAAAACCTATCAGTCTTGAAGAAGCCCAGAGGGCACCTGCCAGCCAGAAACAGAACTTGGAAAGGTTACTTTTTGACAACTGCCAGAATTGGTAAGTATGGCCACTGTAGGAATCCTTTGTTGTTATTTTCCATCAAATCAACGTTGACTTGTGGCAATCCCATGAATGAAAGACTTCTAGGATCCCTGGTCATTAACTGTTCTGATCAATTGCAATCTCAGGGGCATGGTTTCCTTGGTTGAATCAATTCTACCAGTTATACAATCTTTTCCTCTTTTCCTTCTGCCTTCTACTTTACTAAGCATTGTTGCCTTTTCCAGTGAGTCACCTCATCTCATGGTATGCCCAAAATATGGCATCCTTAGTTTAGTCACCTTCACTAAAGTGAGAGTTCAGGCATGATTTCTTCTAAGACCTGTTCATTTGTCTTTTTAGCAGCCTATGGTATCCATAAACACTATTGTGTTACAACATTGTCCCAATTTATCCACCATTAAAGCCATGCATTCTGATCTGTTTGTTCTCTTTTTCAATCAGTCCTTCCAAGCACTACTCCATGGGCACTTTTATTCACAGACATTTCTGTTACCCTTGTCTTGTAGGAACAGAACATTAAAAACTCAGACTTACCTGTCTGTAGTGCTTGCATTTCTTTCAGGGCATTGACCTCTTGCCAAAGCTTGTCAATTTGACTCTTTAGGTCACCATTTTTTTCTTAAATAAGTAAAAGTTGACATATATTAGTATGCCTGTGGACTTTAGACATATTTACATTAAGTTGGACTAATGCATTTTGAATAACCCATTTAAAATTTGGACTAAATACCAGAGTAGGTTCAAAATCCATAGATCTGAAAGCCACAAAACCCCACAGCACAGAATTTTGTAGTACTATACAGACACTGTAACTGTACTACAGGGTCATAACATTTACTGTGAGTGCTGGCAGGTTATTTTGTGATTGCTGACACATCAGAATATTAGTCTCTTCTAAATACAGAAGAAAGGAAAACCCCTCATGCAGAAATATGAATTAAGCCACATGGATCCATGTCAGTGGGGTTGGAGATTCATACCAAGTTTTAATTCAAACTTGAAAAGAGCTCTCCAAAGTGCTGAACCATGTCCAGTAGACAGACACAATACCTTTGATAGCGTCTAAAACCACTGAGATAGAAGCCAGTAGAATGAATATAGAATAAAGTGAATTGTGCAGTTTTCACATTAACTTGGGAAGCCCATCGACAATTGTGTTCAGTTGTCAAATCAATAAAATCACTTGTGCATTTTAAAAAAAATATCTTGCAGTGTTATTATTTTATCAATACAAAATTATCTCCATCAATAGTGCTGATGTGACAACCTCAGTGGCTCCAGTCCAGGGGAAGTCTGCCGTGCTTCCCACTGAAAGGAATAGATATTGAGCTAGAAAATCCTACTGATTTTCAATGGGGCCCAAGTCCAATTATTGTTGGCTGGGTTAGGGTCAGTATGCATGCCTATGGAGCTCTTTTCCACACAGTCGTGACATATCACTTCCCATAGATGCATGGCTGGGGGAACTTGCTTTTCTTAACCTGATACCTTCTTGATATGTTGCAGTACAACCTTCATCATCTTAACCCAATGGGGCCAATTGTCCTTGGTGGCTGGAGACAATGGAAATGACAGTTCAACACATCAAGGAGGTACCATGTTGGGAAAGGCTGCTCCAAAAGTATGGAACACAATGCTGAAGATAGCTTACATCAGTGACATTTTCAGTGCTGCGATGCATGCCCTGCACAATTTTGTTTGACAGAAACACACTGAAGAGAGTGATAGGAAAAAAAACAACCAGGCTCTCTATTCATATGCACACCAATATTTCATGGAGTTTTAGGTATGAGTAAAAAAAAATGCCTCAATTTAGATGTTGTTTTGGTCTTGAACAGTTTCTAATTATACTGTAATGGTTTGCATGTTATACTAGGACTCCAGGAGACCAGGATTCAAATCTTGGCTTGGCATGAATAGAACGCTTTCAGTAAGGACTAACTCCCCTGTATCTGACATTCAATCAAAATGAGGTTTGCACCATGCCACCAAGAACTAGCATCATTTGAGTGTTCAACTAGGACCCAGCGTCCTAGTTCAAAGCCCTAGGGACCAAGGTTCAAATCCCTTCACAGCCACCCTCTCTTAGCCTCTGGAAGGCAATTGCAAACCTCTTCTGAATAAATTGTGCCAAGAAAAATCCTATGACATGGCCACCGTAATTCATAGTCTACTTGAAGGCACATGACAACAGTACTTACTAAACTGAGAGGCTGTATGGAGTAGTAGTTAGATCAGGACTGTTGAAGAGAAGGTTAAATCCCCACTATGTGGCTTACTGTGTGAACTTGGTCCATTTATATTCCTTCAGCCTAACCTACTTTATAGGGTTGTTGTGAGAACATAATATGAAGTATGCTGCTAACCTTTAATAAAAAGCAGGACAATTGTGTAATAAACAATAGGCTGTTGCAATGAGCTTTTTTTTTTTTACTTCCCCATCGAAGCTGTAATCCTCTCCTCATATACTTTGGGGTAAGTCCAATTGATTCCTCCATTGTAGTAAGTTCCACTTAATTTGGGGAAATTAATAGCTTATTTCTGAGCAGCCATGTAATGAATTGGGAAGTCGATAAAGGTAAGTTCATTATTTCTTCAAGTAAACATGTGCTGGGTGAATCCATGATGCCATGACACTCCAAACTAGTTGCAAATAATGCACACATTTATTCTGACAAATGTAGAACTTTTTCAGCGCTGAGTATTAAAGTTGCAAATCTGCACATGGTAGAGTTTGAGTTCCACAGAACTTGACCATGTGTAGATTTGTAAATTTAATACTCACCACTGGAAAAGTTTTACATTTGTCAGAATAAATGGTGAGTGGTGGTCATGGTATGTGACTCTAAATATAGAGAGCTGGAAAGAACTGGCTACTGGTAGTCTAGATCAGGAAAAATGAAAGCAATATGTACTCTTGATTTCATTTTTACCTGCTCTAGACTACCAGGGGCCAGTTCTTTCCAGCTCTACATATTTCAATCTGTCCATCCAAAGCCACATCAGTAACATTTTTGGGAGAAGATGATTCACTATTTCAGGGTGGATAACAGATGTGTTAGGTTTTCAACCATTCAAAACATCAGGAGGGCAAATTTGCCCACTCTCAAAGCTATGTTGAATGTTACTAATGTATTATTAGAGTAAATTATTAAGCACCACAAAGATAACCTCAGAATAAGAACCCTACTACGATCATATTTTCTGAATTTTTTAAAAAATACTAAATTATCTCAGAGCAGATTCTAAAAGTGCATGATTGCACAAAAACATTGCTGATGCTATGTAGGTCTGAGTTTGATCTGAGTCCAAGAACTCTGTACTGTAGACCAATTTGTGTTCCATGATGAAGGGAAACTGGGATATAAATGTAATTAAAAACACACAAACAGAATTATCCAAA
Source organism: Phrynosoma platyrhinos (assembly GCA_020142125.1). Taxonomy (NCBI): domain Eukaryota; kingdom Metazoa; phylum Chordata; class Lepidosauria; order Squamata; family Phrynosomatidae; genus Phrynosoma; species Phrynosoma platyrhinos. The sequence goes on from CM034704.1 coordinate 6,054,048, forward strand.
TCAAATGAACCAATATAACAACAACAAATGCTTGTACCAAATACATTTGCCTTGGATGAAATCAAATACTATATTACACATCATAAAAAAAAAGTTAATCTCAGTAACCACAATATCTTTGCTCATTGCTTACCTTTCACTCTCCTTTTACTGTGTTTCCTAGCTTTGGAAGACTGGGCAGTGATATGATCCAGCAAAAGTATAGTAAAAAGGAGGAGAATCAGAAATCTTTTTTGTGCCATAGCTTTCTTCGGTGTGTAGGAGTCTTCAAGACCAGCTCTTGAGTACTTCACAGCATTGCATCCTGGAAGAACTGACAGTGTTGGGCTTTATAAAAGTGTAGTGAGAGAATTGGCTATGCTCCTTGTTTATGAACTGAGCGAACTCCTTCATTTGGCTTCATCATAAGGCACTCTCTTGTTCTCTGTTCTTTTCCCTTCCAGACTTACACTTCCTGTTAGTTCTGACCCACTGAATTTATCAGGTTTACAATTCAATGTGAGATATATTTACTCAGACAAAATTCCTGTAGAGTTCTGTGCTTCTAAGTGGGCAGCATTTATAACATAGAATTAGCTGCTCATTGAGTATGGCTGTGTTTATAAGGCCTGGACCCCCACATCTTTATTTGTAATTGTCATCTTTTCTGGCATTTTAGCTCTCTGTTTATGTCCTAACCTTGCCTTTTGTCTCATTTTGGATTGTCTAATCCTAGGGTTTGCTTGGTGAAGGGTTCTTGCAAGAGGGTTGACCATTGCCCCTATGTGTACAGTACTAATGTGTTAGTTGTAGTGTCACTGCTGATGTCTCTGAAAGATCCTCCACCAATGTCATCTACCATTACTGTTGCTACCCAGTAGCTGTTTGTCACCGACCTCAGGTTCCCCCTTCTAACCTCTCCTTTCTTTCTTTCAGAATATCTCCTTCTCAAGTCTTCTCAAGACCCTTCCAGCCCATCCTTCATCAAGTTCTCTTATTTCTTTTGTATTTATTATTATAGTGAGTGTATACTTACATTACAATTCTTATATGCTTACATATCTATTTATCATCCAACTTGATACACTTTTAACTAAAAAAGCATTAAAGAAAAGAAAGAAAAAAATCAACACACTTATATTTCCTAACCATTACGGTTGTCTTCTTTAGTATATTTTAAGTTTTTATCTTTTGACTATTTGAACTTTGTTTGATAACTGTGTGATTGTTCCTTGAAGGTTAATTTCACTTCCACTCAAAAATGGAGAATGGACATTCTACCTACTACAGATGAATGGTTATTAAAACTGCAGGACATGGTGGAAATGGACCGCTTGACAAATATGATGCATGAAAAGTTGGAAGAAGAGACTGAGAATGACTGGGACACAGTGGTAAATACTGTAAAAACAGATGGAAATAGAATTCAAATAGCAATTGTTGCAATAAGGATAATAGGATTGGAAACTCTAAGAAAACAATAGAAATGCTGACTTTAATGGTGACTATAACTTCAAGCGGAAGTCAAGTTCTCTCATTTCAAATCTGAGCTCCCTTCAAGTTCATTACTGTCAGTGTTGCCTCATCCTGTTTCCGCAGTAGTGGTGGTTTTCCTCCTTCCCCCTCTTCTTCCTTCCAGGGCCTAGTTGCTGGGCTGAGGTTGACTCTGGTAGAAGTGGCTGGCTTCCTCCTCTCCCCTCCCCTCCTACAATCCTGCAGTGGTATCTCTACTCCTGGTGTAACTCAGACCAAGTGTGGCTGTCGTGGTGGTGGTGACCAAAAGGGCATGATCACTCATTTTCCTTCACTGGAGTGAAACAGGGCTCTCAGCCTTCTCTTTTCCCCATGGTAGCAGTGGCCTTCTCATGAAGAGATTGTGGCCACCATAGCAAAGCAGGGCTGGGTGTGCTCAATATTTCCTTTCACTGCAGAAGCAGCAGCCTCCTTGTGAGTAGACCATTGCAGCCATGGTGAAGCAGGGCCAGGTGTGCTCATCCTTCTCTTTTGCTGCAATGGCATGCTTGTCACTGCCACGGTGACTCCAGGCCAGGCATGCTTGGCCTTCTCCATCCTTCACCATCACAGTGGTGAAGGATGGAGAAGTCCTTCTCACCCTGCAGTGGGAGGAGGACCCAATTAGGTGGCACCTCTCTTCTGGGGTATCACCCAGTATGGGCTGTACCCCCACATCCCTGTGGTGACACCATTTCAACCCGGTCAGGTTTTTTGGCAAACAGTTATGATCCAAAATCACCAGTCCTCAAGAGAGGTCCATAGGAAAATGAAGGGAGTCTCAGATAGCAATAGCAAGTACATTTCTATACTGCTTATCAGTGCAGTTAAGCACTCCCTAAGGGATTTACAATGTGTAAGCCAATTGCCCCCAACAAGCTGAGTAACCATTTTAGCAACCTATGGAAGGATGCAAGGCTGAGTGGACCCTGGAGCCCTGCCTGGGATCAAACTCACAAACTTATGGCTGTGAGTGGCTGCAGTACTGATATTTAACCACTGCGCTGCCAGGGCTAGATTCCGAGGGTGCACTGGGAGAAGTGAAATATAGCATACTAAATGTTTGTGAAGAAAATTGTCCTCCATTTGAAATGGCAGCTGCATTTCACTAAGTTTTCCAAGTGAAAATATAAACACACGGTCACTTTTCATCAGTTGTTATAGTGAAGGTAGAGAAAATGTTATAAACATCTGGTGAGTGCACTCCTCAGATTTTTTATCCCAGGTACGGATAGCCTGCATGACAAAGATGGGAAAGTGTTTTGATTCTCTAGTGCCAGACTATCTCTCCCAGGATCAAACTGGTAAGATGGATGATGTCACATGAAATGCTTCACCTGATGTAATTTTGCCCCCTACCTTTCCCAGATACTGTATTCCTTTTTTTGCATTCCAAGAGCAGCACAAAGTACTACATTGTAGTCTTATCTCTGATACAACATTGAAGAGAACAGAGGGGATTCCTCTGCCTCCCACTCATGTTTTCAGTGGGAAACACTCAGTAGGTCTATAGTTTTTTGTGGGTTTTTCAGGCTGTGTGGCCATGTTTTAGAAGAGTTTCTTTCTGACATTTTGCCAGCATCTGTGGCTCTGTCTGTCTCTGTCTGTCTATAGCAGGGGGATAAATCATTGCCATCTCCAATCTGATATGTTGTTGTCATGTGCCTCCAAGTCATTTCTGACTTATGGCAATCCTAAGGTGAACCTTATCATACAAAGCCAGCATTAGGGGATGTGGGAAATATGGGCCACACCAGCTGCACCCAAAGGAGGTATGTGATACTACTGCTCCACAAATATCTGCCTTTGGGGAGAAATGGGTTGCAGCATTCACCTGTGTCCCTTTAAAATGGTGGTGCTCAGCAGAAAAGATTGTGTGAGTGGGGCATGACTCAGTGGGAGTAGAAAGGAGAAGCCCCAGTTTTTTAAAAAATTAAAATGTTGAAATGTTAAAATATAATTTTATTTTTTTCAATCCCCCCCAATTTTTCTTTAAAAACATCACATCGTATTATAAATTTTCCCTTTAACCACATGAAACAATGTACATGTCAATACATTTAGACTGTGCATATGAGATTGTAATTGAAAGGTACTATTTTAATGTTGCTAGTTGTTTATGTCACAACTATTGCCATTACATTCAGTGATATATTGGAATTATAATTTATGAGTAACATTAGTTCAAAAAAAACCTTACTAAGGATTCTGTATGGCGTGGTGTGGGAGGAAGTCAATGGGTATCGCACCAGGTGACACCAACCCTAATGATGCCATTGATACCATGGGGTTTTCTTGGCAAGATTTGTTCAAGGGGGTTGCTTTGATCCACTCCTGTGATTGAGTGAGTGTGAATATAAAGGGTGCAAAGGATTTATTTGAATTATTAACACTGGGATATTTGGGTGACATGTTGTATTGCAACCCTCTGAGGTCTGGTGACAGGCATGTGCAGACCCCAGACCTCTAGAAGTTGTATAATCATGCTGTAACCACAATACCAAACTGGCTGAGCCTCACTTTCTGCCACATTAAAATACATTTTTCCCATTTCAGTTTAAGAGTTCAAAAACTGACTAGTTTGTCCTCATAAAAACTTGTCCTACTTAGTTTCATCATTCCATTATAGGAAAGGGGCTGCAATAAGGCATGAAAGCTCACACCACACCAGCACATTGTACAATACAATGATAACATGAAGAGAGAATTAATTCTAAAAAAGACTGGAAAAAGAAATGAAGAAATACCTTGAGAGTGATGGTGGGATGACTTTATTTTACCCTACATATTTCCTTCTGGGTGCAACAGGAAGTAATTGAGAATGTTAACATCTTACAAGGTCTTGTAGAAAAGGGATGGGGAAATTTTACCTTTCAGATGTTGCTAGAATTCAACCCCCATAGGTACATAGCCAAGATCCCACATTGTGGTTGCATAGGTAAGTCTCGTCACATAGATCCTTGTTATGATTATAGCTCAGGAATGAAGTAAACAACATGGAATGCTTCAATTTTCTGCAAGGGTTTGGCTCTCCAAGGTTCACCCACAAAACATTCCTTGTTGTGAAGACACCAGAGAGACTGGTGGTTGTTAAAAAGGCCATACCAGGCTTGCTCAATAAACCTGAGCTTTTTATGTTTGACAAAATACACATTATTATTTCCAAAGGTCATACAAGTATGCCTCAGTTAACAAAGCAAATGGGACAGCATGACTTACAGATCTAGCTTTTTTTAAAAAAACATGGTGGGGATATCTGGTAAGGCAGGCTGTCTGCTTTTTGCTTTTTTCCCTGTCTTGCAGTTTATGCATGCATGATAAGAGATTCTGGAAGCAGCTGATGTTTACCTTCTCATTTGGAAGCAGGCACACACAACTACAGTAGGATTGGCTGGAATAGAAGCTTACTGCTGCAGCCTCTCCAAGCTTGTCTGTTCTTTCTCATTAATACGCTTTGCCATCTTGATCACAGCCTGATGTTGCTTCACCTCATGCATCCTAGTTTTCATCTGTAGCTGTCCTGGGTTCAAGAGTATTTAGCCAGGATTCATCCCTGAAGCTTACATCTGCTTTCAAATGGATAAGATGGTCAGAGTGGTCATACCCTGAGCACTCAAGTTTTTTCCCTGCCAAGTAGTCCCTCAAAAGGTTTAGCCTTCCTGGGTAATTCTTTAGGATTTTGACTTTGCTGCTGGTTTCCCCAGCCTCCTAGTCTTCCCCCCAGAAAGCCTTTATTTGTATTGATGTATTCAAGTCCAAGTCTCAAGTCCTTGCAAGATACTTTCAAGTCAAGTCCCAAGTCAAATCTCAAGTCTAGGAGCCTGTTTTTAACAGAAAAAAGGGAGTTGGGGTGCGTTTCTTAGAAGGGAATAGCAAACATGTTAAGCAATGAGCTTGAGGTGGGGAGTTGAGGTCTGCTTGGCTGCCTGTCCTCACTGCACATCGGAGCAACCTTCTAAAGATTTTCAAAAACTTAAGAAGAATTCTTCCTCTTCAAGCCCATTGCCTAACATGTTTGCTGTTCCCTTCTGAGAAATGTGCCCCACACTCTGGGGACAGAGTCTTGTCTGCTGCTCAAAGTGCGGGTGTGTGTGTGTCTGGAACAGATCCCCCATGAAAATGGAGGGACAACTGTACACAAAAACCTGTTGCAGAACACTTCAATCTTCCTGGACATTTCATCTACTCTACATTGATCGGGCAATCAGACTTTGGGAATTGTAGTTTGTTGTGGCAGCACCTCTGAGAAGACATGACTCACCAGAAATGACAATAATGCTTGGCACAGTAGCAGGCAATAGGAAAAAAGAAAGACCACAAATGGAAAACCACAAATATTCAAGCCTCATAGGCTTGAATGGGGGCATGCACCCCATTTTATCCCCTTCCATTTCCTGCCCATGAATTGACAAGGGACGAGGACTTGAAGTCCACAAAAATGGAGGGGCAACTGATATCCATTCCTAACATCTGATTTATGTCCATTTATCTTCTGGCACAGAGACTGTCCTGTTTGCCCGATCAATGTAGAGTACTGAAGGGCATTGTTGACAGGGAATGGCATATATCACTTTAGAGGATGAGCAAGTGAAAGTGCCTCTAATATTGTGGATTATGTGATTAGGTAATTACATTTCCAAGGTAGATGTGTAGCAGAGTTGTAGCTTGGCAATATTTGTTCAGAGTAGGTTTGCCATTGAGCCTTAGAGAGTGTGACACACCCAAGGTCACCCAGTGGGTGTCAATGGTGAAGCAAAGATTCAGATCCTGGTCTCCAGAGTTGTCCGATGCTCAAACCACTCTGGCTTTCATCATTGTTGTATCCCCCTCCCTTTAATTTTTACCCGAATTCTCTCAACCTGTTTTCCATGCTCTGAGTCATGGATCCTCTCACAGGTGTACACATAAGATACTCCTTGACATATGATCTTCCTGCTTCTATTCCATTCATCTTTCATCTGTTTCTTTGGTGATTGGGACAAAGGCAATTGACTTATATTACAAGGGGGGGGGGAAATCCCACCTAAGCATTAGGAGGACCTTCCTGGTGACAAGATCTATTCAACAATGGAACAGACTGCTGTGGAAGGCAGTTGACTCTCCTTCTTTGGATGTCTTTAAAGAGATGTTGGATGGCCATCTTTTGGAAGTGCTTTAGGGCCTTTGCAGA
>CM034704.1:6068631-6086254 GCA_020142125.1 Phrynosoma platyrhinos
CCCCCCCCCCCGCTGTTTTGGTACACATCTCCTATTCTGTCAATGCAGGCTTTGCACGTTCCCTGCCATTACTGAAATCTGCAAGAGTTATTTGAGTCCTAACCTAAGAGTGGGACAAATGGAATGAGTGTGTACAGATCACTGGCAAGGAAGATACTTTCATATTGCCTGAGATTTTCTGAAGGGAAGGTGGAAATGTCTCCTTCCATTTGAAAAACACCAGGCTAGTGAGATAGCGTCGCTGTCTCATTTCTGCACTCCGCATCTCTCTTGTCAGAAAATATTAACTCAGGGCTGCTGTGATGCGTATTTAAAAATGACATAGAACAAAGAGCTCCTCTTTGATGAACAGGGATGTAGTAGATATTTGTTGCCGTTGGATGGCTGTGTCATGTTTTGCTTACTGAGAAAAGAGAGTGAGAGAGAGGCAAAGAGAATTACCACTGTGTCTTCATCTTTCCAATGGTTCTCTTTGTGCCCATTTCCAAAGCCAGCCTTAGTAGTGGGCAGAGTGGGGCACCCACCTCCAGGAGCAGACACTGGCTTCAATCCAACATCTCCATGTAGTGTAAGAGCCATATATCCTTCCCTCAACTTACTTGAAGCCATCTCACATGGCCATTCTGTGCTTTTCAGCAAGCAGGCAGGATTGGAAGAGTAGATGTCTACCTTCCCATAGCTTACACAATGATCACAGAATTACTGAGACCCCCTGGAAGACTGTTTTGGATCTCAGCACAGATGTCGTCATTGTGCATCTGGCTACGGGGATGTAGCCAGATGCTTCTCCAATCCTGCCTTCTTGCCACAAAGCACAGAACAACCATACAGAGTAGCTTCAAGGGTTTTACAGTAAGTTCAGGTGGAAGGCTTTGAGCCCTGCAGAAGGATGAAGGGAATACCAACTGCAGCAGCACCCCAAAAAAGGGCACCCACACATATAAGAGACACCTGTGCATGTAGATCTCCTGTATAGAAGTCTGGCCTTTGGATGTGAAGTAATGGCAGGAAATTATAAATTATTTAATTTGTTAGGACCACAGAAAGCTGCCTTGTAACTGAATCAGACCATTGGCCTGGTACTAGAAACTGTGGCTCATAGCAGGTCTTCAGGGTTTTCAGGTAGGATTCTTTTCCATTGTATTTCTTGGTGGACTTCCATTTAAGTCCTAAGCAGGCCCCATCTGCTTCTCATGTCAGATGAGATCAGGTGTGTTCAGGGTATCATGGGATTTGTATTTTTACTGCAGGAATGGAAGATTTTCTGTCTCTTGTATCAGAATAGCTTCGCTGGCTTTTGGTACTATGCACCTTCACTTGGATGAGTGCCACGTGTTGCTCTACCTTAGGAAAGGAAATGTTTTAGGCTCACCCTATCTGTTATTTGGTGATCTCAGCTTTTCAGCTTTTCATCTATTTTGTAAGTTTTCTTTCATGCTACATAGAATATTAACATTTTGTAATGTCATGGAACCCCCTTCCCAAGGGATGTCAATTGCCCCCCTCCCCCATTGCTTTTAAGCAGGGCTTAAGATGGAGGATGCAATTCTTCACTATCTTCTCTAAAGAAGCAACAAGTAGTTTTAGCAATTTATGAATATTCTTTCCATCCCTACATTAAGATAAATATTTAGGGCTAAGGAAGACCAGTCCTTGACTACCTTTTGGCATCATCCCAATATAAGTGAACCAGCCCTAAAATATAGAAAAGGTTAGTGTCTGGAAAATATGTGTTTTAGAACATATGATCTCTACGGCTATTATTTCTTTTTTCCTTCTAAAAAGATGACTTATCAGATCGGCAGGCAAAGAGCACAGGCCCATATACTGAATCATTTCACCAAGATGCCGCCAGCATTATCATCCGACTTTTGAATAAAGTCTGTATTCCTCTGAGGACTGGGAGAAGCCTTTCATCAAGATCTGCTTTACGTGGGCAACAGATGAAAGGAACTGTGTTATCCCGAGGCTGCCTGATGAATTAGCATGATCTTTGAAAGAAAGGGAGAAAAGATGCCTACATTTTGCATTGATCAATGCATGTGGCATATTCCCTGATTAGAGGTTTCTCCTTCACTCCCAAGATCTGGTTTTAACCTGCTTAATGGCCCTTTTAATGCTAGCAATTTGAGTGTCATTTCCAGAAGTATGAACTAAGGGAGCTACAATCACTATTTCATAGAAGACAATACTCCATATGAGATGAAACAGACTTAAAATATCATGACAGGTTCATGTTTGCCTAGCAAGCTTTATAGCTTGGCAAGGATTTGAACTGCAACCTCTCAAATCTGAGTGCAATACTCTTATCATGACACTGCATGGTATCTCACAGAAGAGCTGGAGAGAACAAAATATAGAATAGAATAGACAAAACAGAGGAGATACAGAGGGAAGGGGGGCATATTCAGTGGCATCACTAGGTTTGGTGTCACCCAGTGCGGTAACTCATGGTGTCAACCCCCCCCCCTTTACCTCTTCCTATACCCCACCATTTTGTTGTTGTTAACTGCCCTCAAGTCGGTCTCGACTCATGGAGACCCTATGGATGAGATATCTCCAAGACCTTCTGTCCTCCACTGCTCTGCTTAATTCCTGCAACCCCTTAATACCCATAGTGACCTCCTTCATAGAGTCCCTCCATCTGTCCTGTGGCCTTCCTCTCTTCCCTCCACCTTTCCCAGCATTATTGTCTTTTCCAATGAGTCCTCTCATCTTATGATGTGTCCAAAGTACAACAGCCTCAGTTTGGTCAATGAACGTCTGTGGTATGGAACTATAGTACTGATTAAAGGTTTGCTCAGTTTTTACTGCTGAAGTTTTAACTTTCTGAGTCTGGTTAGCTCCTGGACTTGACACTTCCCTCTGTGTCTCTCAGTGATCATTAGCTGTTGTCCTTCAAAACCAATGTCTAGTAGGCAGATATTTTGATTTGGAGATGGTCCCTTACGTCTCCTAATAATTTCCTATTGGATGTATTTTGATTTGGAAATGATTCCTCATATCTTCTCATGATTTCCTATGGGCATTGAAAAGGCATTACAGTGGTCTTACCATGTCCTTTTTATTATTTTTTTATTTTTAGTATGAGATCACAAAATCACAGAATCATAGAGTTGGAAGAGACCCAAAGGTCCATCCCCCTGCCATGCAGGAAATCACAATCAAAGCATCCCTGACAGATGGCCATCAAGCCTCTGCTTAAAGACCTCCAAAGAAGGAGACTCCACCACTTTCTGAGGGAGTGTGTTCCACTGTCAAACAGCTCTTACTGTCAGGATGTTCCTCCTAATGTTGAGGTGGAATAAATATCTGATGTGTTTCTCAGTCTATCACCCCTGCCTTTTTTCCTGACCTAGTATTTCTCTCTCTAAATGACAACAATGCTCCAAGGGTTCAGGCAAATTACTTTCCAAATGTTGCAGCTTGAAATCCTTCTAACTAGACCTTTTCTTATTTATTTGGTGCATTTACACAGCTCATTACATATTTCAATTTTCCTGCCTCATTGTGGCAGGGGGGTAACCCTGACTTTTGAAGGTAATGCAAGCCAAGCTCAAGTTCTGACAGCTTCCACTAAGCTTTGTGTATGGACCTGGAGGCATACCATACATCTTGTATAGGGGGACTAAAAGTAAAGGTAAAGGTTTTCCCTTGACAATATTGTCTAGTCATGTCTGACTGTAGGGGGCGGTGCTCATCTCCGTTACTAAACCGAAGAGCCAGCGTTGTCAAAGATGACTCTGAGATCATGTGGCCAGCATGACTGCATGGAATGCTATTACCTTCCTACTGAAGTGGTACCTATTTATCTACCAGCACTTTTACATGCTTTTGAACTGCTAGGTTAGCAGAAGCAGGGTTTAGTGATGGGACTTCATCTGGGCCTTGACATCAGAGTCATCATCTTAACCACTGAGCCACTACATCTCTATAGGAGGACTAGCCTAGCTTTTTAAAAAAGGGAGGGGGAGAGGTTCATCATCAGAAGTTTGGCCATCAGATAAAACATTGGCCACAACAACTAACCCAATGAGTTACCACTCCATCAGTAAAACAACTTTCCACATAAAACAAATGGGTATTCAAGCTATTGACCTAGGGTGAAGCAGACTGACCCTTTTTGCCAGCTTGGGGGTGGTGCCTGAGGACAGCATTTAAATGCTGCATGCTGTAATGCAGCCTCCAAGCTGGTGTCACACCGCCTGCCTGACCACATGGCGGGCAGCTTTTCGGCATTCCGGCAGCGCGGCGTTTAGACGCCACATGCTGTAGGAGCACTGAAAAGCTGCTGCAGTGGCAAAAGCCATCTTTTTCTGGTGCAAAAAGGAGCGGCACTTTGCCGGAAAAAAGCCGGAGTGGGGCTATGGCATGTGGTTGCTTGCTGCAGCACCTACCCACCTTTTCAAGGGCAGCCTGATTCGCCCCTTGGCTTCCATTTTCCACCATGGAGCCCAAGGTAGCAAGGATGCCAGGTTAGAGCCAAAACAGACTGGCTTGAAGGGGTGGCATCAAGCTCCCCCAGCCAATGCAGGATTGGAGCTGCAGCAACCACATGCTGTGGCCCCACTCCACCATTTTGGCAGGGCAAAAGAAGTTGCAGAAAATCTAAATGCTGGTAGTTTGCAAAGGCTCTGAGTTTCCTTGATCCTGGGAACTTCTGCTCTATCGTTGAGCTGTAGTCCCTCTCTGAGCTATTGTTTTACCAGGAACACTTCCGTAGATTCAACACCGCCAGCCAGAGTTAATGCTATGCTCAATATTTTATTTATATTTTTATGTAAACATCATTTGCTTGGTAGGCACAATATAACAAAAGCTCTAAAGCAACAAGTAACAATTAAAACAAATGTTTCAGTTCACTTCATTCAGGCAGACGTTCAAGAGAGGCCTTCACAGTTCTGTAATCCAAATTGGGAAACATTTTGCATTCGCTTAGTGAAAGCAACCAATTAGAAAGTGGTCCAGTGATAAAAAAAGAGAGTTACAGAATGATGCCATTCCCTTTAATAATATTGATTGTGCTAATCATTTATTTATTTATTTATTTATTTTGTTTTTGCAAAGGCTTTATGCTGCCTTGAAAGATGATTGTATCCTTTGTCCTTAGGGATTTTGGGCCATATAGTTAAGAGTAGTCTTATTTTATTTTTATTTTATTTATTTATTAGATTTATATCCTGCCTTTCTCCCAAAATGGGATTCAAGGCTTCCCAAACCCAGTGTTAAAATTATTATTTTAAGATGCTATACATACCATATATTCAGGAAAAACAGTAACATAGGACATGGTTCCTGCAAGACTGTACCACTTCTAAATGCATGCAACTATGTTGCATCTTTGACTCCTCTGCCATATCAGATGGTCCTCCACATGGAAACCTATCATATCAACAGAAGCTAGACCTGGATCTACTTTTCACATATTGTGTGTTTATTTTGTTATTTTTAAATCTGAGAGGAGCATTCAGACTAGTAGCTATCTTCACTTGTATATCACAAACCACCTCGGTTTCTAAGTATTTGCGTTGACAGAAAAGAAAAGAAAAGAAAAAAGAAAAGAAAAGAAAAGAAAAGAAAAGGATGAATTTTTGGTGTGCATCTGATCCATACTAATATGACATAAGATGATCTGCTTTTGATCTTCTGGCTGTCTTGGTGAGAGAACACATGATCTTGGAGTACAAATTTCATGTGACCCAAGGCATAATTTCAGTGTTGGGCATTTTACTTGTCATGGAAATTTTGTGTGAAGAGTTTGAGAGAAGGGAGCAAAGAGTAAGCAAGATAACTAGAGCTTCATGGAGTGTAGAATTCAGGGTCAATCTAGGCAAGGATCAGCTTCCATTAAGAAGATAGGCTTGATCCCACTTGCAATGAGGACCAGGTTTTCATTGTAGAAAATTGTCTCTCATTTTAAACTCTGGATTGGGTCCCAAGCATAATTTCCCAGAGGTAGAAGACCTCCTAGATTGATTCCAACTATTGGGATCTCTAAGCTTCAGAACTCAGAATGGGATCAAATGATCTGTGTGGTTCATCAACCCACTTTGTGGAGCAACCAGTATCTTCTATTATCAAAACTGGACCCTGTGATCCAATTAATAATACCAAGAGAGAGAAAAGAACAAATTCAGCATGGTTAAGACCTTCATCAACAGGAATCGAGCCTTGGGAAAGTTATGTAGTATTAGGTAAGTGAAATTCAAACCCTTTCAAAGCATTTCCAAAGTGTATTAGCATCACCCCGGATTTGATGCCAGATAGGCTTCTGGTTTCATTGCTCCATTAAATGACACCCAGGAAAGTGGATTATCTTCATTCATGTCAGGCAGCTATTCTAAGGGAAATCGCACCAAAGAACAACATTTGCTCTCTGCCTTCTTGTAGCTGTGGTTGGTGTGCATGTGCCTATTCTTTGGGATATATTTGGCTCACCTGGGAATGTGGAGCTGAAAAGTAATTTAAAAATTGCATCAGGAAAAGTATTAATAAGGGAAGCAGGGTGTAGCAAGAACCAATACTCATTAATTCAAATAGGGGCTTGAGGAATGTGTTGTACCATGCAGAAAAGTAATGTGATTACTTTAACACAAGGCCAATTCCAGCAGTAAATGTCTGTCATTTTTGGTTTCTCCCAGATACAATGGCTGGAGTCCTGTATTAGTCAAATAAATTAAGTAGTCTCTGCTTGCCCAATCTGCCCAAACCTGATGGAAATGTAATTCAATCACACTCCATTCATTGGCAGAATGGATCGCCTTGTCCTGATACCCAGGAATATAGATTTGGATGGGAGTTACTGTCATGGCAATAGTGTCACAATCATGGCCAAGGCTGCATCTAGACTGCAGAATTAATGCAGTTTGACCCTGCTTTAACTGCTCACTGCTATGGAAATTTGGGATTTGTAGTTTTGTGAGCTATTTAGCCTTCTCTGTCCGAATGTTCTGGTGCCACAACAAACTACAAATCCCCAGATTCCATAGGATGGAGCCAAGGCAGTTAAAGTGGTGCCAAACTGCATGAATTCTGCAGTGTGGCAAAAGCATTAGTTTAAGTGGGAGGGGAAATGCTTACTGTAATGGAGTTCCGCTGTCAGGATGGTGAGGGCAAACATGAAAAAGCTCCCCCTAACTAAGGGGCTCTGCAGACATCTTGGAACCAGGGAAGGGAAGGGGCAGCTGGACACCAGCCACCCCAACCCCTTTCCGAGGACGTCATCAGAGCACCTGCCATTGCACACGGTGAGCGCTCTGATGACGTCCTTCCAGCACAGCGTCCGGACATGCTGGGCTGGAAGAGACGCAGAAGAGACGTGTGGCGTCTCTTCGGGCACCTCTTCTGCCTGCTCTGGAAGGAGCACTATTTTATCACTCCTTCCAGGATCAGGAGAAGGGTGGCTTGGGACCACTGCGTGTGTTAGCAGCGGCCCCAATCCTCCGTTTCTCGGGGTGGCCCACAGTCGCCCGTCTGCAAGCCCCTAAATCAAGAAAGAAGAGCTTGGGAAATGGCAGATATTCTGCCACAGAATCTCCTCACTACATTTAAGATTTCTTGGATGTAATTTGATTTGAATACAAACTATGTATATAAATATTTTCCTTTATTTTATTTCTCATCTTTTTATCTTTATTTTATTATTTCATTATTTTATAATTTTTAACATATTTGTTTACATTTGAAATGGTCTGGAGACTTATTCAATAAAGATTGATTGATTTAAGATTTCTTTGCCCATTAAATGTTATGGATTTTTTCAGCCCGCACCTTCTTCTTGGCCTATCTCATTAAAACTGATTGGCTTTTTCTTCTTTAAAAAAATAATTGCAATCCAAATGGCTTCGAGGCCAACTGAAGAGTGCAGCCTACTATGGCACTTTTACTTGACATGAGCAACGGTGGTGAAAGAAAATGCAAAAACGATGCAATTATGCTACGTTGTGCATACAAATCTGATTTTTTTTCATCTTTTTCCTCGACAATTTGACAACCGATCCTGCTACCTCCCCCTTGCTCTTGGGGTTTGGCATTTTTCTACTTTAAATTAATTTGTTTGCATCGGTAGCTTTGCTGATTTAAATTAAACTCCAGTAGGATCTCTGTATAGTGATTTACAGTCCAAGGCCATTTTTTTACGACTACATAAAACACAGTTGTACACAGAATACAAATGGAGGGAAATTAGAAAAATATATAACAGAATGAGATCACTGAAAGTGGCATACCATGTTCATCCAAACTCATCCACTCTTGTCCATGTTAGGAAAATGTTAGCAATTGATTCCTACCCACGCCTTTCACTGTCCTTGGGAGGAAAATGGTGTTAAATCGAATGGTTCAACTAGACAGGTATAAGGTATTTTCTTTAATAATTAAGGCATGTCTTCTCTGAACTACACAGGCACAGATGTGCAGTACTAATGTAGAAGGGCAAGGCATTGTGGCCTAGGATTTTTTCCCCTGGGTTCTGGCACAGTTTCTATTTAGAACAGTGTACAAGAAAAAGCTTTGGACTCAGGGAAAAATTACTAGGGGCTTAGGGAAAATAGGTCAGCACCATTTTGAAGCCTGGATGCTGGAGCAACAAACTCAAATTTCTCCAAATGGTTTGAAGAGCCTTTAAATCATAGTTAGAGTGCAACCTTTGTTTTCGAATGATCAGAGGAAATTCATTGTTTGTTTGTGATAAAAGAGCTTTCAGGATGCTATTCTGTGGGGTTTTCTGTATAAGACAACAGAAACCTAGACCAATGCAAAATATTTGTTGGCACCACTGCCATAACACAACTATACCAATCGTTGCTTCTCGGTGTCTTTCTAGCCTACTTCTTTGTACAACAAACAATATAGTACAAATGAGGTATTTTCTTTTTCTTGAGAAATTAAGAGGGACTTGTTTACGAGATGAAACATCATTAGGGAATGGGATGGATGGATGGATGACTGTCCTATCAGCAGCCTTACTTTGTGGCTCAAAAGAATGAATTCTCTTCAGAATCTCTTTGCAGGAATGAAGAGAAGAAGTTCCTATACAGAAGAAGGTACAGATTTACTTCTGTACTCTAGGCAGTTTAACATATGTGCATCTTTATGCACATCAAGCTGTCATCGATGTTGGACTGGTTCACACTCAAAAGCCAGTTAAAAGCAAGAGTGGGCAACTGGATGTTTTTGGACTGCAGGTCCCTTCATTCCACACCATTAGCTATGTTGGCTAGGATTGAGGGGATTTATAAGCCAATAATAATAATAAAAAAATATGGAGGACTGAAAGTTGCCCAATTAAAGATTGTCACTTTGTACTGGAAAGAATGGGTGTCTCAGCTTTGATGCATCATGCACATAAAGCAGGGTAGGGACTCTTTAATCCTTCAGATGTTTTGGAACCTCAGCCATCACTGGATTATGGCAAGGGATTACAGGAATTATAATCCAGAGGTCCCCACTCCTGAAATAAGGCATTGTGCATGTCTTATGCAAAGATGTATTTATCTGGAGATCCACTTTACACCATCCTTTCCCTGTATTTTAAAGGAAAAAAAGTTTGCATGGAAATCAAACCCACTTTTGTCTGTATCTATACTTGATGTTGCCAAATTACACAACATCCAATGCACAGTGCCAAAAAAGAATGTTCATTCCCATTCCCACTCCCAGAAAATGACAATCTCAATAGAGAAGTGGATACGTGAGCTCACCATTTGATCTTCATTTAAAAAAAAAAATTGCTGTACCAGCCTACAAGCCTTCTAAACTGGCTTGATCAAGTTGCTTTTGAAACCACACAAGAAGAGCTTTCTGCCTCAAAATCACTGTAGATCTTAATAAGGCTTTAGACGCTAATTCAATAGGACAGTCACAGGCAAACTGAGGGACACATGAAGGAATGTCATAATACTGTACCAGGTAGGAATGGCACTTGAGTTCAAAACATCAATGACCAACAGCTTATAGCTCAGCTGACTGCAGACAAAAAACAACAACACACACTGTACTAGAGCATTTGTTCACTGGTGCACAAAATGGATTTTCCCAGTCTTCTTCCCTTCTTCTGCTCTGTCGCTGCTTCTGGCTTTCATTCCCACCATTCACAGCTATTGCTGGATGAATGGTATGCGCTCTTTATTCTCATTGTCCCCCTCGTGATCTTCTTCCTCTTCACCAGCTTCACTGGTTTCTGTACTGTCATTGGCCATCTGTGTTTAAAACAGAAGACTTGTAAAGCAGAACCCCAGACCACAGGTCAGGGGCAGAGAATGCACCATTTGCATGCAGAAAGTCCTCTGGTGAGGAAATAATCACTAATTCTGGTGTAATGCCTTCTCTCTATCTAACTCAGGGGTTCACAACCTGGAGTGCCTAGGCGGGGATATGCACATAGATAGTGCATTTATTCCTACACATTTGCAGGGGTTAGGAATGCAGGATCCCCTGTGAAAGTAGAAAAACTGTGAATATCTCTAGGTTCCCAAACAAGCATGCTATAGACTCTTGCCAACAGTGCCAGCCCATCACTCCATTTTCCACCTGGCCACCAGCATGCCTCAACCAGGCTTTAAACCACTTTCCAGTCCATGGATCTCCTCATCCCACTCCTGTTCCTCCTAATCTACTACTTCTCATCTTTCCAAAACAGGCAGCCAGATTTTAAATCCTTTTTCAGCCCATAGACCTCCTTACCCCACTCTTGTTCTCCCCAATCTACCACCTCTCAGTCTAATCCTTCCAAAAGAACCAAGGATCAAGGCAACTGCTACACTGCAGAAATAATGCAGTTTGATGCTGCTTTAACTCTCCTGGCTCCATCCTATGGGATCCTGGCATTTGTAGTTTGTTATAGCACCAGAGCTCTCCGACAGAGAAGTCTAAATATCTCCGGAATTCCATAGCCATGACAGTTCAAACATTGTCAAACTGCATTAATTCTGCAGTGTAGATGCAGCCCAAGTAAACTATACAATCTAGCTCAATAGGTTCTGGAGGTTCAGGCAAAGCTTGGAACATTATTTCAGGGAGTGTTGGAACTGTCCTGATTTTGGTAGGGACCTACTTTGTTCCACTTTTGCAGCTGCTTTAAAATATTCCAGTTTCTCATTCCTCCTCCTACGTCCTCCTTTTCTCCTCATCTTACTTCAGTTGCTTCAAACAGAATTCAAAGTGCAAAACTAGTTTGCACTTTTTTATTTCCGCAAGGGGAAGTGGACAGGAGAAGAGAGGATGGAATCTTGCCTTCCCAGTAGGCTCAGGCAAAAGCAAACTGCTGCAGCCTCTCCTAGGTTGTCTGTTCTTCCTCATTAATAGCTTTTGACATTTTGACCATACTCTGATGTTGCATGGCCCCAAATGTCCTAGGAGTTTATCACATGGGAGGCAAAGTGCCCAAATCCTGTACAGAAATGGGGTTTAAAACCTGGGAAAAACTTGCAAAAGTGGATTTATTTTCAGACACATTGGGGTCAATGAGCATTAACAGACAGAAAATCAACAAAACATGCCACTTTTTACTTTCAAGATTTTCTGAAAGTAAAAAGCAGCATGTTTTGTCGATTTTCTGTCACCTTAATGCTCATTAACTCCAATGTCATCTGAAAATCAATCCAATTTTGCAGTTTTTTTCCAGTTTCTGTCCAGATTAATGTCAGAAGTCGTCTGAAACTTAATCTGCTTTTGCAGTTTTTTCCTGATTTAAATCCCATGTTTGCACGGGATCCCTCCCGTGTGATCACCTCCCTAGTTTTCATTTGAAAAATGTCAGAGGATATGGGAATGTTTGACTATAGCTTTCCGAATTCAACAGCCAACACGGCTCTGGGAGAATTCTGGGAATTATAGTAACCCCCTTCCCCATGAAAAACAAATATAACCAATGTTTCAAAGCTCTGGCTAAAATGGAGTGAAGCTCTTATCCCAGAGGTAGACCTTATTCCAGAGTGAATGTGGCCAATGCAGAATGAATGCAGTTTGATGCTAATTTAAATGCCGTGGCTCAATGCAATGGAATTCTGGGATTTGTAGTTTCATGAGATATTTAGCCTCCTCTGTCAGAGAGCTCTGGTGCCACGACAAACTACAGATCCAAAGATTCTGTAGGATGGAGCCATAGCAGTCGAAGCAGTGTCAAACATCATACATTCTGCAGCCCTAGTCTACAGCAAAGGTGAGGAACAATTTTCTTCTATAGAAGGCTATATTCCTTTGGGTTAATCTGTTCAGGGGACATATCCCCATATGCCACATACATCAGTGGTTTATATGTCCTTCCTTTTCTCTCCCTTTTCCTACCACCCCATTTCTTTTTTTCTAAGATGATCAGTTACTGGCCACATCCATTCTAATTTGATAAATTCTACTCTGGATCAGGAAAATGGCCCTAATTTTCTGATTATAATGCTATGGAGAGAAATAATCCCTTAAATATGCAGTCTCCTGCCTTGTAGGATTTTCAAGCTAAAAAACTGTAGAGGGGTTTCCCACCTCCTTCTACTCACCAATGGGGTAGGTGTCTTCTCCACATCCAGAATCAATTTTCCTATATTGCCTCTGTCATGGATTCTTTGCATTGCTTCCTTCACCTATAAAGGAACACACACTTATGTTACATCTTTTGTGTGTGTGTGTGTATGATGCAAAAACAACAACACACATTTCCCCTTTGCATGCTAGTACATTTCAAGAAGCAGATTTAAAAAATAACGTGAAACTGTAGGATGCACCAAATATTAGAAGTTGGATGAAGAAAAGTGGGGATGGAGTGCTTTAAGGAATTAAAAACAGACATACTAAATTCAGGAACTACAGGAAACAAAATAATAGAATTGTAGACTTCAATTTTGAGAGCAAGTCTAGTTTAGATTTTCGTAGTGAACTATAAATAACCTATTAAAGATGTAGAACTTTGATAATTCAGCAAACCCATGAACCAAACAAGTCTCCAAGGAACCATTTCCTTGTGAGAAGGAGGAGGAGGAAGAATCATCATCATCATCATCATCATCATCATCATCATCCCACCTTTCTCCCAATATAGGGACTTAAGGTGGCTAACAAAATTTTTAAGCAATACAAGTTAAAAACAATACAACCCTTAAAATGTAGATGCAGAGTTTTAAAAAAAAAAACAATTAAACCATTTAAAAAAGTTAAAAACATTACATATTAAAATCTAAAATGTAATATAAAAATTCTATACAAAACTCGATACAAACCTTGAAATTAAATTACACAGTGTTTAAAAGTCTAACCCATGTCAGTTTAAAAAACACCAGCGGCACAAGAATGTTTTTATCTGCCTCCAAATGGAAAGCAGAGATGGGGTCAACCGGCCTCTCTAGGGAGGGAGTTCCAGAGCCTGGAAGCAGCCACCAAAAAGGCCTTTTCTCTTGTACAGAGTATTGCACTAGCTAGAATACTCCAGGCTAAATTCCCCCTTTACTTGTTCTCCTTGTTGCTGGTTTTCAGCGCTCACAGTGAATGACAAGCAACTGCCTTCCCACGTGATCCCTGTTCATCACTCAGTGCCACAGCTGAAAGACTTACAGGGCACCCATGTTATCAATGCTGGGCACCTCATTCTGACCTCAGAACTACTTGTACCCCCAGCGGCAGCACCAGGCTTCTTGCAGGGACTGTGTGTGAGGGCAGCTGCCCATCATTGCTGTAGAAAGAGCCAAAAACCTGCATCAAAATATGAGTTATTTAAATGCTGGTTAAGAGGGGAACAGGATGCAGTGGTTCAAGTGGTTAAGACACTGACTCTGTTGACTACAAGATCAGAAAGTAGGCAGTTTGAGGCCCAGGTGCTACATGATGGGGTGAGCTCCTGTCACTAGTCCCAGCTTCTGCCAACCTAGCAGTTCGAAAGCATGCAAATGTAAGTAGATAAATAGGTATCACTTTGGTGGGAAGGTAAACAGCGTTCTGAACAATCATGCTGGCCTCATGATCCCAGAGTAGTCTGACAATGCTGGCTCTTTGGCTTAGTAACAGAAATGAGCATCGTCCCCTATGATCAGACACGACTTGACAACCTTGTCAACGGGGAATACCTTTACCTTTACCTAAGAGGAGAAAGCCTGAACTGGGTGTGGACATCATGTAGAGTTTTGGCCCTGCTTCATAAAAACAGGACACATTGAGCCCAGAGAAAATTTTGGATAAATCACTCATGATTCTTATGATTTTATAATCCTTCTTCTTCTGCCTTCCCCCCTTTCTCCCAACATATTTGGCCACTTGCTCTCTTGCTCAGCTGAATGAAAGATTGTTGAGACTGTCTCCAGCAATTCCTAATACCCAATTTCATTTAGATTTTCTCTAAAGGCACACAGTCATTAGTGCCTAACTGAAGCAATTTCCCAGCCCAGTATTATGGTGAGAGTAAATGTTTAAACAGTGCCAACCAAATTGGGGAACAATGATGCTAATAGGCTCTCCTATCATTTCTCCGTTTGGAAAGTATGGCTCTCTCGGGACTCATTTAGATGCCTGGTTATGATTGGGAGACATTCTTCTTCCCAATGTTGGTTTGAAATTCCACAAATGAATGTGAGTAAAATCCTCTTTGAATATTGTTGCTCAGTATAGCAAGGTCAGAACATAGGAAAAGGACTGGTGCACAACCAGGATGTGGCAAACAGGATCAGTGTGCCTGTTCCCTTGCTCCATTTGCAGATTTATGTGCCCTGGTCTGGCTAAATTCCCAAAAAGAGCAAAGGGTGGGGGTTTATCTGATGGCAGCAGTAACATGGGGGGGGGGAAGTAGACTCAAAAGAGAGAAAATGCATTTGGAGGCTGAAGGGGCCTTTTTGCTGTCAGTTAGATTTCTGATCAGAACAGAGACTGCAGTGAAGAAATCAGAAGATCAGGAATGGGAAGGGCTGCTATGAAAGACCTAGAAAAGATACTAAAGAGTAAAGATTTACAAATGAACACTAAAGCTAGAATCATCCAAGCCATTGTATTCCTCATCACCATGTATGGATGTGAGAGCTGGACAGTGCAGAAAGTAGTCACAAAGAAAATTTACTTATTTGAGATGTTGTGCTGTAGAAGAGATATCGTGGATGGGCAAAAAGACAATAGATTAAGCCTGAACTCTCCCTGGAAGCCAAGATGACTAAACAGGCTGTCGTACTTTGGCCATATCATGAGAGAAGGCAGAAATCATTAGAGAAGACAATGATGCTGGGGAAGATAGAGGGCAGTAGAAAGAGAGGAAGATCACATACCAGATGGATAAACTCAATAAGAGAGATCATGGGCCTATGTCTGCAAGACCCGAGCAGAGAGGTAGAGGATGGGGCCCCTGGAGATGTCTCATTCACAGGGTCATCATGAGCCAAGATCAACTTGAAGGCAGCTAACAACAACAGATTTCTGAAAGTAAAGCTTCCATAGCTAAATGCTTCTTTTTGTTTAACTCTTCCCATCACATATTAAAAATTATTTTCTCTGAAGGTTTCAACGGTATCAGTTTCCAAGGAAGTGTTCTTATGATTGCTGACTCATTTTAATGTATAGTTCACTATATGAGAAAAAAAAAACATATTCCTTCAAATAACTAGGGGTCCATCAATGGGCAGGAGATGCTTGTCTCAATTCTTGCTATAGCACCAGCTAGGTATATCAGAAGCATGGAACTCATTTTGATACTACTAAGCCACCCCTGAATGAGAATGTGTGAAGGCTGTTTCACACAGTTGTGTCCCCATAAGAGGTAACATTCCTCATTTAATTCTGTATACATAGACTGAAAGGATTGCCATTTCAATTTTTCCCCAGAGTGGCAAAAGAATGATGTCTGTCCTTAAACTTGAAGGCAGCAGGTGATAGGAGAATTTATTTACTTATTTTTATTTTATTTTTTGAGGGATTTATATCCTGCCTTCCTCCCAAAATGAGATTCAAGGTGGCTAATGGTGACATGGCATATAAATGGTGTGCCATGTTACCATTATGGAAATGGCAGAATGGCACATAAAGCTTTATCCATTTCATCTGTCTCAGAGTTTGACATCTAAAGCAGCTACCTCACTCTGCCTAATGGTAGGGCTAGGCCTGATCTACACTCTATGGTTGCATCCACACTGCAGAAACAATCCAGTTTCACACCACTTTAACTGCCATGGCTCAGTGCTATGGAATTCCAAGAACTATAGTTTTGTGACCCATTTAGCCTTCTCTGTCAAAGGGCTCTGGTGTCACAATAAAATACAATTCCCAGAAACCCATAACATTGAGCCATGGCAGTTAAAGTGGTGTCAAATTGGATTATTTCTGCAGTATGGACACCACCTTTGACATGACTGTACCACTGTCATGCAAATTCATTCATAAATCTTTAGAGCTACTGTCCTTGGTGCTGAAATGGCAAGACAGGAAATCCACAATTCATGCCAAAAGTGGAACTGGTAGATGGGGTGGAGGGGACCTGGGGATAGCATGAATTCAAAGACGTTGCTTAAAGAAGAATGAGACTTTTTGAAAGAAGGCTTATAATTGCTGCCTGGGTGTGAAAAAGATTTTGAAGGCTGGTGAGAAGGTCAAGCTGGGGAATGAGGATGAGTAGATGATGCTTATCCCCCCCCCCTTTTTTTTTATGGCTGACAATTTCTAGCTTGCTGCAGTTGAGATGTTACACTGTTTCCTCATAACATAAAATTGAATACAAAATGTTTCTGAGAAAAACCTAAAAATGGCTTTGAAAAGTAACTAAAAATGTAACAAGAGAATGCTGTTTGTCAGGCCACAAATAACATGGTTTCTACTCATAATATTACTTTTGAACTGTAATGTTGTTACTCCCATGTTACCAAAAAGTTATCGGTTGGAATCTTGCTATTGATATGAGCACATGAAATGTGGGGGTTACACACACAGATTTCTTCTTTTGGACATTTTGCCAGGAATTATTAACTTATTTCCTTGTGCTACATAAACCCATCCCCAAGAGAGCTGTCACATCCCAGGGGACAGTGCAATGGTGGTTAATGGTTGGGCAACCGGACAGCACCCAATCCATCTGGGGAAATGAGGTTGAACTCCTGAAGATCCAGAAAAGTGATCTCATTCCTCTTTTCCCAATTTCTGCAATGCTGTCTGGTTTCCTTCCTCCCCTCCTGAGCCAGTAAACACTCACAGCTGCTCCTCTAGAGGTTCACAGCTGCCTAGGGGAGAGCAGGCAGCATGGAGCTATGCATGCAGAGCATTATGCTCTCCATTTCAGCCTTCTGTCCAGGAGGAATTCCAAAAGGTCCTCCATTTTGTACATGACTAAGAAGCATGAATTTATATTTATATGAGGGAATCATAGCTTTTATTTGGTAGTGTCCTATGGTTTTCTTGAATGTTTTACCCCCATTGTGGTTAGGACATCTGGTCACCATAGTCTTTGACCACAGGTAGCTAAGTTACTTGTGACTTCCAAGCTCGGGTTTCTTGATGTTGAACAAAATTTCACACTTGCAAATTTGCATGCACAGTCACTAACCTTTGGTGATTAGTTCATTCTGTGCATCCCAGCCAGATTATCTGCAACATCTCTTTGATTGTCATGCACACACTCTGTTGAGACATCCCATTAATCTTGATGGATTTTGAGTAGCCTTTTCCAGTAATACTA
>CM034704.1:6086354-6101385 GCA_020142125.1 Phrynosoma platyrhinos
AAAAATGAGAAGGAATATACTCTAATTCCTCTCTTTATATGCCTTACCCCAGTACTGCTAAGGAAAAAGCAGCTAAATCACATTGCTGCAAATTACAGGGATAAAAATCTCCATGGTTACAGGTCATGTGGGCTTAAAAGCACAAGCTTTTAGCGTCAAAGTTACTTTGGCAACGCAAGCAGCATAGGCGACTGCACCCGTTCTTGCCCAGATTGAAAGGATCAGTCTAAAAAATCTACAAAAAGTTGCCTGTTTTGTATTCAGAGGTTCAACTGACTGTTGGCATTTACCCATCTATAACAAATATCAGACACCATGGGGAGTATCCTCCCATCATTTTCTGGGTGTTTACAAAATGTGGGAAGGGGACCAAGATCACACCTTGTAGCTATTCTCCAAGGTTGCCATGCCTGCTGGCCACTCCTGTACCTTTGAGATTCATGTAGAGGAGGCCTTCACACTTGTGATATAAACATGTCAGGCTCCTCCATACAAAATCCTGGTCCCTATGATTATATAGTGGGTGAATAATATGATATTTGAAATATTGCAGGACTGCAATGCCAATCACTTCTATCTGATCAAGACAATGGTAAAGGACAATGAATGGGAGTAGCAGCTCCACAATATCTACACACCCTGAAACATTTTGCAGGGGAAAACTGAGACACATGTGTCCAAGAAACATCAGAGTGTGGTCAAGATGGCAAAGGGTATTAATGAGGAAGAATGGATGGGCTAGGAGAGGCTGCGGCAGTTTGTTTTTGCCCGAGTCTGGGAAGGGCAAGGTTCTGCCTGTTCTCTCCTCTCCCCACTGCTGAGTTAATTGAATGCAAACTCCTTTTGCACTCTGAATTTAGTCTGAAACAACTGAAGTAAGCTGAAGACAAAGGGGGAACCTGGGAGAGAAGAGAGAAACTGGGACTTTTTAGAAGCAACTGCAAATGCAGGACAGCAGAGGATTAATCGGGAAAGTCTTTGCTGAATAGGCTATATGTATGTTGGATCCCTGTGCAATTTAGAAATGCATGCAGGATTAAGGCTCTGAAAGGGCTACTAGTAGATGCAAAATGAATGAATGCAAAATGGAGAAAGTGTAGAGCAGGGGTAGGCAACCTTTCCCCTTTAAGGGCCAAGGGACTTCAGCTCCCAGAAGCCTCAGCCATGTTGGCCAATAGTCCCATGTTGGCCAATAGCTCCTGGGATTCTGGGAGCTGAAGTCCCTCGGCCCTTAAAGGGGAAAGGTTGCCTACCCCTGGTGTAGAGGCTTTAGCAATGTGTAACTCTGCAGCAGATAGGTGATATAGCCAATGCTTAGGGTCCACCAGAGATATCTTGCTGCCTGGGGTAAATGACAAGATATTGTCCGTTCCCACTCCACATACCAAAGCTGACTAACTGGAGTGGCAGCTGAATCTTCTTTGGCACTGGCTATGAGACAGAGTTCTTGACTACACATGAAGGCAGGAGGACTTCTTGCACAGAGGCCTCTCCTCTGACAGCTGCTGCCTCCCAGCATCTGCCACCAAAAGTGACTCTGCCTTATATTACAGCCAACATAGCAATGATCCAGAGGTGGGAACTTTTAAATCTGAGCTGCTACAAGCATGCCCCTATTTCTGTGTGTTTAAAGCTGGAGCACACAAGTAGTGCGGTGAGAAAGCTCTTTTGTAGAGGAGAATTTTTTCCTTCTCCCATTTCTTTTCTATCCCTCCGTCTTTCCCCTCCTCTTCTCTCTTGTTTTCTCCTGTAGGTTGTATGCCTGCAGCAGGGACCTTTGACTTTTTTTTGAATATTTTATACTTTGGGCATTCATCATTTATTTATTCCAACTCTAGACCAGTATGATTCTCATCTGGGCAGAAGAAAGTTGTAACCATGCTTATCTTACTAACATAAAATTGAGTTGCTAATAAATCAGCTCAACAGCACTACTAAAATGTATCATATTAAAAGCACTGCTTAAATGCTAAAATAGTTACCTGAATGGTGAACTTGGCTTTTTATGTTTGCTAGCTCGCCTTGATAAAATTCTGTTCTTACTTGGGCTGTAGATTAGTATGACTTTGGTGGGAATAGCATTTGACAGACATGGATCCCCAACCCCCGAAATTCACTCCATGCATTGAGAGAACAGTCAGATTCCTATGTTTCTTTCACACAAAGACATATGCTGGCCATACAGTGACAGAGTAAAAGAGCCTGCACACATTCATTTAAGCTAGGGAAGGATTTCATAGCAGTTAAAGCAGTATCAATTGCATTAATTCTGCATTTAGGTGCAGCCTTAATCAAGACTGGATGATAGTGAGAAGAATCCAACCTTCTCCCCATGATCCCAAGAAAATGCATCTGAGAAAGTAGACAGAAGTCTATGAAAGCTTATGCTGCTGACTTCTTTCTTTCAGTTAGCCTAGGGTTAGGCAACCTTTCCCCTTTAAGGGCGGAGGGACTTCAGCTCCCGGAAGCCTCAGCCATGTTGGCCAATAGTCCCATGTTGGCCAATAGTTCCTGGGATTCTGGAAGCTGAAGTCCCTCGGCCCTTAAAGGGGAAAGGTTGCCTACCCCTGCCTCAAAGGTGGTACATGACCTCTTGTGTTCATATACTGTGTCATAGGGAATGACCCCCCCCAATCCTTACTTCTAGCCAATCTTCTCATTGTTAGTCAGAAAAAAAATCTTTTCCTTGCTTGTTCTCTAATACAGAGGAGCATCTCTTATTCTGAATGATCTGTTGTCATGGCAGCAAAACCAAGAACAGATCCCAAATGAAGGGTTGCATATGTTTAAGCACTGAAAAATGATGTGATAGGGAAACCTGGATTTATTTGCAAGGCCCAGTTTTAGTCAAAGTAGTAACTGCAGTAGCAGTACTTCTATATATGTAGAGTCTCCCAGAGGGGTGCAAATTCTAGTGTCCATTAAAATATGGCAAAAATATGAAAAACAAAACAATGGCCAACAGATTGGAAACAACCAATATACACCCCCCTCCATGAAAAAGGAGACACAAAAGACTGCAGTAACTATAGGACCATAGCACTAATGTCACACACAAGCAAAGTCATGCTCAATGCCCAAGGAAAAGAAACAGCAGGTGAATGAGCCAACAAACAAGATTCAAATCAGGACAGAGATCTCCACCTTATGATGCCAACCGTAATAGTCAACCGTAATAGTAGGATCTGATGGTCCAAAGTGTCAAAGGATCAACACCGATGTTTGATGCTGAGCCTTTGCTGCTAGAATATTAGAGCTATTTCTGTGGAGTGACCTCTACCAAACCCTGGATGAAAAGGGTCAAAAAGAAAATTGTGTGGTCAAATAAATCCTGAATGGCAGAGGAATGCTGTCTCTAGGTCTTTAGAAAGAAATGGCAGGAGAACACAGGACAATAATTGATACAAAGTGAGGGATCCAGGGAAGGTTTCTTTAATAAAAGGTCACAACAGCATGCTTAAAACAGCCTGCAAAAATACCTTTTTAAGTTCACCAACTGAATTATATCAGGCCAAAGTAAAGGCAAAAGGACTGGATAAAGATAAGAATAGATATCCCAGCCTTCAAGGGACAGCCCTACTTGCTCCCCTGATTCTGCTGCAGTTATTGATATTGTTATTTGTTTATTTGTATTTTATTTTAAGTGTGTTTTAAATTGTTGTTGTTTAATGGTATTTTAAGGGGTGGGTGGGATTGTGGGATATGAAATGTATATTTTTAATGTTGTAAGCTGCCCTGGTTGTGTTACGCAGAGGGGTGGGATAAAAATAAATTTTATTATTATTATTTTTATTAAAGAAAAGGGTCAGTAGGGCAAAAAGTAAAGGAGGAAGGCAACACAATCTGACCCACAGGTATCAAATAATAGATGCAGCATACTAGCTTGAGCTTGAATCTTCTTTCAAAGATAAGTGTGTTGAGATTCATTAAGATACTTTCAAGATACTTTAAATGCCTAGGACAAAAATGCCTGAAGAAATGCCTGCTTCTTTCCCAAAAGAAAAATAACATTTATGTGTCTCCCACATTCTTTCAGAATTGGGACTGAAGGTGATGTAGAGTTTAGAAAGCACAATGCAACTAAAACACACACAAGTGAAAATTAAAATGGAATTAAAGTATTAAACTTTAATTAAACTGAATTGCTTAATTGATTAATATTAAATCAGTTCAAATCTACACTTAAAAGAATAAAATGCAATTTAAAAGATAAAAAATCCTATTAAAAAGCATACGTAGAGAGATCTTGTAGCACCTTTGAGACTAACTGAAAGAAAGGAATTGGCAGCATGAGCTTTCGTAGACTTCAGTCTACTTCCTCAGATGCATTTGGAGACTTAAGTCTATGAAAGCTCATGCTGCCAACTTCTTTCTTTCAGTTAGTCTCAAAGGTGCTACAAGATCTCTCTAATACTGATTCTACAGACTATATCACAGCTATATCTTTGAATTCTACCACTATGGAAAACACCTATTAAAAACAGTTCAGTATGAAACAATTCAGCATCCCCTAGCCTGCTCTTTGAAAGCTTTCTTTTGAAGTTACTAAAATGAGTACCCAGCTTGTTGGGGACAATTAGCTTACAGGTGTAAACCACTTAGACACTGCTTAGTGTGGTCTGAAGCGGTATATAAATGAAGTTGCTGTTGCTATTGCTATTAAAAGCTTGCCAAAATAAATGTTTTGCCTGCCAACAGAAGGACAACAAAGAGGAGGCCACTTTGGCCTCCCATCCAGGGGAGTACCAGAGTCTAGGAGAAGCCACTGAGAAGGCTGTCTCTCGTATCCCAACCAACCATGCTTGCGGTGGTGGTAGCAATAAGCAATATTAGTAGACTTTCTTCCAGCTATGAGAAGGTCTTTGAAAACTGCACAAATTTTGAAAGCCACTTGGGACTTATTCTGTGCAAAATCCGAACATGGTAGTTGTGTGCAGAAAACAGCATTTTCTTGCTCTTTCTCATATGGCAAGCCAAAAAAGCAAAGCAAAGCAAAGCAAAGCAAAGCAAAGCAAAGCAAAGCAAAGCAAAGCAAAGCAAAGCAAAGCAAAGCAAAGCAAAGAGCATTTTCATACAGAAAAAAGCATTTCTTGTGCAGAAATTAATATTTCAGTGCTGAAACGTTTCTGTCTACTTAGAACATGTTGTTTCCTCCACCACCATGTATGAATTTTGTGCAGAATAAATCCTGAAGTGCAAAGATTCTCATTGGTCCAGGATTCCTCTTGTAAGGGTTTCTCAACACTCAAAAAATATGTTTTTGTCCATTTTTTAAATACAGTTGGCCTTCTGTTTTTGTGGGGGATCTATTCCGGACCCCCCCCCCATGGAGATTCGCTAATATTCAAGCCCCATAGATTTGGTTGATTTTGATGTTAGCGGAGGTCACCCCTCTGTGAATATGCCAAACCGTGGACTTCAAGTCTGCCAGAACAGAGGGGCGACTGTAATTCTGGATATTCTTTCTGTCCTTCTTGAGATAGGACTGAGAGAGAAACACCTTTCTTGATGAGGGAGACATATAGTGTGCCAGATAACTTGATCTGAGCCATACAGGGCTTTTATAGGTTATAACCAGCACTTGAATTGTGTCTAGAAACAAACTGGTAGCCAGTGGAGCTCAAACCCTGGACAGCCACTGCCAGTCAGAGTTGACAATACTGAGCCAGATGAGCCAGCATTCTGCTTCAGTTTAAGACAGCTTCCCACATCCCTATGTCATTTTGTACAGGATTCAATCACATAGGTTTCAGAGAATGGTCCAATCCATATTTGAATTCCTATAAATCCCAAGGGATAGAGCTGAGGCAGAAAAGAATTTGCTCTGTGGATTTATTATTTGAGAATTCATATTTTGGTAGAGCTACACCAGGATTTGTCCTCATAATTTTTTAAACAAGAAAATAATGAAGCAAGTGCATCCCTAGGAGGACTTTAGCTCCAGCTGTCTGGCATAAAAGGCAATTAGAAAACAGTAGAGAGGAAGTGATTGTTGATGACTCTGGGATGGGGGAAAATGTCATTATTGTTTTTACAGAATCATGGTGGAAGAAAACTCTATGAGGCAGACAGCCAAACACAGCCCTACTGTAAAATACTCTTGCTTCATATTGTTTCATATGTGGAAGTCACCCCCCACCCTCCCCTATGAAATCTGCATTCATCACATTAAGATGTTAAGAGGTGTATTAAGAAAAATGATGCCTACTTATCATCTTACTATTCCAATGTTGCAATGGAAGCCGAGCTTGCATGATTAAAACCTTGAGATGTTTTGAGCAGCAGGACAATGACCATCATCCACTTGCACCCTGTGAGGCTTCCCGTTGCCTCCAAGCCTACCTGCAATTTTTGCAGTAGTTGGGATGTGAGGGGGAATGGATTTTCCCAGCAGCAATATGTTGGTGTGAACTATCACTGGTGAAAGGTGAACTATTTTGCCTTGATCTTGAATTAGAACCCTTTACAAATGACTTGATCCTGGTACAGATGATATACTCTCCAACATTACACTGGCAATAAGTGGTCAAGCAACATCAGAATATGGTCCAGTTGTCAAAGATTATCCATGAGAAAGAATACACAAGCTAGGAAGGCTATAGCAGTTTGCTTTTGCCTAAGCCTACTGGGGAGGACGAGATTCTTCTGCCTCCTCCTTCTCTTTTCTCTTCCCTCTACTGAATTAATTGACTGCAAACTATTTTTCTGCTATTTCACACTCTTTGCTCTCACTGTCCAGGCTTCCTTTCCTTTCACTGCAATTTATAAACTGATTGGCTGTGGTGACTTGTTTATAGGCTCCCATGATATGGTGATATCAGATGTAGCCTCATATTATCAACAATAAAATCACACAGGTCATCATAATAAATATGCCCTAGGACGGTGAGGTCAAATGATTAAAAAGAGTATGGCAATGGTCAAAAATAGCAAGCTAATGACAAACAGAATGTGTTATGTGACTGGAAAAGTATGATGTTTTGGCATGATGGCTCATTTGCTTGGTAATTAGCTCAGCTGCATTGACTAGACAAATGTTGAGATGGACATAAAGTTGCCATATGGTTTTATCCAAACTATCATCCTGCCGACTTATGCTTATCTGGACCGTTAACTAGAGCAGATTTCCATTTCTTTTCCTTCTTCCTTCCTTTCCTTTTAAATTACAATTCCTTAGTTCTTGTAAATCTGTGAGATATAACACAAACCATACAGGCAATAGCCTGACCAGTGATTTAGTGAGGAGTAAATTCTCTCACCTCCTATTTTCATAGTCACAATTATGACTGACAAGTAAGGAAAGTGGTAATATCCTGCATGTAGATATATTGAGTACCTTCAAGCCATACTTGTCTTACAGCAGCCTTAAGGTGACCTTATTATGGAGTTTTTTTTGGCAAGATTTGTTCAGAGTGTTTGCCCCTTTCGTCTCCTGAGGCTGAGAGAGTGTGACACGGCCAAGGTCACCCAATGGGTTTCCGTGGCCGAGTGGGGATTCAAATCTTGGTCTCCCAGAGTCCTAGTCCAACACTCAAGCTGCTAAACCATTTTGGTTCTCCAGTATGCTGCCTGTACTCCTAAAGGTGAAGAGAATCTAGAGCACTGGTTCTCAAGCTTTGGTCCTCCATTTGTTTTGGACTTCAGCTCCCAGAAGCCCCAGTCAACTGGGCCAACACTCACAAATGATGGGAGCTAAAGTCCAGCCAGCTTGGCATAGAGTTGAACTACAACTTTGGAGACCAGGGTTTCATTCCAGATTGGCTATGAAACCCATTGGGTGACCGTGGGCAAGTCACATGCTCTCAGCCTCAGGGGAAAGCCATGGCAAACCTCCTCTGAGCAAATCTTGTCAAGAAATCTTGTTATGATATGGCCTTAGGGTTGCCATAGGTCAGAAATGACTCGAAGGCACACAACAAGAAAAAGTCCAAATCATCCAGAAAACCAAAGGTTGGGAATCACTGATCTAGAGTAACAATTTAACTATTTGGAGATATTAGCTGGCATCCTGTTAGTTAATTACAATGTCATAACTAAGACTTAAGACTTCATAAATGTTTTCCATTCACATTTATTGATTATGCTACCATCATAAATGCTACTTGAATTAACCTTAAAATTGATTCATCTGCACTTAAGGAGGGAGTGTTGTAGTATTGGCAAGTGGTATGTTGGAGGATGACACTTCCACTCCTCTTTCACCAGTGAATAGCAGCACAATATTACAAGCAGAGACCCACACAGGGTCCTGTCACAACTCCTTGGCATACCACTCACCACCCTTCAGCACACACACCCATTGCCAGTGCCATAAAACTCTATGGGTGCAGTTTGCTGGATATTAAGGTAGTCAGGAATTGGAACAGTTAATAAGAAAAGTCAAAGATGAAAGTGCAAAGGGAGGTCTGATGCTGAACATAAGGGAAACAAAAATAATGACCACAGAAGAGATACACAAATTCAATCTAGACAATGAAGAAATTGAAATAGTTAAAGAATTCCCATATCTAGGATCAAACATTGACCAGAATGGAGACTGCAGTCAAGAAATATGAAGAAGACTAGGAATGGGAAGGGCAGCTATGAAAGATCAAGAAAAGATAATGAAAAGCAAAGACATACAACTGAGCACTAAAGTCAGAATTATTCAGACCATTTTATTCTCTATTACCATGTACGGATGCGAGCGCTGGACAGTGAAGGAAGCAGATAAAAAGAAAATCAACTCATTTGAAATGTGGTGCCGGAGAAGAGTACCTAGGATCCCATGGACAGCCAAGAAGACAAACAAATGGGTTCTTGAACAGATCAGACCAGGGTTCTCTTTGGAAGCAAAGATAATGAAGTACTTTGGTCACATAATAACAACAACATATATTATTACGGGCCATGGCCAGCACAAAGAAAAAGACAGTAGTCAAAACATTCAACAGTATATGCACATGTACACATGGCATAAGCAACATAAGATTACAGCATCAACCTTGAAAATATCCAAGGTGTAAGTTGTGTATATTTTCAGCAAGGGAAGCCGATACTGGTCTAAA
This sequence comes from Phrynosoma platyrhinos, assembly GCA_020142125.1. Classification (NCBI taxonomy): domain Eukaryota; kingdom Metazoa; phylum Chordata; class Lepidosauria; order Squamata; family Phrynosomatidae; genus Phrynosoma; species Phrynosoma platyrhinos. The sequence goes on from CM034704.1 coordinate 6,095,402, forward strand.
GTATAGATATAGCATGAACATTTAACTACAAATGAACCTATCTCTTAAAAACATTTCAAGGACATAATTTTAATAATCCTATTGTGAAAAAAAAAAAGCTTATACAGATTCCTACGTGTTAACATAATCAATCAGTTTGTACAAGGTTGTACAATATATATTTAAATGATAGGACAGATATCATATAATCTATTTAAAACCGTAAAATGTCAGTATCAGTTACTGCATCTGCTTTAAAAACTTTTTACGACTAGTGATAGCAGCTGCAAAAAACGTAGCAACTGTAGAGGTTATACATTCACTGCAGTCTGCAAGAAAATAATGAAGATAAAATGTCTCCTGTCTGCCTGGAAACTGGAGGATAATTGGGGTTTGGCCACATAATGAGAATGTACGCACGCTGCACCAAAAGGGCATCCTGACGCCACACGCTGTGTGGACGGGCATGCAGCAACTCCATCCCCAGGCTGGTCCTCTGTGCCGGTCTGCATCGGCCCTAAGAGACTGTGTTTTTTGGTCTGCTGCATGTAAATATATGTTCCCCCCCCAAATACAATATTTTGGAGATAATCCCGTAAATGTAGTAGAAATGAGCCTCTTGCACATGCGCAGATAGAGGAATGTTTGCGGGAACCATGGGAAATGATGGGGAAATGCTCCCCAAAGCGCATTTGGTTATCACATTACAGTAATTGCGCAATTATGGTAATTCCGCAATTGCATTTCCTCCAAAGAACTGAATTTCAAAAGATCGCGTTTCTGTCCACTTTCTGTCCAGTTTCGGTGCGGCGGCATGTGAAAACACGGGCTACTAATCCGGTTTCGGTTGGGATTTTGTGTGGATTTTGTGTGGATTTGGCCCCGTGTGATAACGTCCTTAGTTGAGTCATTTTATTCCTTTGCCAAAGTTTTTCTAAAAGCAACCACTTTCCACTGATAGGCAGTTCAGACTACTGTCTTCTGTTAGCTCTGATCTACTATGAATGAAGTTTACCTTATTACATCAGACAATGTCGTACAGAAAGCGAGATGTCACCGATCTACCATCTGAGCCTATTATACGACTTTGAACATCCAATATTTACTTAATCGAGGCATCAGAACAGGCAGGATGTTAAACATTGTCAAGGCAAACAACAAAACAGAAAGCCAACAGACCATGGGCTCTTTTCCCTTCTGTAATCTTATTTGCATGACAAAGGAAATGTCATCATAGAAATATTGGGAGTAACAGAAGAACACATTTCATTAGTTCAGCTGTACACCTCTGGAAAAGAAATGCCTTCACTAACAGACCTGTTTTTCTGTTTTTAACATTTGGCCTGAGGGTGTGAAGTTTATCATAATGAAACAACCAATATACTATGCTATCAAAACTAATACCAGTAGGTATAGTTAATCCGCTCCTCACTGAAGGAACCAGATTGTTTCTTTTCATTGGATGGATATATTTGTAGGTATCATACAATGCATATGACAGTGGTATCATATATCATATGAGATATTACATATGTTCTGCCAGCTGTCAGAAATGCACCAAGCAAGCAGCTTGAAGGAATGGAACTATCATGACTTGAACCTTAAGAAATTACTGGGACCTGGACACAAGGATTTAGACACAAAGAGGACATGAACAAATGTGAGAGGCAAGGATGCAACACCAGCAATAGAAGCTCTGTAGTCAATTTTCAGTAGCAAATGTGCACCTGACAGTCATTATCACACAGCTCTTCCACACTGCTGTGGTGTTGCTTCTATCCCAGCCTCTGTCTTCTGCACAACAGCCTCCATAGCCCAACTTTCCTGCCCTATCGCCTTCCTAGTATGCCTTTAGATCTGTATTTATTTGTATTTTGAATGTGCAATCATTGCAATCCACTAAGTAAAAGAATAAAGAAAATTTAAAAAATTAGAGAAGAAAAAGAAAACAGCCCACTTGGCAATAGTGAAGGGGAAGGGGGAAAGGGAAAAGGAGCAGAATCACAGCCACTTGCACCAAGTGACTGCCTGCATATTGAAACTGCTTCATGAGTAACCTATCACACATGCATGAACAGTGGGAAAGCAGCACAGTTGGGAGGGATTTGACATGTTTTGCCCATCAATGAGAAGGAGCACTCCAGCACTACAGATGGACTACAGATCAGCTACTGAACAGACACAGCATCATGTGATAATGTATGGTCAAAGACACAACTATCTTGCTTTGATGCCATTTATCAAGCCTCATGTGATAAAGACCCAAGGCTCTCAGAAACTGGAGTTTAGACTGCACTCCCCAGATGAACTAGAGCCTTCCTTCAAAGAATGCCATGACCAAAGTTCTGGTTTCCAGTTCAGACAGTGCGCAAGATGGGAGGGTGAGGCCTAAAAGAGGTCTCTTTAAGGGCATCCACTCTTTAGCTAGAGGTAGTTAGGGTCTGCAGGATGGAATCAAGGCCAAGAAGGATGTAAAGCCTTAGTTGGACTAGAGACTTAGGGGCAAAACAGAGGGGCAGGAAGGAGTGGCCAGAAGCTGTTCCTGGCCCAATTGCCGTAGGGCCATGGTGAACACATGCTGCGGCACTGAGGACACCTCCTGCTGTGGTCCCAATGGACTACTTGCCTACAAGGAGCAGACTCCCCAAGGCAGTCCAAAACTGACCCCAAAGGGCCACTCAGAGGCAGCATTGAGGCCATGATGGGATGGCCGAATGCAGCTCAAAATCAGCTGCAAAAGTCCGCTTTTCATGGCCTGTTCAGAATCATGGCAGCTGGTGCCCTCAGGACCATGGTGTGTGGTTGCCACTGTCCATGTGGTGGTCCCATGACAATCGGGGCAGGAGCAGCCTCTGGCCACTGCTTCTGCTCTGTCTGCTTTGCCCTCAAGTCACAGCAGCTATAAATCAATTGAATGTTGAAAGGCTAGGTTATACAAGACTCCAATCCAGCAATAGCAACTATTTCATCCTACTTAGTGAATGGTTGAAAAAAAAACAGTGAAAAATACTTGTGAAAAAAAAATTGATCTAAGAGCAACTAACCTTTTAGGTTTTGTTGTTGTGTGCCTTCAAGTCATTTCCAACTTATGGCAACCCTAAAATGAACTTATCATGGGTTTTCTTGGCAGGATTTGCTCACGAGGGGGCTTGTTTCGCCTTCAACGCTGCAAGAGTGTGACTTGCCTAGGGTCACCCAGTAGATTTCCATGGCTGAGTGGGAATTCGAATTTTGGTTTGCAGAGTCATAGTCCAAAACTCAAACCACTACACCACACTCAAATCCAGAGGTGGAGCAACAGCAGTCGATTCATCCCACTCAGTGAATGGTTCCAATAATAATAATAATAAATCCATCTATGAACAACGGATCTTTTAGGCTCTTTTACCCTCCTTAATTTTTTTTCTCCTGACAAAAATTGCCATCCCTCTGAGTATTATTGGCACCACACTTCTGCTTAAGAGTCTTTCAACAAATGTGACTATGACATTCATTCTCAAACTGATTGTTTCACTGCCTCTTTCAGTGATGGGGATATGCTTCATTGCTTTATGAAACAATTATTTGCTGGAATCCTAGATAAGGAAACTTATGTATGCAATGTTGGTTTGAAGCCCCTTTCCCCAGCACACCTTAAGAGCCAGTCCATTCACCTAGTGACTGGATCACAAGGAAGAGGATATTCACATCCCAACATCCATCAGCATGCAAGGGGGCTGGAAACATCATCCTCTTTGTCCTCCCCCACCTCACTAGCTAAATGGACCTCCTTCACCTGATCTGGCAGCTCACTTTAAAGATGAGCTACAGTAGCATTTGCCTAAGTTAACAGTAAGACTATGTAGTCTTACTGAATACAGATTAAGTATGGATCTGTAATTTTAGCTTACAAATCTATAACTGCAATACTGAATACCAGCCATTATCTATTTGCACAGCCAAAGTCAGCTTTAGATAATCATATGGTATCTACTTGGGTCATTAAGACTTGAATGTATTATTAAACTAAAACACAGAACACATAGATTTAGGGTACTGTCTCTGAAAACTCTCTAGTCTGGGTTGTGAGTTCTCTTATTGATCACTAAATCTATATTTGCTCATGATTCTAATTTTTATGGCTGATCTCCATACTGATTTATTGCAAAGACCATATTTAAATAATTCAAAATGAAGGCTATTGATGAATTTATTCCTATAAAGCCTCTGCTTTTCTAGCCAAAACTGTAAGGATATCAATGGAAATTTGAGCTGAATACAAATGACACTTAACATATTCTCCCCAAACCACAGGATCATTATATTCTTGATCATTCCAAGCCTGAATGTGTTTTGGAAATTCTCCACTAGATCATGAACAATGAGTAGGATTCATAAATAGACTACAGTCTTGAACAGATTATATTTGCACATATTTCAGTCTAATGTCAAAATGACAAGATAGTTTGCTGCCAAATGTTAAATGAAATGTTACCAAACAAATAAAAGAACATTGCCATGTAAGACTTCCAATATAGCATGGCCTTCTGCTATTTACACATATAAAAGGATATTTTGACCGTAGCTATTAATCTCCATTTGGACACTACTGTATCCCTTCACACTATCCCTGCACAGTGCTTACAAAATTGAGAAGAAATGTGTTTCAAATGCTCTCTGTTCAAAAATATGCATTTTCTTTCATTAGAATTGCCACTGTTGCCACTCATACTTACGAAGCAGGTCCAATGCTAAATGTCCATTATTCCATCCAACATTAAACTGAAATGGCTGCTTCACTGTCTATTTGGATGCGGCATCTACAATAAGTTACTGGTTGAGATGGGGTCATCTAATATTGGGTTACTAGGGGAGTATCTACACTCTCCATTGATGTAGACTCAAAACACAACGTAGACATAATCTACTTTGGCTCAGTGCTAGGGGCTCAGTGCTAGGGGAATCCTGGGAATTGTAATTTGTTGTGGCACCAGAGGTTTCTGACAGAGAAGGCTGAATGTCTCACAGAACTACTGTTCCTAGAATTCCTTAGCATTGAGCCAGGGCAGTTAAAGCTAGGTCTCAAACTGGATTATTTCTGTTTTGGACCTCAGATGCCAAGTTACTTCAATGACGCAACTTAGACTCAACTCATCAGTAAATGACACACTGACTCAATTTGACTCACAATTTGTATATTTTTAGTGACCAACTTGCTGGTGTCATTAACTTTGAGCAGCAGGCCAGAGTGTGGGGCATGCTTCTCTGAGGGGAATAGCAAATGTGTTAGGCAACAGACTTGAGGTGAAAGGATCCATCTAACTTCTCAAAGACTTTAGAAGGCTCCTCAGATGTGCAGTGGGGACAGGCTGCCGAGAAGACCTCAAGCCCATTGCCTAATGCATTTGCTTTTCCCCTCTAAGAAACATGCCCTGCCCTCTTTTTTTTTCTGTTAAAGTTGGCTCCCAGACTTGAGATACGACTTGAGACATGACTTGAAAGTATCTGACAAGGACTAGAGACTTGAGACTTGAAGGTGGAGATGTGAGACTTGACTGGAGACTTGGAGTAAAAGACTTGAATACATCACTGACACTGGCCCGCTTATTCTGGAGTATTATGCCTCGGAGTTGCCTCGGGTTAACACAATGCACACCTTATATGTCTAGAGGGGCTGCTGGCTGACATGTATTGTCCTGCTGACCCATCTTCCTCAATGCTGCCACCACCTCTGTGACTCTGTGAGACTCTGGCTGTCACTGTTGCTTCTGTGGAGGTCAGAACAAGTGCCTATGGAGATGATCACACCATGGCCAATTCAGCAACAATTGTGCTTTTGGACAGTAGCGCAACAGTGGTGCTATAGCGATAGTTATTTTCACACAGTCATGCAACTGCATGACAATGATGGCATAAAACCTAATTAATGGTGTGATTGGGTTCCACACACATGCATGAATGAATTGCTATTACATTGTGGGTGATTGTTTTGTGCATGTGCCATTTCAGCGCTACGGCGCATGTCT
>CM034704.1:6110000-6130356 GCA_020142125.1 Phrynosoma platyrhinos
ACGGGAGACCGGCCCAGGTCTCAAAAAGGTTGCCTGTGCCTGCTCTATATGAATAACTGTCAGAGGACAGTATTTGAAAGATACCACTGGCAAATGAGAGCTGGTAGTCATATTTCAATGAGACTTTGGTGAGAAGCTGGGCTAATTGAAGTCTATGAGAGGGTGGATGATTGGATACCATTCTTTTAAGACAAGCCACACTGTAGACCTTTATGGATGGAAATTCAGGAGACCAGATTTCAGAACAAATTTGATTCCCTCTCCAAAATGGTGATATTGTAACTTCTTATAGGAAAAAAACCTTTTAAATTCTGGCCTTAGGTCAGATCTGATTGTGCTCTGTAATTATACAACCTACTCACATCACTGGCCATAGTAATTCTTTTAAAAAAACATTTTCTTCATTGTGTCCTTTAATCAAACAATTATGAAAACCATTGGTGCAATTGTTATGAATAATTATTCTCTAGGGAGTCTGAAAGGCATAAGGTTTGGTGAACAAGCTGCAAGCAACATTTATCTCATGACAATGATAATGTCTGAAATTGGCTAATAGCAATTAGAGTCACAACAGAGGCTCAACTTTGTGGCCTAGGTGATGCATTTTTTAATTTTCTCCCTGCCTCCCCCGAAACCAGGTTGCTATAGGTGAGCGAAGCAGAAATATAAAAAATATTACAATAATATCTGAATTGCTCTTTACTACTTTTTTTAAAATGTAAGGAGAATAAATCAGGAACATCTTTGAGAGATTAAATGTAGGAGCCAAGATATTATAACACAGAAACCCCATATGACATTAAAACCCACAAGGTTTATCTCCCAAACAGATCCTTCCAGAGCTGGATGGTAAACATCACTAGTATTGCAGAAGTTAATAGAAGGATACCAGATTTCATAAGAGGAAATGATTATTTCTAGATTCTCTAATACATGCTGTCAGTTTTCCCACAATCACTATACCCCAGAGATTATGTAACTAGTCAGAGACTGTGGAGACTTCATAGTCTTTCCAAAATCTGGCTATAACCATCCTACCTGCTAAGCATAAGTAACCGAATCATATTTTGTTCAACAGGCTCTCATTCTTTCTGATGAAAAAGTTCAACAGTGCAAAGCTAGGCTGTGGAATTACTTGTTGAACCATGGTTTTGGAGTATGCAAAGGGATCTTGTAGCACCTCTGAGACTAAGTTGGTAGCATGAGCCTTTGTAGACTTGAGCCTACTTTCTCAGATGCATGAGGTGACCTACATAAGCTGGCTCTGTGTGAGAATTTCAATTGAAATTCAAAACCTTGTGGGAATGGCGATGAGGTTCAGTTTCATGCTACCAGCTTCTTTCTTTCAGTTAGTCTCGAAGGTGCTAAGATCCTTTTGTGAACTCATTTTCCAGACTAACACGGCTATGTCTTTGAATTCTATCATCGTGACTGTGGAAATTTCGTCAAAAACTAAGCCCCAGTATTGACTGGTAGTAGGGTACAACCACCATGTATGAAGGTATGTAACTTTTTCTTACTTACTCACAGTGTGTGTGCCATAACCTTGTTATTTGACTGACAGATGCTGTGGAGTGGAGTACCATCTGCATACTAACTTTAGCACTTGTTCTCAATGGCATCACTAGGTTTGGTGTCATCCCAGTGCAGCAGCTCATGTTGTCACCCCTAGGCAGAGAGCCACCCTGGGGAGACAACATGGGGAGAGAGTGGGAGGGGAGAGGGCAGTGGAAGGAGAAGCAGCAGGAGTCACGAAAGGGTGCTTGCCATTCACTTTCCCCATTCTGACTGCCTTGATGCCCGCCCTGTTTTGACCAAGCTGCATGGCACACTCCCAGATGCCCCATTCTACCAGCCAGAGGGCATCTGCAATCCTCCCGCTGTGGCTACTGGTGTGGCTAGAATGCAACTGCTCTTTGGCAGCCCCTTACAGGTCTGGCAGGACTACTACTTATGCTAGGAAAGGAAGGTGCCAGCAGAGGCAACAGCAATGGCAATGGATTCCTCCCCTTCCTGTCACCATCACCTTTCTTTCCCACCTGACCAGATGTTCTGCCAGACCCAAAAGGGACTGCCCAGGGCACCAGCAAACTTCTTAGATGCCTGGCACACTATTTCCCACTTTGCTTCCCCTCCCGCTGCCCTGTTCTGCATTTCTTTCTGGGTCAGGGAGCACAGGACAGGGCAGCAGGAGGGAGGGAAGGGCAAAGTGGACCACTGTGGCCACTGGTAGGGTAGACTGGGGTAGGCTGGTGGATTTGGGATGCAGCGGCAGCCACAGAGTTCTCCCCTTCAGCTGCTACCATCTACTATTCCATTCCTATTTCAAGAGTGTTGCTGACTTGAATGTTTGCCCTTCTAACTAATGGGAGTGAAATTATACATGGCATCCCTATGGTTGGCATATAGTCCACATCAGGGATGTGTCTGGGAGACCAGGAAGTCTTCTGACCTGCTAATTGTATGCTTCTTGATCTTTCTCCTTTTTGCTTCTACCAATCTCAGCATTCCAGTGACCTGTGTGCACCTACGTCTAACCTTCATGGCCTATGTCTTGTAAATAAGTCATGCTTGGACAGTATATAACGTGTTAGGTTGTGCAAAGGTTATGTCGAGTGGATTGTACCCCTAGTTTCAAAGATGAAAATCAGGACCACTCTTGAGAGATAAAGTGGTAAAACATACTGGCTCTTTAGAGGATGATGTCTCAGTGAAAATGTATTGTTTGGTTTTAAACAGTTTCTGAAAAGAAAAGTGAGTCATCATGCTTTTACAAGAGAAACCTCATCAAAAGAGGCTATGATTAGCTTACACTCCTTAGTAATTGCTTGGCTTACAAGCAAAAGAGGAGTACGCCTTGCATTGAGGTTGCTTCAACTGAGCAAGATGAAAAGTGTCAGAAAATTGAATCAACGCCTGTTGAAATGCAAGTACCTCAGTTGGACATGCAGTCAGGTTTCTCCTTGTGGCTTTTTCAGGCTAAACCCGAATAGTGTGTATTATTTCTAGAAGGAATCTCAAAGTAAGGTACAAACAGTTCTTCCTCTTTGTCATAAGGCTGCATTGCAAAATTTGAAGTTATTATTTGCTGATACAGGTTGAGTCTCCCTTATGTGAAATGCTTGGGACCAGAAGTGTTTTGGATTATTATTGTTATTATTTTGGGGGATTTTGGAATACCTCTGTGTGTGTGTGTGTGTGTGTGTGTGTGTGTGTGTAGAGAGATCTTGGAAACTAGACCCAAATTTAAATACAAAAGTAATTTATGTTTCATATAGACCTTAGACACATAGCCTGAAGGTAATCTTACACAATATTTTTAAAAATAATTTTGTGCATGAAACAAAGTTTGTGTACATTGAACCATGAGAAAGCAAATATGTCACTATATCAGCCACTCATGAAAAAAGCTTGGGTTTTTTGAATATATCGGATTTTAGAATTGTTGATAAAGGAGACTTAACCTATACTTTCTCCAACTGCATATGTGATCAAGCATAGCTCCAGTTACCCATCTGCCTCTCCAGACTGGGAATGATAGAAACTCTAGCATAGTACATCTAGAAGAGCACCAAGTTGAGGAACTAAAAAATCTTTGGTTATGTACAGGCCTACCTGTCAAACACTGTCAGTAAGGGATTATAAACTCATTGCAACTATCATTGTGTAATAAACCCACATCAGAGGAGAATGAAAATAATACTCTGGAAACAACATACATTGTCATCATTGTGTTAGTTTTTAGAGTCATCAAATAATTAAAGTTAGTGAAACAAACAATGAATTCTCTTACTTTTTAACTTCCTGGACATAATCTGCATTTCGGTCAAAGAGGTGGGTTACAGAATCTTTGATTGCCTCGTGCTTGAAGGAGGAAGCTGTTCCAAAGACAGTAACATTGGGGACTGTTGAGCAGAGCTGAGCAACAGCTTGTCCCTGCAAAGACATCAAGCAGGTCAAGCAAAGCAAGGCTACCATCTGATTTTTAGTTCATTCATCCTTTATTTGAAGTAACCAGCAAAGATTTTAGGAGAGAAGGACAGGGAAGAGAGCCCCAGATGACTGTTCCATTTGATCTGTCCCCAACAGGGCCTTCTACCATTCATTGCCCTATGGGAAGGATCCTGGAGAACATTCCCTAGGTTGATACTATTTCTTGTTAATTGCCATAAAATCACTTATGGTTACCCTATTGAATGACAGACCTCAAAGTCATTCTGTTATTAACAGCCCTGCTCAGGTCTTGCAAACTTGGGGCCATGGCTTCCTTGGCTGAGTCTATCCATCTGGAATGAGGTTTTCCTCTTTTTCTTTAAAAACAATTGTACTGGCTGCCAATACATTTTCAGCCTGAATTCAAGGTACTGATAAATTAGATTCAAAGCACTGATTGGTTTGGGACCTTGATATTTAAAGGAGTACCTTTCCTTATATTTGCCTGCCCAAGAACTGAGTTCTTCTGTGCCTCACCAGTGAGAGAATTACAATATGTGAGGACATGGGAGATGGCCTTCTCCACTATAGTACTTCCATTGTGGAATGCTCACCTCTTGGAAGTCCAGGAGTAGGCATCCTTATGATGCCTATTATATTTGCTTTTCTGTGTTAAGGGGTTCAGGTTCATCTTGTTTAATTCTCATGCTCTGTGCATTAGTACAGAGACATCTAAGACCCTATCACCTTTCACTCTATCAGCATATTTAAGGGGTCCCCCTCCGCACTGTTAGATTATTGTACTATTTGTCCAGGTCTCTCTATAACATTTGGGATATTATCTCCAGCACTTGATCAACTCTGCCCTAAAGAATACTGTCTCCATCCCCCATAACTAAGTTTAAATGTGCGTATTATTAGTTTTGAATGAAATGTATGCTGAAACATGTTGAAGTTGTATTTTCTTTTATGGTGTTCTTTCCTTTTATCCTTATGTTTTTTCCCCTATTTTATTTCTGCCTCTGGTACCAAATTTTCTCAAGTAAAGCTCAGGAACACATCAGTGTACCTGAAGGCACCAGTTCCCATCTGATCATGGAAGCTGAGAAGGGTCAGGGATGGTTAGTACTTGGATGGGAGAGTGCCAAGGAATACCAGGTGCTGTAGGCCATATTTCAGAATAAGGCACTGACAAACCATCTCTGAATATTTCTTGCACAAGTAAATCCTATTATTTTCATGGGGTTGTCGTAAATTGACAGGCAACTAGAAGGTGTGTCCACACACATACACATATTCAATCATGGCTGCACCTTGGATTTAGTGTCGCCCATCCACTTAACTAGATAAACCAACCTGCAGAAAAATGGGATCTCGTTTTTGAAATCTGTGCCAGCTTTAACAATGGAATTTTGTTCTGTTACCACTTTCATTATAATCAACAATATGGCATTGCATTGTAAGAAATGGCTGTACAAAACAGATTACAATTTAAGTGGGCAACTAAACACATAGCAAAAGAAAGAAACCATTGTTAGAAATGAGTCCACCCTCCCACCCCCACATACAATAAGACCCAAATTATGTGCTATGGTCATAAATTGTGAATGAACTGTATTCAACAAAATATATTTATTAGAATGTAAAAACTGACCACACAATTTGGTCTAATATGGTTTTGTTTTTGTTTTTTAAAAAAGGAAAAATATTTCGAGCAAATCCCCCTTCAAGAGGTATACTATATGACATGACCCCCATATCTGTGGGACCGGTACCCACAGTTTCACTTACTTGAGTCTGAAAAAATATGTTCTCTCTAGGTATTTGCTAGGTCTTCCAGAATGATTTTATGGTATGCTTCCACTAGAAGTTGACTATAGAGTCTTATTGGAGGACCTGGAGTTTGTTTGTTTGTTGGATTTATACTCTGCCTTTCTCCCAGAATGGGATTCAAGGTAGCTTACAATCATTTAAAAAGAATCAAACTAAAACATTAGTTACAAAAGTAAAAAAATAATAATAATTAAATAATAATATTAAAACATAAGTTAAAAACACAGCATAGTTAAAACTATTTTTTTTTAAAAAAATTAAAACATCAAAGCATTAAAACACCATACTACATAAATAAAATTCACCCACCAAAAGCCTACCTAAATAAAGATGTCTTCAGCTGCGGGCAAAAAGAAAGCGGGAAAGGGGTCGACCTGACCTCCCAGGGAAGGGAGTTCCACAGTCTGGGAGCAACCACAGAGAAGACTCTCACCCAAGTCCTCACCAACTACACCTGCGAAAGTGGTGGGATTGAGAGAAAGTCCTTCCCTGATGATCTGAACACTCAGGCTGGCTTGTATAGGGAGAAGGTCCTTCAGATAGTCTGGACCCAAGTCATTTAGGGCTTTAAAAGTCAAAACTAGCACCTTGGATTCTGCTGGTTTCTAGAGATGTGTTTTCTCTGGGTGCTTCTAGGTCTTCCAGAATGATTCTAAGGTATGCTTCTGCTAGAAGTTGTTCATTTCAATAGGGTTTGCTATTATCCACATTTCCATGGTGTGTCCAGGAACATGGCTTTGGGGATGGGTGGGTGGTTCATGTTGTAATGAAAAGTGTATCATTTGGTAACACCAAGCTCAACTTCCAGATGTTGCTGGATTGCAACTCTCATCAGTGCCTCCATTTCATTGCATTGGCTATCCTGTACCTTCTCTAAAGCAGGGAGCCATCACAGACAACATGGGTTGGCACTTGGGATATGTGAGGAAGAGTCTCCCAGAGTTAGTTGACCAAGCAGCCTCCATGCCGGGGATGTAGGTATGGGGGAATGTGTGCATTGTACCCCCAAATAAGACCCCCTCCATGAAATTTCCCTTCAACCGTATAGCATTTCAGAGAGACATACTGAAGCTCACTCACATCTATAATGATTACATGTGATTTTTACATTCCTTTGGTCACTTTGACTGCCCTTTTTCTTGGGCAGCTTCAACTGTATTTTTAAATTCAAAGATATAGCTGTGTTAGTCTGTAGAATCAGTATGTAGAGAGATCTTGTAGCACCTTTGAGACTAACTGAAAGAAAAAAATTGGCAAGACTGCCACTTGTGCAGATTTATTCAGAATACCTGCTAGCCGTCCAGCTCTCCCAAAGGCCCCAAATGGCTTCAACAAAGCAGGAGGTCAGAACAAGAAGTGATTTCTAGATCCTATATTTGGCCTATTTATGGTGCTGCTTACTATGGGGTGTGCAGTGGTAATAACTGGCCAGTGTCATACTAGATACCCATCCCTGCCCTATGGCCACACTATTTGAGAGGGCTCTGTAACACTCCAGAAATGTGAAGACAGGAAGCATGAGTAGATGCAAGGGAAAAATGGGAATAGAACATTTTCTTTCTGTTAACTTCAGTGAACTTATTTTAAGATCCATACCAACACATTTTTAAAATACCTCCTGGACTTCCTGAGATCAATGTGCATTCTCCATTTTAGAACCAGAATTCCTTTTCCATCTCCAGAGAGGTTGTTAAGGCTCATATTTGAACAGCGGAGGCACTTCTTCTTTCATTGCCTAGAGATCCCTTTCTAAAGAATGTACTCATTTCCACTTGTACACAGACATAGTTCTGGTGTCCCTTGACTGCCTCCCATCCGAATACTCCACTTAGCTGTTCTTGTTGTGTACTTCAAGTTGTTTCTGACATGTGGTGAACCTAAGGCAAACCTATTGCAGGGCTTGCTTGGTAAGATTTGTTCAAAGAGGGTTTGGTATTATCTTCCTCTGATGCTGAAAGAGTGTGACTTGCCCAAAGTCATCCTGGGGTTTTCCATGATCCACTGGGGATTTGAACCCTGTTCTCCAAGAGTTTTAGGACATTATCACATGGGGGGTCGGGATGTCATTCTCCTGTCCCTGTCCTGTGCTTATTGTGCAATTATGGGAAGGACTTTCACACAAAATAATGAAAAGCTTTCTCACTAAATCACATTGATCCTGTGAATGTCCCATGAATGAAGTGGAATTGTCCCCTCATTTTCCCTAATTTTGTATTATCAGAAGATCCTGGCACTACAATTCCACTTCATTGACAGGACAATCACGGGATCAGCGCAATGTAGTGAGAAAGCCTTTTGTGCGATCATGTTCAATTCTGGCACTTAAGCCACTACACCATGATGGCACACAGTACTCCACTAGCATAATGTAATGGTTTGAGTGTTAGACTAGGATTCCGGGCAAAGAGAGTATGAATCCTTGCTTAGCCATGGAAAACCACTGAGTGATCTTAGGCAGGTCACACTCTCTGTTTCAGAGGTAAGCAATATCAAACTCTCTCTGAACAAATCTTACCAAGAAAACCCCATAACAAGTTTGCCTTAGGGTATCCAGAATTCAAAAATGACTTGAAGGCACACAACAACAACAACAACAACAACAACAACAAAGTGGCCTCCTAAATTTGTACTCCAGCTCATTTCAGCAGCATGTCCAAAGATTAGGGTTGACGAGAGCTGTAGATGGTCAACTTTTGCAAGAAGCAAAGTAGGTATTGGCTGAATATGATAAAGACATCTAAACTTTAGGTCTTGACCAAGCTGTCAGGTATTTTTGTTAATAGGAATTAAGCACAGAGAAAAAAATAGCTGAAGATTATATTCCAGATGGCTATGTCTTGATGAATTTTTTTTTCTTCTACTGTCTGAATTATCATCTGTAAGCAGTTACTAAAAGGTTTGTGAAACAATGGAGATGGGAAGGGGGAGATAACTCTATAACTGTACAAGCTACAGTGCAAAACAATGGTTCATTCAAAACAATATAATTTACAAGTCAGTGTGTTTACGATGCTGCTTGATTTTCCCACACATAGCCTCTTTCACAGCACTCTAATACCACAACAAACTACAAATCTCAAGATCCCACTGGTTGGAGCCTAGACAGTTAAAGCAGTGTCAAACTGCATTAATTCTAAAGTGTGGCAGCAGCTTCACTCATTAGTTATAGGGCTAGCCTTGCACAAATATTGTTGTTGAGTGCCTTCAAGTCATTTCTGACTCATGGCAAGCTTAAGGCAAACCTTTTTTCTGGCAAGATGTGTTTAGAAGTGGTTTGCCATTGCCTTCCCCTGAAGCTGAAAACATGTTACTTGCACAAGATCACCCAGTGGGTTCCCATAGCCAAGTGGGAAATCAAACCCAGGTCTCCAAAGTCGTAGTCCAGCACCCAAACCAGTACACCATACTGCTCTCTGCATGAATATAAACAATCTTAAAGCAGCATTGGCAAAGTTCATTGAGTACAGACTGATTTTTTAGAGAGAGAGAGAGAGAGAGAGAAGACAGCAGCCAATTTCAAATAAGAAGCTGTTAAAATCCATACTAAAATGCATGAATGCATGCTTTAAGGATGGAGCATCAGATTACTGGACTCACTAGGAATAGAAGAGACAACATGTTCAAAGATGGCAAGAGCATTAGGAATAGCAAATGCCTCTTGACAAAAATGGGAATCATGCCCTCCCCCTGACACCCCACTTTTGTGGTTCAAGTTCAAATGAATGCCATGCCCTTTGTTGCTAATTCCAACGGTTTGGAGTTCCCTATGATGCTGATCTTGAAACTGGAGGTCAGAGCAGAGTTTCAGGGTGGCAATCAATGTTTCTGCATGACTGTCAGCTTAATTTTAGCTCCGTGGGGCAAATAGCATTTCATTTCTTTAAAAAAAATGTCAATGGGAATCAATAGAAGACAGCTCTTGGGCTGAAAGTGATTTAAAGCAAACTATGATGTTAATTCCATTAACATACTTAGGGGGAAGGCATTTCTCTGAAATGTAAACAGTCGTTGCAAGGATTGACATGATCCCAAGAAAGAGTGTTTGAGTAGGATGGAAAGATCTCATTACCACCCCAAAAGCTGTAGTAACATTTGGCCCTCTGGACACTGATGTGTCCAAAACCTCCATGATCCCCCTTCACTAGCAATGCTGACTACTATGTCTTCCAACTGCCCTGATTTGACTGGGACAGTCCTGATTCATCGTTTGTTGTCCCAGGTTTTCAGTTGCATTTTAAATGTCCCTGTTTCTATCTCCTCCTCCCACTTTCCCCTTCTGACTTGAGCTTACTTTTCTTGCTGCAAACAAATGGCAAAAGTAGTTTGCACTCTATTAATTCAGCAGTAGGAAGAGAAGAGGAGGGGTGGAATCTTGCTCTTCCCAGTAACTCAGGTAAAAGTAAACTGCTGCAGCTTCTCTTAACTTGTGTGTTCTTCTTCATTAATAACTTCTCATATCTTGATTCACTCTGATGTTGCTTGCCCAAATGTGTCCCAGTAAGGACTATGGCTGACAGCCAACAATATCAGGAGGGCCATACATTCCCCATCTATGCAATCTACATAGCAGATAGGGGCATTTTCATGACAATCACAGTGTCTGTGTGTGTGAGAGAGAGAGAGTTCAATGGTTAAACTTTCCTCTCTTTTTCTATCCCTTAAACATGGTCATGGGAGCCAGAGTGGCATAGTGGTTTGAGTATTGGACTACTACTCTGGAGACTAGGGTTTGAATATCCACTCAGCCATAGAAACTCTGGGTGACCTTGTGCAAATCACACTCTCTCAGCTTCAGAAGAAGGCACAGGTAGCCCCCTCCCAAACAAATCGTGCCAAGGAAACCCCGTGATAGGTTCACCTTAGGTTGCTGTAAGTCAGAGCAGATCAAGCCATAAATCGCTATGGAAGATGACAAAACTGAGACCGTTGTACTTCGGACACATCATGAGAAGGCAACATTCATTGGAAAAAAACAATAATGCTGGGGAAGATGGAGTGAAGTAGAAAGAGGGGAAGGCCACATGCTAGATAGATGGATTCTATAGGGAGGTCACGGGTATGGGTTTGCAGGAACTAAGCAGAGCAGTCAAGGACAGAGGGTCTTGGAGATGTCTCATCTATAGAGTCGCCATGGATTGAAATCGACTCAAGGACAGTTAAGAACAAATGTTCTACACTTAGTTCTGCTTCTGCATTTATTGGCTGTGGCCTTAGAGGCCTGGAATACTTTAAAACAGGAGGGCTGGAGTGAGCTGTAATCCTCCAGATGTTCTGAACTACAACTCCCATTTCCTTGCCATTGACTATGCTGGGTCGGGCCAAAACATCTGAAGGCCAAAGTTTCCCCACCCCTGCTTAAACAATGAAACTGAACTTTGTATTGATGGGAATAAGACAAGTGCACTGTTCTAGTCCCATAGGGCCTCCATTGTTTCCCTGATGGTTCAGAGGAATGTTCACGACATTTAGGAACAAACTGGCTAATTTTTCTTTTCCTCCTGTCAGACCTTAATAGTTCTCTGAATACTTTACTAAGGGAGTCCTGAAACTTCACATCAGAAGCCATTTTGAATGTCTGTTCTCCTTCATTATTCATAAGGAACTTGATGGGTCATAATTGATTTGGTTTATGCTTTAGCTTTTATTCTTGCCACGTTTTAATATATGGAGAACTGGGATGAAAGCCTCCAGGCACTTCATTCGCTCTGATGTCTTGCTGGACAGTCCAACTGAAGATTTACAGCACAGATATAGAAAGAAGAGGGATTTTCCATGTACCTCATTCAGAATCAGTGCAATCTGATTCAACCTGGCTGTACCAGATGTCATTCTTCTAACATCTATATGCCAATTACAAAGCCTTTTGGGTCAGAGGACTGACAAATCAGAGACCAGATTTAAATTCTGAGCTTTCTGTGGCTGGTAATTTCCTAATTCCTTCAGTTGCTCCAGCTTGGAAGAGGAAGCAAACATATAATACGTCTTAGCCTGCTTGTTCATGAACAAGAAGTCATGATCTGCAGCAATTCTGGCTTATTGTTTCATGCAATCATGACTTTTCAGTCATTTTCTAAACTGTGACAATTTTTTCGGGTACAAGAGGCTGCCAGACTGTTCCACATTATACAGTCTTGCCAATCATAGGATCATAGAGTTGGGAGAGACCTCAAAGGCCATCCAGTCCAACCCCCTGCCATGCAGGAACAGAGAATCAAAGCACTTCCAACAAATGGCCATCCAGCCGCTGTTAAAAAAACCTCCAAAGAAAGAGGCTCCAGTGTGTTCCACTGTTGAACAGCTCTTACTGTCAGGAAGTTCCTCCTAATGTTGAGGTGAAATCTCTTTTCCCATAGTTTGAACCCGTTGCTCCGTGTCCTAGTCTCTGGAGCTACAGAAAACAAGCTTGCTCCATCCTCAATATGACATCCCTTCAAATATTTAAACAGGGCTATCATATCACCTCTTAACTTTCTCTTCTCCAGGATAAATCTGCAGTGCAGAATGTCCTCTAGATCCCTTTGAAAACTTTTGAAAAACAATTCTTTTGGTGGCAGAAGTGAGACTTACAAAAGAAGCACCACGGGCCACATGCAACCCTTAATTAATTTGGATTGCGGTCTCATTGGGGCAATAATATGTCCTTTCCCTCCTTATGTTAACTGGTAAAAAGTACCATGTATTCAATCAATAAATAAATAGTGTGTGGTCGCTAAAAACAATATGTCCATAGTATCTCTGCATCCTGCTGGATTTTCCTCACAACTATATTTTTCTGCAGCTCCATATTATTTTAACATTCCACACTTAGGATTTTGGTATTACCGGTAATATTCAAACAAGAATGAAACAGACCTCCTCTGTACTGTACTGAACTGTAATAAGATTATAAATTCCAGTCCTTTACTGCAACGGCTCAGGAGGGGTCATACATCTTAAACATGATTAGCTGGAGCTAAAGAGATTTTCTACTGAGATGATTTTATTCTTGTTAGGCAGGTTGCAGCCTGCATGGTCAGAATTTTGGCAGACAATAATGATCCCCCCCCCCAACTTCCATTCTTCTTTCTAAAAAAGGCTACAACAATGGATAGCATTTGTGATCACGACGGCCATAGTTATTAATGGAGGAAGAATACTCAAACTAGGAGAGGCTGTTGCAGTTTCTTTTGCCTGATCCTACTGGGGAGGACTTTCTTTTCTTTTCCTATTGCTGTATTAATTGAGCGCTAACCAGTTATGTACTTTGAACTCAGTTTGCAACAAATGTGGTAAAGAAAGGTCAAAGGAATAAAGCGAGACGAGGAGACAGAACCTGGGACATGTTAAAAGCAGCTGAAAAAGTGGGACAACAGAAATCACAACTGTGTCTGCAAAACCATGACAGTTGAACGGTATAGAAACAAAGCTTAATGAAACGTTATATAAAAGTTCTCCACCTGTTTGTACACAGGCAAACATTTCAAACTCTTTCAAACCTTCTTGACATGTCGGACCTTTAAGATGACATTGGAATTTAAACATGTGTGACAAAACGTAGGATTCCTTGAAGGACAAAAGTGAAATGCAAGCCAACTTACCACTCCACCCCCGGCTGAATGAACTAGCACTGACATGCCTTCTCTCAGGTTGGCAACTTCAAAGAGCATCATGTATGCCGTTACAAAGTTCATAGGGAAGGCAGCAGCTTCTGAGAAGCTCATGTCATCGGGGATTTTGTACACAAATTCAAGTGGTGTGCACACAACTTCTGCCCAGGCGTTGTAGTTGACAAAAGCCATGACTCTGTCTCCAATCTAAAGTCAGTGGAAAGAAACACAGTCAAGGGGATGGCATTTCAGGCACAGCAACTACAGAGGAATCACAAATTACAAACCAGTTTCACACATGTATGCTTGCTATTGGGTGTTTGCAACATGGTGTGATGGATTCACCAAGAAAGAGTATTTTCATGTGCCTATTGCCACCGTTGGAAGAGCCAGTGTGGTGTATTAGTTTGAGAGTTGGATTACAACTCTGGAGGCCAGGGTTCAATTCCCAGCTTGGCCATGAAAAATCCACTAGGTAGCCTTGGGTAAGTCACATCTCTCAACTTCAGAGGATGGCAATGGCAAACCTCCTCTGAACAATTCTTGCCAAATAGAGTATACCCCATGATAGGGTCACCCTAAGTTGTAAAAATGATTTGAAGGCACACAACAAGAACAATAGGCAGTTATTTCCAGTGAAAAGCAGTTCACACATCCAAGTGTATGTACAAACACAAATACTGTCATCCAAGGCATAGGAGTGGGCAGGTAAATCTGGATCTCCAGTAGATTTCTGGGTGATCTATGGGGATTGGCAAAGATTTCCATCTCCTTTTAAATATGAACAGCACCAAATTATGTTTCAGCCTTCCCCTCTATCAATCCTAAATTACATGGCTGGAATTAAGAAAGCTTTGGGAAATCAGGACTGATTTTTTTTTCTTGGAACAATTGTGAATGCCAATTGGTTTTGATATTCAGTTCTGGTACTGAAGAAGAAGGGAAAAAAATCCTAGCCTCAAAATGGTTTGCATCTCTCAAAAGTGCTACAAGATCCCTTTGCATACTGGTTTAATCATAGATAATCATAATTACAATAATAATGCCTGTAAAGGTTTGTAATAGGTTCTCTGATACTTTACTTTTTGGGGAAATGAACAGCTAGGATTATTCACTGGAAAAGAATATTTTTCTTTTCTTCTGTTAAAAAAATGATGGGTGTTGGTGGGTCTTGGAACCAAACCCCAGCAGATACCAAGGGCCCGCTGTAAACTAAAACCAATGTTTTTTGGGGGAAAGCCCTATTGCTTTAATCATTAAACCATTAAATGTTAATGGATCTACCCTAGTTGGGATTACTAATGTTTGTTTGGTCATCTGCCATGGTTGGTTTGGTTGTACACCACATAATCCATGATTTCTGTTACAAACCATGGTTACCATAGAATGTAGCGTCCAGTGGCAAACAAACATGGCACATGGTTTGCCAAAATGTTTTTCCAAGCTGTAAATTAAATTCAGTTCTAAGTTTCTTCAGTGTGCTAGATATTACTGGATTTGTATACCTGCATCCAACTTTGCCAGCTGTCATTTTCTAAAATTAGAAAGCAGCATACATTAGTCTTGCAGCTCAAATTCAATTACAAACTAAAGAGAATACAACACCAGTGAAAAATAGCAAAAGAATACTTATTTCAACTATGAAGCAGTACAGATCAGTTTTTTAAAAGAAGAGATTATTCTGCTATGTATCTGTTATGTTCAGCCATGCAATACTGAAGTCCATAAGAATAAAAGCAATTTATTCAGTAATGTTCTTTGCTGATGTTCACTCAGATCACAAGAGGAACTTGCAACTCCAGTGTGGCCCCATTTGAAAATAAAGAGGACATTATCAAGCTGGATAAAATACATACCGTAATGGTCAGCTACAATGATCAAAGGATTAAAATGTCTTTCCTTCAAAGGAGGTGAAGGAGATCAAGTTTTCTAGCTTACCAAGTAAAATGTGAAAGGCTTAATAATGTGAACAGGATTAACAATGTGAGGATGATCAAATGGACAGTTGTGGAAGGGAATCAGATTGGAAGTTCAATGGGAGTGTGCATAGAGAAATGTGGCCCTTTGGGCCCTACCCTAATTTCTTGATGAAAGTTGCCATCCTCACCCCAAAGTCATTATTTGGAGTGAATGTTAGCTTGAGGAGAGGGCAGCTACCATTACAGAAATAGGTGGCCCCAAAAGGTCTTTGCTGGAGCTATAGTTGTAGTCAGCATCACTTCCCTTCTATGCTTGTCTTTGAAAAAACAGAGGAAGAAACAGGAGATCTTATCACAGGGATTCCATAATCTAGTTTGGCTGCCACTTAGTGGCCAATGTAAAATCACTAGCTTTCAGTCTAACCTACATTAAGGTAAAAAAGGTAAAGGTATTCCCTGTTGACAAGGTTGTCAAATGGTGCTCATCTCCGTTACTACACCGTAGAGCCAGCGTTGTCAAAGACTACTTTGTGATCATGTGGCCAGCATGATTGCACAAACACTGTTTACCTTCCTACCAAAGTGGTACCTATTTTTCTACTTGCATTTGCATGCTTTTGAACTGCTAGGTTGGCAGAAGCTGGGACTAGAAACAGGAGCTCACCCCATCATCCAGCACCTGGGCCTTGAACTGCCAACCTGCCGATCTTGCAATCAGCAGAGTCAGTATCTTAACCATTTGGGCCACTGCATCCCCTAACCTACATTACAAGGTTGGAAAAGGAGAAAATGGATGTGTGGTGACCCCATGCCCCTGTCATTGAACTCAACAAAGAAAGATGGGATGTGTACACTTGTTCCTGTTTTGTAACATATGTGCTGGTTATCTTCCATGTGAGATCATGCTATAATGTGCTTAACATGGGACTGCTCTTGACAATGGTCTTAAAGTTTCCACTGGTGTAGGGTTGTCAGTTAAGGATCAACCTGGCAGGCCCTGAGGTTTCCTCTGGGCTTTTTTAAACTGGAGATACCAAACGACTGAACCCATGACCTTCTGAATGCAAATGATATGCTCTGCTGTTGAGCTGTAGTCTAAGGAAATAGCATGTCGCTTTAGACAACTTAAGCAACTCTTTATCATCAATGCATTTGTATCTTTTGCATATATCAACTTTGACCAAATTCTATTGTCCTGTTTTGGAATGCAACCCTATTTATCTGGGAGAGATGTTAGTAACACAGAAATGGGCCTAAATACCCTAATGACAATAGATCCCTTCTAATCTTGGAAGCTAAGTAGGGTCAGCCCTGGTGAATACTTGGATACAAGACGGCTGACAAATACCAGGTCCCATAAGCAATATTTTAGAGGAAAGAACAAGCAAAACTACCTCTGAGTATTCCTTACCCAAGAAAATCATATGGAATTTATGGGATCACCATAAATTGAAAGGAGACTTGAAGGCACATGCTCACATGCATAGCAACACAGAACCATTTATAGCATCTCAAGGTAGTTTCTTTTTCAATTGCCTTGGTGCGCTGGACTATGACAAATTTATAAAGCCCACTGGCAGCTCTGAAAGGGCAACATCTTGCTGGATAATGTTGCTGAAATATACCCATAATTCTAATTTCACCAAATTCTCTTGCCCGCAAATGAAAGGTAGGACATTAGTTTAACAAATGCCATCATTCAATAGTTCTAATCTTTCCTTGTACTAGTTTTACAAAAAATAAAAAAATAAAAATAAAAAAATAAAAATCTTAAAAGGTCTGAGTCTGTTTCTTACATATAATAAAACAATTTTAGCATCAACTACAATCTGCTCTCTCAAACTACAAATGCAATCATAAATACAATGAATTGACAAATAACTTTTTATTTTTTAAAAAAATAGCGTTAGGATCGCCAGGAGAAATATGGGGCAGGTCTTCTGTCCTTTAATGGTTGTGTAGAAAATGGAATTACAGAAAGTGCTGCTTGCAATGCAAAGAACACCTACTGAGATTCTCACTTATTTTGTTGTGTGCCTTCAAGTTATTTCTAACTTATGGTGACCCTAAGGCAATCCTATCATGGGGCTTGCTGAGGCTGAAAGTGTGTGACTTGCCCCAAGTCACCCAGTGGGTTTTCATGACCAAGCAAGGATTTGGACCCTGGTCTCAAGAATCATACTGCCTCGGCAGACGGCTAATTGAGCCATCTTCCGGGCAGGGAAGAAGAGGGGCAGCCGCACGAGCGGCGCCCCTTCCTCTCCCCGAGGTCGCCCCCAGAAGTGCCGGCCGTCCGCACGGCCGGCGCACCGGGGATGACCTCACGGTGCAGCGCCCACATGCGCTGCGCCGTTTGAGTCTGGGAAAGTGCGCCCGCTGCTTTTAGGGCGCACTTTCCCTTAAATCTAAAAGGAGCGCCAATTTGGTGCTCCTTTTAGATGCGCCGCAGGAGCGCCGCGGTCCAGAGGCTGAACTCCGGCGGCGCTCCGGACCAGGGCGTCTCCGACGCCCTGGTCTGCATCCCCCCATAGTCTAACATGGAAACCACTACACCATGCTGGTTCCTATACCCAGCCATTAAAAGGAAAAGAACCCAGTCCTTATTTCACCTGGCAAACCTAATCAGGGTGCAATTCACCACTATTAATTGGAGAGTTGCTGTTAGATTCAATAGGATGAACAGACACATTTTTACCTGCAAAATAATGTTTAGTGGTAAGGTGTGTGTGTGTATGTGTGTGTATACATACACACACACACACACACACACACACACACACACACACACACCACATTAACACTAATATATTGTGTCCTTGTATCTTTAACACACACACACACACACACACACACACACACGAATCAATTCACCAGTATGTACAAGGGCTGCATTTGCACTGCAGAAATAATGCAGTTTGGCACTGCTTCAACTGCCATGGTTCAGTGCTATGGAATTCCGGGATCTGTAGTTTTGTGAGATGTTTAGTCTTCTCTGACAGAGAGCTCTGATGCCACAACAAACTACAAATCCCAGGATTCCATAAAATGGAGGCATGACAGTTAAAGCAGTGTCAAACTTCATTATTTCTGCCATGCAGGTGCAGCCAAGGTCTTTCCTGCATTACTGTTGCTACCTTGTCAAATTCTCTTCCATGTGATATCAAACAAACTCTAATATCTATGTTTTATGAAGCATTTGATTGAAACGTCCTCCCCGTTGCCTGATGGGGTGTATCCCAGTTATTTTAGACTGTAAGTCCCATCAGCCTCAGCCAGCTAGGTCTTGATCAGGAAGAATGGGTGCTGAAGTTCAAAATATGTGAAGGATACCAGCCTGGGGGAACTTGGGATAAAACAAAAATATGTACTAGACATTCAAGAAGACATTCTACTGAATGTCCTCCTGCCTTGTTGTTTTCATCATTTTCTTGACAGTTTGTAAATTTCTTGACAGTTTGTAAACCTTCTTCAATGGTATCAGTTTTATGATAAGCTATCATTGAAGGTTTGCTAAGCAAACCTTCAGTGATAACTTGTCATAAAACAGATGTTATCACTGAAGGATTTTGAAAGGATTTTTTTTTCCTAAAAAGAACTCAAAGCAGTTTATCCTTTTTTATGACACTATGTTTTTTCAAACCATTTAGAAATAACTCGGTGAAAAAGTATGTGTATGTGTATTAAAAATGAATATATATATATACACACACATATATATTAAAAATGACTACGTAATTCAGCTGCATGGGAAAGTGTCTGAGAAATGGGGAAATGGTGGGTGTTTAATTGTACCCAATTTTGCTTTGTTTTTACATATCCTCCCTTGAAAAGCAGATCATGGTAATTCAGAATTATATTGCCTCTGAACATGAGAAATTCCTTTTCAAATTTCAGTGCTGAACTTCAAAATCCAATGCCTGTAGAATTAACACATTCGTCTCCTTCTGCTGCAGCACTCCGGAATAACAAAAACATCTTCCAGAGGTTTCTCAGTAATCTGGAGCATATTTTTAGGATGCAAAGGGATAACAACTGTAAGAGAAAGATGGCTTGCCAGTTCGGATGGAAGAAGAGTGATCCAGGAGAGGCACATCATTGGATCCTGGGCATAGCTAAACACACCTCAAAGTATTTTCCTAGTCCTGATGTAAAGCCATTTCTAGAGCAATCTTAGATGCACTGTCTGTAGGGGCTTAGGAACAAGCACAACCTTCTTGTGCCAGCTGAACTGGCCTTATGTTGGCTAAACTGCCCTTCTTCTGGCACAACTCTCTTAATCTAGCTGATCTCACAAATCAGCTGGCAGGAGGATCTACTGGCACAATAATTTTGACTGCTAGTTGAGATCAGCTGGCAGAAAGATATAAAGGAGTAGCATAACACCCTCCTCATTTTTGTTGTCATTGTGTACCTTCCAGTCACTTCTGACTTATGGTGACCCTCACTATCCTGGAGTTTTCTTGGTAAGATTCGTTCAGAGGGAGTTGGCCATTAACTTCCTCTGAGGCTGAGAGAATGGGACTTGCCCATGACTGAGTGGAGATCCAAACCCTGGTCTTCCAGAATCCTATTCCAATACTCAAACTACACCACACTGGTACCTCTCCCATTCACTTACCTATCGTGGTTTCATTGCTACCATCCCATTTTCCCCACACTTGGACTGAGAATGGCCAAGGAAGGCAGGTGGTACTTCTCATTCTGAGACAGTAACGTATCTGGAGCTTGGCACCACAAAGCTGGAGCCAAGTTGTAGGGTAAAAGAGATTCCCCAGTTAAATCCAATTGAGATTTCAGAGCACACTACAGTAAAGGATTAGATGACAGGCAAACTAAAAAACAGTCTAAGGTTTACAGGGGTTCAGGAGCAAGCAAAAAGGATGGACAAAGTCAGTCCAAGATCATACACAGGGTTTCTAGCAGAGTCTTCATGGGAAACTAAGGTCATATATCTAAAGCTTGCAAAGATATTGTTCTGTCAGCTCTTGCACACTCAGACTGAAGCTTTTAAGACCAATCTGCCAGAGAACCATCCAAGTTTCAGCTGCAGTGCATGATAACCTTCTAGAAGAAGGTCCTGACTGT
>CM034704.1:6133934-6149064 GCA_020142125.1 Phrynosoma platyrhinos
CATGCTGCCTGCTGAGAAATGATGAACCCAAAAGTTTCTTGACATCTGTGATGTTTCAGTCAGTCTTAAATAAAAGTATTGTTTTATCTCAGATGCATCTTTCCTAAGCTGGGATGCCTACTCCTCCATCCCTACATCTTGGGTTTGCCTTTCTAGGTTGGTAAATGAAGAAGAGGGCAAACTAATCAATGCACTGCAAGAGTTGAAAAGAAAAGAGTTCACACATTGAGAGCAAAGGCTACTAGCAAAATCAAAATTATACCATCTGAAAGGGGAAAAATCCTTTGCTGTAACTGGCTCTGCTATAGAAAATCTTTGATACAGAGCATTCCTCTTCCTATGAAAAGTCTTTCATTATATTCCCAGTTCTGTTAAAAAAAACCTTGGGGCATGCCATTTCCTTGTCTTTGTGTCTCTTCTGAATATCACAAAATAATTAATGCTGTTTAAAGACAGAAACATGTTTACACATTGTCTCTCTGTAGAGATGCCAAACAAACTACCCAGTATATTGTTTCTAAAGCTTCTGAAAAGCCTGGGATATAAAATGTCTCTGGGCCAAATCCCATAAAGATACAATAGAGTGCAAATGGAAATAGATTATTTTGGTTACTGTTAGTTTCCCTTTCCCAATCCAAGCTTATGGCCCTTTTAGTCTACCATCGCTTCCTCTAGAAATAAACCCAGATGGTGAGTGTAAAGGCCATGCTAACTGGGGATGATAGTACTTGTAATCAACATATCTTAAGGACTTCCAGTGAGGAGGAAAAGAGACTGATCATATTACTGATTTTTGAACAATCAATGAGTTAATAGCCACAGAGAGGTGTATGAGATTTGTTTGAAAGGGCTGTTGTCGTAGTGGAAAGAGGCACAAGACAGAAAGGGTAAGAAATGATTTTAGATGTTTGGCAATGAAAGGAAGCAAACAGCTGAAAGAAGGCAGTGTTGAAGACCTGTTAAAGCAATATAGACCCTGTCTGCATGGACCAAAAGGACCTAGTCATCACCACCCATTCTGATGTTGTCCCGTTTGTATGATGGACGTTCCAAATCCTGGTTCTGCTGTGATCAGTCCAGATGATGTCCAGCACGTTCTGCACCAGAATGGGGATGTAACAACCTTAAAACAGTTTTTAAAATCTTACCTGTTACTCCAGATCAGGGCTAGGCAACCTTTCCCCTTTAAGGGCCGAGGGACTTCAACTCCCAGAAGCCTCAGCCATGTTGGCCAATAGTCCCATGTTGGCCAATAGCTCCTGGGATTCTGGGAGCTGAAGTCCCTCGGCCCTTAAAGGGGAAAGGTTGCCTACCCCTGCTCCAGATCATCTGGAAGATCTGGAGTCCTCTGTTTCCATGTCTTAGCAGCTGTCTGCGTGGGTGTCCCTCTGAGCCACCTAGCGCATCTGCCACTGCCATGAGTCACTCATTCTGAGGGCAGAACAAGGTGATTGTGCCTTGCTCTACTTTAGAAGTGAGCAGCAGATGTGCCAGGCAGCTCAGAGGGCCAATCATGCAGAAAGTTGAAGTGGCACAGAAACAGAGGCCAGGTAATGGGGGGAGGTTAGGGCATTTGTGGGTCCAGGATATTCCGGGCTCATCCTGGAGAATCTTGGGCTGTGCAGACAGGGCTTCAGAAAGAAGATGAGGCTTTAAGTGCTCGACATACTGTTTTGTGTGGACTCAACTGGAAAAAGGGCTGGCAGAGCAAATGAACAGCCAGAGCCAAGGGAGTGAGTAAGTTCCTGAGGAAGCTGAAAGAGTGGGAACACAGGGGAATACAGCACTGCCTGAATAGGAAGGACAAGCTCCTTCTTGCTGCTACCATCATCCTGTGGCCACTCATGGAAATGCATTATTTCCTAGGGCCCAACCCAGTATGAAACTGGGTTATTTCCATGATGTTCACATTGGCCCCGAATACACCCAGTGTGGTTTGCGGGGGTGGGTGTATGTGAAAAACCCACTTAACCCAGTGCATTTTGCACTGGGTACCTAACCACGTCTTTTTCTAGGGCCAGAGAGATCCGGATCTTCAGTAGTGTGAATGCACTACCAAATCGATCCTGATTGCTGGGATCATTCCCAACCATGAGGCACCACTATGTTGATGCAAAACGTTGCCAGTGTGAATGCTGGACCAGGTTAAAATGCCTTGGAGAGATTCAACTGTGGTAAACGTAGTGGGAGCATTGATCTGGTATCGCATCACCGAGGAAATCTGCATCTCCTCAGTATAAAAAAGTAAGTGTGAACGCCCCCCTAGAGAGTAGTGCCTGCTTCTAGAGGAAGTAATGTAGGTGAAGTAATGCAGATGCCATAGACATGTAAAGGGTGTTGCAGACCGGCCCAAAGGGGTGGCCTGGGGGTGGAATTGGGGCAGAAGAGCTGCACGTCAGCTGCCCCAAATCCACCCCAATGCCATCCTGATGCCATGCACCTGTTTACATGGTGCGCAGCATCAGGACACGCTGCACCGAAAGAGCATGGAAGAGACACGGCGCCAGCTCTTAGGGCGGCATTTTGCCACTCTTTTAGGGGAGGCAAAAGGAAGGATTGGGGCCACGGCATGGGGTTGCCACAGTCCCGATCCGTCATTAGCAGGGGCACCTGTCTGCATAACCCCTTAGTTCATTTTCTCTCAACCCATTTTTCCTTATAATAATCCTTGTTAGATTGGTTAAGCCAAGAAGCAGTTACAGAGCTCATGGGTCACCCAATGCACTTCAGAGGAGAGCAAGGATTTAAATCTGCATTTCTGCCGCCCAGTTCCAAAACTGAAAACACCACACAATACAGGCTTTTGTAACTATTGCATCCTTCAGACAAGAGAATTCTTCATGTGGGTGCATACAGCCAACAGGTGGAATGAGTAATTCCACCAATGACCGGCATGCTACACAGTGTCATGAGAATGTCAAGCCTGGGAAGCCAGAGTGGAGGCAAACATGGAGATTAGTGAAAGAAAGGTCCTGACCTAGAAAAACTGGATGAGAAAACTGCATGAATACAAGACGACATTCATGAAGAGATCTAGGTCATTGGAAACATCAATGGAAATGAGTATCTAATTTAATTATTGTGGGTCGAGCACTGATTGGATCTCTAGCCCTGCCTCCAAACCTGTATTTATTAGGTCTACAACAGACAATATTTGTGTCTATTCTTGATATATCTTGTTCAACCCAGCGTACAATATGTAATGAGTAAAACCCAATAAAGCCATGTAAAGTTACTTCTAATTCTGCACTTATTTATTAATTGTTGCTGTAAGGCTGTATTCTTTATCAGCTACTCAGTTAAGTATACTCAACTATAGTTAAGTATATTTAATTAACTAACCTCTCCTGGCCTTATCTAGTTCCCCAAACTTAACAAAAATGCTCTTCACTTATGCTTCAATTGCTAGCAGAATGGACTTTCTTCTTCCTATGCAGCAGATGCCTGATAATGTAGTGTGTGTGTGTGTGTGTGTGTGTGTGTGTGTGTAAAACGGGTATGATTCTGGTAATAGTGTCAAAACTGTGACTTTAGTAGTAATTGTGAGCATGCAAACGTTACAGGTGAGTAAATTTAGATAACTGTTGTGTATTCACAATTTTAACTTGGGTCTAATCTGCACTGCAAAAATAATGTATTTTGACACAGTTTTAACTTCTTTGGCGCACTGCTATGGAATTGTGGGATTTATTTTTTGAGATATTTAGCTGTCTTTGTCAGAGAGCTCTGGTGCTACAGCAAACTACAAATCCCAGAATTTCATAGCATTGAGCCATGACAGTTAAAGCAGGGTCAAACTGTATTATTTTAGCAGTGTGCATCAGACCTTAGGCATGATTGTGCCACAATTGTAATTCCATTCCCCAGCCTACTATACTGGTGAATGGAGAATGAATGAATGACATTTCCATCAAGTTTGGAGCAGTTGGACCAGGACCAGGAGAGGTTACTTAGGCTGCATCCGCACTGCAGAAATAATCCAGGTTAGCACAGCTTTAAATGCCATGGCTTAATGCTATGGAATTATGGGGATTGTAATTCTGTGAGACATTTAGCCTTCTCTGTTAAGAGAGTTCTGCTGCCACAAACAAACTACATTCCCAGAATTCCATGGCACTGGGGCATGGTGATTAAAGTGATGTTGACCTGGATTATTTCTACAGTACGGATGCAGTCTTAGATAAATATAATTTTAACTGTAACTGATAGAGACTTCTGGCCACTGTATACATCCATGAGCCAGGATCCAAAACACCACACAACTAGTTGTGTGCTACTTAGTTACTTGGTTAAATATACTTATATTTAACTCAGTAGCTGATAGCGAATATGGGCTATCATCATCATCATTATTATTATTATTATTATTAATAATAATGTATATCCCACCTTTCTCTAAATAATAAGATTTAGGGCAGCTAATAACACATATCGAATATGGGCTATTATTATTATTATTATTATTATTATTATTATTATTATTATTATTATTAATGTATATCCCACCTTTCTCTAAATAATGAGATTTAGGGCAGCTAATAACATATCTAAAAAACAATACAGATTAAAAACGGTACAAAAACTTCAATAAAACTATAAATATAAAAGGTATTTAAAAACAGTCAAAGAGTTTATAGAGTGAAAAACATCAAAATTTATTAAAAGACTAGGTAAAAACCATAAAAACAGTACTGCATAGCATTAAAAGCTACTCATCAGTTTCTAAGAACCTAATGGATAAAATATTTTAACTTGCCAGTGGAAGGAGATCAAGGATGGAGCCATCCTGACCACAGGGAAGGAGTTTCAAAGTTTGCATCCATGTCATGTACATGGGTGCAGAGTTCGGAAGAAAGGACAGAGATATAAGAAAGTCACATTTCAGAGATAATGCAATTAATAACACTGACTTTTGATCTAATCAGTAACACTTTCTAGCTCCCTTCAAACATTATATTTATTTTTCTCTCTCTCTCTCTCTCAAAAAAAAAAAAAAAGGAATAGGAAGTAATAGAAAAGTAGTGAGTGAGCACTGCTGCAAGTAACGTCACAAGTTACTTTTTCAACACGGTAATGGGGAAAAATAAGTTTAATTCTCAAACACCATAATGAATAATAAGAACAATTTGCATTTACAGAATGACCTTCCAAGCATGGGTGACATTATATGCTATTATCAGTGCAAGGTCTAATTTGTTTAAGTGGAAAATTAATCAATGAAGATTTTAGCTGATTGATGAGTAATGGCAAATATTAATTGGTGAGGACGTAAGATGTTTCATAACTGAGGATTCTATTTTGGTTCTGGTACACTAATATTATTGGGAATGAAAGAAGTTATTAAAAGATAGCCTTCTCTTCTGACTAATACTGGCAAGCCTTTCAAATGCATCTGAGATCCAAATGCATCTGAGGAAGTAGACTTAAGTCTATGAAAGCTCATGGTGCCAACTTCTTTCTTTAGTTAGTCTCAAAGGGGCTACAAGATCTCTCTGCATACTGATTCTACAGACTAACACGGCTATATCTTTGAATACTGGCAGCTTTTGTTTGCTAGATTATTTGCATTTCTTTCAGTATCTCAGATATGACACATTTACTGAGGTTGTTGTGCACTTTCAAGTAATTTCTAACTTATGGAGATGCTAAGGTGAACCTATCATAGGGTTTTCTTGGTGAGATTGGTCAAGGAGAGTTGCCATGGCTTTCCTCTGAGGCTCCTTGCCCAAGGTCAACCAGTGGGCTTACATGGTTGATCTGGGATTTGAACCCTGATCTCCCAGAGTCCTAGTCCAGCACTCAGATACCATGCTGACTGTCTTACTGAGGTGATGCGGATAGACAAATAACAGTGTTTATGCAGAGACTTAACCTCTAATGGGACATCATGGAAGTTGGGGTATATCCCTTCCAGTATCAGGATGGAGCTGCTTTCACATCCTGCTGGTGGGCTTCCCATAGGGAACAAGTTGGCTACTGTGTCATACAAGATGGGTCTTTCGGTTGATCTTGCATGGATCTTCTTGAGCTCTAACCAGTTAAAAGTTATTTGAAATATGATTAGATATTATTTTATTATTTCCAGAGGCAGATTGTACAGTGGGTTTGGTTCCAGGACCCCCAGTGGATACCAAAATCCATGAATGCTCAAGTTCCATCACATACAATGGCACAATAAAATGTTACCCCTTATTTAAAATGGCAAAATCAAGGTTTGCTATTTGGAATTCATACTTTTTTTGGAATAATTGCAAGCTGTGGATACTTGGATCTGTGGATAAAGAATTCATGGATAAAGAGGTCCAACTATAATATGATGACAACCCCTAAGAAAATAGTCATGCCTACAGGTCTCTGCTAGTGCCATACTAATGCCCCGGAGTTGCATTTGATGCCCATCATTCCAGGCTACCAAAAATACTGACCCATCTAGGGGACACCAAGTCAAGAAAGGGTGGTGTGCACTAAACCCGATTCTTCTCATGCTTGATGTTGGGCAAGATTTTAGGTTCTTGGGGACAAAGAAACTGGGTATTTTGAAAATAATTCCCTTATATGCTATGTGATTTTCAACATAATGTAACACGGAGGTGGAGACATATTTTCTAAACAGAAGAAAGGTGTCATTTGTGTGAAGTGGACTGAATATACACAAGACATGGGATGTCACACAAGAACCTGAAAATATTCTAGAAGCCAATGTCAAATGTTCAGGAGGAGGCAGAACTATGAAGTATTGTAAGCATCTATCATGCTCTTAGGAGACAATGCCAAATATTTCACTTCAACAAACCCCTTTTCTGTGTTATTTGGCCAGTTTAGTCACTTCACCATTATTTTCATGATTTTTTAAAAAAAATATTCAGTTGTTTTTTTAAGTATAAATGCATCTGGAACCTTTGTTGCATAGGATGGTATAAAAATAGAATGAATGAATCAGGAATGAATCCTGTCTGGGTTGACATAATTCAACTGTTTCATCTGCATGGACTGATTCTGTATTTTGTTTCACGGGGGAATATATAATCAGAATGACCACCAAAAGAAAGGTGGGAGGGAAAAGAGAAAAAAGAAAGAAAAGAAATGTGGCAGCACTTTTAAGACTCATTAGTTTTTCCTTTAGCATCTCTAGGCTGCTACCACAGTGCAGAATTAATGCAGTTTGATACCGCTTTAATTGTAATGGCTTCACTCTATGGAATCATGGGATTTGTAATTTGTTGTGGCACCAGAGCTCTCCCACAGAGAAGGCTAAATATCTCACAAAAGTACAAATCCCAGAATTCCATAGCATTGAGCCATGGCAGTTAAAGCAGTATCAAAATGCATTAATTCTGCAGTGTGGCAGTGGGTGCAGTGTGGCAGCAGACTAAGGAGCTTATTGCACAACTCTTCCAGGCTCAATTCTTGATCTGGGATACACCCAGATGTTACCACACATAATTTGATGCCGATTCTGCCGCGATGCCGCTGCCTGAGTCGAAACCACACTCAGTCAGCACTTTTTCCAAAACGGAAGTTTTCCAACTTTAAAAATTGGCCAGCTGAGCACTCCTTAGATCTAGACTGGATGTGGCTGTTGGCATCATGGCAGAATTGGTGGCAAATTATGAGTGATGACATCTGTGTGTATCCCAGATCGAGATTTGAACCCAGAAGTGGTAAGATGCCTCTTTCGGGTGTGCAATAAGCTCCTAACGCAGCTGCCTCTTTGAAAGCTGCTACGAAAGAAAGCTCCCATTTGTACAAATGATTCAGGCAATACAATTTTTGCACTGTTGCCTATAACGGTTTGGCCATTTCTACTCAGTCCTTAAATTCACTTGGGAAGAAGTGAGACCATTGAACAAAGTGGCACTTAACCATCAGTATGTAGAGAGATCTTGTAGCACCTTTGAGACTAACTTGAAAGAAAGAAGATGGCAGCATGAGCTTTTGTGCTGACAACCTCTTTCTTTCAATTAGTCTCAAAGATCTCTTTACATGCTGACTTTACAGAATAACACGGCTCTATCTTTGAATGTAACCTTCAGTAAACATTCACAGATTGAAGATAAGGCCATATTAATTGTTCAGACTATTCGGATTGTTCATCAAATAGAGAAGGGGAAGGAGAGGAAATTTTAATGAGACATAATATTGTTTTGTATTTACTCTGTTGTCATTCCTGTATCTTTACTGCCAGGGTTGGGGAAGGGTGCTAATGGGATTTTCTGGGTCAAATTCCTTGTGCTAGATCTGGGGTTTGAGTCAGAACAAGCTGACCAAACAAAAGAGTGAGCTACGGGAAAGTCTTTCGTTGGGGCAGAGAATCAAGGAGGCAAAACTGGTCCTTTGGGATAGAGGAAGAAACTGTACTGTCACAGTGCAATCTAGGATGAGATAGAGGTCCATTTTGCTAACCCAACAGAACTGAGCTGGTATTTGAGAGAGACAGCAAGATCCATAAGCTGCTGCTCTGCCCCTGACCCTTGGCAAAACAAACCAGCTCACCCCTAGGGAACATCACTCTCGCATGTCAACTGTTTCTAAAATAAGCTACACACCATTCACCTTGACATTTTCTTTCCATGAAATGCTGGGCTTTTGCGTAGCCGCAACACAGCACATCTCCTGATAACAAAACACCTCTTTCCCTGAGATCTATGCCCAGAGGAACTAACTTCAGCTGATCACGAACACAGATAAGTACCCAAAGAATTCTGCAACGGTTAGTTGAAAACAGAAGCGTTTCTACATAAAAAAACACAAAGCGTTTCTACATAAAAACAGGTTATCGCTACCCTTATTGTTTCTGTGGCTGTTTCTCGTACCTGAGCATCAAAGAAGGTTACGAGACCATGGGCCCTTCTTCTTTAACTGCCATGGTCCCAACTCATGGGATGCTGGGATTTGCAGTTGAGGAAGGAGCATTTAGAATGCTCAGCCAGAGAGCTGTAGTGCAACAGCAAACTGCCAATCTCAGTTAAAGTGGATCCAGTTATGGAGGTTAAAGTGGAATCGTAGTACTGTAACTAGTGTAGGGTGTCAAGTGGCCACAGGTACACCTTGAAAGAATACGTTTTAAAATAAGAATCCTACCCACCTCCCATCTCTGGTTCTCTAGATATTTCAGACTACAGTTTCTTTCAGGCCATGTCACTGAAAGGGATTATGGAATTTGTAGTCCCAAATACCTAGAGGGCCAAAGATTGCCTCCCCTGCACTCCAAGATGAATATGTGTGCTTCCCTTACGCTGCCAGTGAATATATGCAACACTCCTATGGAATTTCACTTTGGTTTGAAGCCCAAAGGAGAGTGATGGTGGGGACGTTGTGTCTGAAGAACATGTACTCTCAGGAACATATCCTCCACACTGTCCAAGCATGCTGGATGAGGGTTTCTGGGAATTGTGGCCCCACAAAGAACGTTTCTGAAGTTCTTGTTCCTTGAGTGTGGCTATATGGCATTTTTCTTCTGGCCAAATTCCTAAACTAAGTAATCCAGGTGGCTCCAGGATCAGCAAGGTCTACAGGTTTTTATGTACAGTATTGGACATAGTGTGTGTGTGTGTGTGTGTGTGTGTGGCTGTGTCTATATCTCCCTACCTTTCCTCTACACCACCTTACTGCCACCTTACATGGGAGATTCACGTTGCTTTATGGGACAGCTGATCCTAGCAGCATTTTGTTGCAAGTCTCCCTTGTGTTTGTGTGTGTTGCTTGCCTTTGAGTCATTTCCAACCTAAAGCAACCCTAAGGTGAATCCATCACAGCATTTTCTTGGCATGTTTCTTCAGAAGAGGCTGAGAGAGTGTGACCCGTCCAAGGTCACTCGTTGGGTAAAATTGTCATGGCTGAGCAGGGATTCAAACCCTGTACACCAGAGTAATAGTCCAATGCTCAAACCACTTGACTACACCATGCTGGCTGTCCCTTAAAGGCATTCAAATGTGCATCTCCATTCCATACCCTCCAACATTTCAGAAGTGATCCTTGGCTGAGCAGGGACTCACAAACCACTACACCACACTGTCTCTTTAAATAGTACTGCTAGGTCTTTTAAAACACTGGAAGATGAGTATTATTATTTTTAATTTTAAAAAATCCATACCTATGGTCAGGCAGGGAACTTTCTAAAGCTAGCTGGCTGTGAAGTTTGCTAAATAGATACAAATCTATTAAAAAGCTAATAGATACAAATCAAGAGTTGCAATTTGTAAAAGACACTTAATTTCCAACTAGGAAGAAATAAATTGGTAGCATGAGCTTTCATAGACTTCAGTTTACTTCCTCAGATGCATTTAAGTGCATCTGAAGGAGTAGACTGAAGTCTACGAAAGCTCATGCCTCCAATTTCTTTCTTTTAGTTAGTCTCAAAGGTGCTACAAGATCTCTCTACGTACTGACTCTACAGACTAACACGGCTATATCTTTGAATTCCGACTAGGAAGATAGTTTCTCTCTCTCTCTCTCTGATCTCATCTGCACTGCAGAACTAATGCAGTTTGATACCACTTTAATTGCCATAGCTCCAAGCTATGGAATCCTGGGATTTGTTGTGGCATTGAGCCATGGAAGTAAAAACAGTGGCAATCTACATTATTTCTGCAATGTGGACCACCATTGCTCAGCCTGTCTGGTGAAGATACTAAACAAAGTCTTCTTGTGGTCTCCTTCCAACCTGTGGAACTCCCTTCCATGGGAAACTACGATGGCCTCCTTCTCTGCTCTCCTTTCACCGGTTAGCAGAGATCTTTTTATCTAAATAAGCTTCAGATTTTGGGCCAGAAATCTTGAGGACTGGATCTTGACCTGGCAACTCTGCTTGGGACTGAAGGAGATCCTTGTGGGACTTTCTACTGGAGGAACTTGCTTTAAGAACAATACATCTTGACTTGTTTCTGGCACTAGAAATAAAAGGAAGGCACTATTTTCTGCTTTGCCTCAGGCAGCAAAATGACTTAAGCTAGCTCTGGTTTTATTCCATTATCTTTCATAAAGGTCAGATTATATTGTTAAAATGAGATTAAGTGATTGGAATCTTCCTATACTTCTGGTTGAACATAGGATTAGGAAACCACTATTTATAATCATGCCCACATTCACCCTCCCAGGAGGTCCGCATAGGGAACATTGAGGTGGTATTGTTTAATTCCTTCTGTAATTGCTTTTCTCTTACACATAATACAATAGATTTCAATGAAATGAATGGTGAGTTCCCTGTGGGCTATTTTGTTGCAAAATATAGGCTGCATCCTCATTGCAGAAATCACTCGGTTTGGCACCACTCATTTCATTTTCAGACATCGAACATGTGAAACAAAACTCAACCTCCCCCAGCTCTGCTTCTATAAGCATGCCAATATTGTCTCTCTGTGGCTGCATCCATACTGCAGAAATAATGCAGTTTGACACCACTTTGATCGCCATGGCTCAATGCGATGGCATTCTGGGAACTGTTGTTTTGTGAGACATTTCGCCTTCTCTGACAGAGAGCTCTGGTGCTGTAACAAACTGCAATGCTCAAAAGTCTATAGCATTGAGGCATGGCAGTTAAAGGGGTGTCAAACTGGATTATTTCTGCAGTGCAGATGCAGCCACAGAGAGATGATATTGACATGGTTATGGAAGCAGAGTGGGGGATTGAGTTTTGTCCCACATGTTAGATGTTTGAAAATGAAATGAGGGGTTATAGAGAGAATATAATTCCCTTGTCGAAATAACTTTACCATCTACTAGCCTGTTTCCAAGCAAAATTCAAAGTCCCAGTTATGACCTATAAATACCTACAGATCCTTGGGAGATGCTTTTTTTGGGTGCCATTCCCATCAGAGGTCCTCAACTGTGGAATTCCCTTCCATGGCTCTCTCACCACTCCCCTTTTACTGCCTCGAAATGACATTTCATGCAGTATTTTTTTTACTTTATTATTTTGTTTTTAAATGATTTTGCACTATTAAAAATTTGATCGTGTTTAGCTGCATTTTAACTTTTTTATCATCAGGAATTTTCATTTGCCTTTTGTAAGCTGCCTTGGGTCTCATGTTGAGAGAGAGAGAGAGAGAGGTGGCATATAACATAAACTAATAAATATATGTATTTTCTCTAAATCCACACTAAATAATATTGAGTACGGATTTAGAGAAATACATATTTAATAG
This sequence comes from Phrynosoma platyrhinos, assembly GCA_020142125.1. NCBI lineage: Eukaryota > Metazoa > Chordata > Lepidosauria > Squamata > Phrynosomatidae > Phrynosoma > Phrynosoma platyrhinos. Next base: position 6,146,078 of record CM034704.1, read on the forward strand.
GTTTTCTCCGAATTAAGTCCTGTTGCTTTTGATAGGCTTAACTTTGAAGTAAGAATGATGAGGAATGAAGCCTTTTAGTTGATAGGTTTTTGTGGGTTTTTCAGGCTGTGTGGCCATGTTCTAGAAGGGTTTCTTTCTGACGTTTCACCAGCATCTGTGGCTGGCATCTTCAGAGGATCATTCTCTGAAGATGCCAGCCACAGATGCTGGTGAAACGTCAGACAGAAACCCTTCTAGCACATGGCCACACAGCCTGAAAAACCCACAAAAAACTATGGACGCCGGCCATGAAAGCCTACGACTTCACCTTTTAGTTGACTTTTCTGTTTATTACCTAGCTATAACTGGTTCATAAATAATATCTTTCCTTCAAGTAATCCCAAGGGCCTCAACAGTGATGGGATGAGATGAGGAAGAGGAGGCATGGCATCACCAATGCTAACTTGCTTTGGGCACCAAATTCTTTCTTAGATTTGCATTAACCCTAAAATTTGCAGCACCAAACTGGCACTCTCCGTTCAGCTCAGTGTTAAACTCAGTTTTTGTTTCTGCTAGATACTGCAGAAGTTATTCCTGAAACTATAGGTCTACTTTCCAGATTCTTGAACTCATTGCCAAATATGTAGATATTGCAGAAGGCACCAGACCCCATCTGATCCTGAAAGCTAACCAGGGTTGGCCTTGGTTAGTACAAGGATGGGAGATCACCAAGAAATACCAGGGGCTGAAGACTATATTTCTGAGGAAAGAACTGGCAAACTACCTCTGAGTATTCTTTGCCTAAGAAAACCCAATGAAATCCATGGGGTTGAAATAAATCAACAGGCGGCTTTAAGGCACATACATGTCAACTAAAAATAATGGGAAGGAGAGTTGGAATTGAAAAATATAGGTGGTGCACAGTATGTTGAAACACAGAAAGGATTGCCAGGCATTGGAAAAAGATGAAGAAGGGGAAGCAGAGGGAAGTATTCATTCTGAATCAAAGCAATGAAAATAATCAATAAGCTTTTGTCAGACTCACCTGGGCCAGAATCATCAAAACCCAATCAAACCATAACTGACAGACCCCCAAAAAAGAGAAAAGGAAAAGAGAAAAGGAAAAGGAAAGTTAACACCATGCAAGAAATCCTGGAATGGATAACAGGGTGAAGCAGCCTTTTGGGAACCAGCCAGTCTACGATTAAACTGCAAAGTCACAGACACAGAGAGAAAGTGAAGACTGATGGAGAAGAACCCCGAAAGCCAAAAAGGTGATTTCCCTCCCTTCTCTCCTCTGCATTGCTACCCAAAAGGCTAAGCTATTGGAGTTGCACATTCTCAAAGACTCCTAGTCAGCAATGGAGAAATGCATGCATGGCCCATCTCTAAGATGCCTGGTTGCCAAATATTGTTTCCAGAGAGCCAAGCTGAAAGGAGAGAGAGAGAGCAGCGATGGTGGCTTGGGGAAAAAGAACGGCAATTGAGGCTACAATTTTCTGCCTATTTTGCTGGGAATAATATCAAGGGGTGGGGGAGAGAGATTTACTGCTGAGTCAATGTAGACAGAATTACATTGCAAAGCTGCGATCCAAGGCACAGTTATTTAAGAGGAAGAGTTATTGCACTTAGCAAGAATGCCAGGTTCATGGGTCTCCCCTTTTATTTGGGAATAAACCCATCCTAAGCTGAGACTGTTGTGCTTTGGAAGGCATGACTCACTAGAAAAGGCAATAATGCTTAGTAGGGTAGCTAGATGGATGGACTTTATTAAAGAGACCATGAATATGAGTTTGCAGGAGCTGGACAGAGCAGTAGAGGATGGGGGGTCTGGAGGTGTCTCATCCATAGGGTCACCATGGGTCGAGATTGACGCGAAGGCAGTTAACAACAACAACAAAGGGTAGAAGGTAGATGGAAAAGAGGAAGACCCCAACCAAGGAAGCCACGGTTGCTCTGAGTCTGCAAGACCTGAGCAGGGATGTTGATAACAGGGTGACTTGGAAGCCTCTCATTGATGCGTTGAAGTTGGGTTGATGACATTTAACAACCAACACAGCCTAGTGTAATTCTGGATCCATGGCCCATGGGTTGCTTCCTTCCATGCAAGGAAAATGCACTGCATGGGAGGGTAGGGAGCTTATTTCTCAATAAGCATGGTAAGCATCAATCCTTACCCCATTTTGTTGTTGTTGTTATCCACCCTCCAGTCGATCTCTCGACCCATTGCGACCATGTAGAGGAGACATCACCAAGACTCCCTGCCCTCCATTATTCTGCTCAGTTCTTGCAAATTCATACCTGTGACTTCTTTTATAGAGTCCATCCATCTAGCATGTGGCCTGCCTCTCTTTCTACTTCTCTCCATCCTTCCTAGCATTATTGTTTCTTCCAATGAAACATGCCTTCTCATGATGTGCCTGAAGTATGACAGCCTTGGTTTAGTTATCTTGGCTTCCAGGGAGATTCCTGGTTTCATCTGTTCCAGGACCCATTTGTTTGTCTTTTTGGCTGTCCACGGGATCCTCAGCACGCTTCTCCAGCACCACATTTCAAATGGACTGGTTTTCTTCCTATCTCCTTTCTTCACGATCCAGCTCTCCCATCCCTACATGGTCACAGGGAGTACAAATGGCTTGCATAAGTCTGCCTTTTGTGATCAGCTGCATCTCTTTAAATGTTAGGGTCTTAATCCTCTGTATAACTTTGCAAAAGTGCAGTATCATCCCAACGCCACAAAACAGTGACTCCCTTTACTGGGCCCAATAAAGGGATGACTGTTTTGTGGATTTTGGATGATAATGCACTTTGCACAAATGGTGTGTGTGTGTATGTGTCGACCCCTTCCTCCTCTCAGATGGATAGGGTCAGCCATTCTTTCTTTCTGCCTTTCTTTTCCTTAATGTGTGGGTGCAAAATGGCCCAGATCCTGTCTGTCTTTCACCCTCCCCAGAAGGCACTTTTGCTTCCTCGATGGGTGCCATTTTTTCCTTTCTGCATTTGGAAAT
>CM034704.1:6164727-6176227 GCA_020142125.1 Phrynosoma platyrhinos
GGCGTGTGCCATTGCGCACAGCGTGCACCGTCAGGACGTCATCACGGCGCAGCGTCGTAATGCGCTATGTCAGAAGAGGCGCAGAAGAGCCATGTGGTACTCTTTGAGCGCTCTTTTTGCCGGCTCTGAATGGACCGGCATTTTGGCACTCCTTTCAGGGCTGGCAAAAGGTGGATTGGGGCCAAGGCATGGGGCAGCCTCGGCCCCAATCCTCCACTTCCCAGGGTGGCCCAGGGCCGCCTGTCTGTATCCCCTTTAACTGAAAGAAAGAAGTTGAAAGACTTCAGTCTATTTAGCTTCTTTATTTCACTTATAGTCTCAAAGGTGCTACAAGATCTCTCTACGTACTGATTCTACAGACTAACCGTGGCTATATCTTTGAATACGACCACTAAAGGTACAAGAGTCCTCTCCAGTTCTCACTCTAGCAACCCTAGTCTTGGCATCTTTTTTTCCAAGTGGAGTAAAAACACTTTGTGGTGGCAATCCCCACAGCCAAAACACTTGTATGATGGGGAAAATATTTTTGTTTATTAAAATAGTCAGATTTTGGGGGTACTAGCTTTCTCTCTATAAATCTGATTATGGGCACAAATCAGTCCTATTAAAAATTGGTCCTATTCATATGCAGAATCCAACTGTTCACCCTGAGAACCCCTTGGCCACCTCTCTTTGTTGGTGCTCTATGCTCCACTCCGCTTGTCTTATACCTGTCAAATTGACCAGGTGCCCTCAAGTATGATGGAGTTTCCAATCCCACTGGACAGTGTTGAAGAAACATTCAAACCACCAATCCAGATGGCTTCTCTACATGGATTGGAAGTAGTCTTGTGGTCTGCCCCAGGCAACACAACATCTGGGGTCTAGGAACATTTAGCTGTGCCTCTACTCTTTGTAAATAAATGCAAATGTTACAGAAAACCAAAAAGCCTCCAGCAACCTCCTTTCAATGGAAAGCAAACCCAGATATAATTGCTTCTTACTGGGATGGACATTATATTCCCCCTCCTAAAATACCTTCTTGTATATTTACTAGGTTGCTGAAGAGAGGAAAACTTGCAGCCTCATTTTCCAGCAGAACGGAAACAACGTCAGTAGCTAATTGACAATGGAAATTATCTTTTATTGTAGAAGGCATCATACACTCCATATAATTCTACATCTTTATTGGTAATTTACTGGCATAATCTTCTATTTCCAAACTTAAATAGAGACAATATAATAGGAACTAGGTATTTTATGCCCCAGAGCAATGTTGCATATTCAAATAATTTTATTATAATCTTGAAACTGTATATCATGTGGATAACGTATCGTGTTTTGTTAAAAATTAAAACAACCATAGCAACAAGCAACAAACGCTATTAAAAAAGCCACATTTATGATAATGGCAGACAAAAATAAAGTCAAATAACAACAGGGGGAAAAAAACTATTAAAGATAGCAAATAGAGGATGTGTTGGCAGAAGAAGTTATTCAAACAGCAGATAAAAGAGAAGATAAAAAAACTTACAGCAGATAAAATCAAAATCATTCCTTATTACACGGTCCAACAAATAGAAGAGTGCTAGCCTACAGGGTTCTCAGTTTTCGTGGGTCATCTTCAGATGGGAGAAGAGGGTGTAAATTCTCCAGTTAAACTGGGTTTAACTCCTGGCAAGGGAAAAGGGCTGTGCGCAAATCTGTTTGCTACGATTTGTAAGATTAAATGTATTTGTTGCTCCCACATGAAAAGACTCTCCAGGAAGTTCTATATATTTGTTTAGTTAGTTTTTTCCCCCTTCTGGCCCTATCACCCTTTGCTCTCGTCTGCATCCACCTTCTGGCTCGAAGCAGGTGCTGTTATTGTAACTGCCCTTGAGACATCCCTAACTCATGCTGACCCTGTGGATGAGACATCTCCAAAATTCCTTGCTTTGCCTATTTACTGTAATTTCACACCCGTGATCTCCCTGATTGAGTTTCTCCACCTGGAATGTGATTTTCCTCTCTTTCTACTGCTCTCCACCCTTCCTAGTATTATTATCTTTTCTAGTAAGTCATGCGTTCTCGTGATGTGGTCAAAGTACGACAGTCTCAGTTTAATTATCTTTGCTTCGAGGGAGATTTCTGGCTTAATCTGCTCAAGGATCCCCTTGTTTGTCTTTTTGGCTGTCCACAGTATCCTCAGCACTCTTCTCCAGCACCATATCTCAAATGAGTTGATTTTCCTCTTATCTGCTTTCTTCACTCTCCCACTCTGGGAATACAATGGCTTGGACGATTCTAACTTTAGGGGGGGCTGAATAGATCAGCAATGGAGGCATGGAGACCGCACACTGCATACCCCAACTCTGGCCCCAATCCGGCATCACGCTGCACACCTGCCCAGATAGCGAGAAGCACTGGGACATTCCTGCAGCACGGCGATTAGACGCCTCATGCCACAGAAACGTAGAAGAGTTGCTGGTGCAGCAAAAGGGTTGGCTTTTTTCCATCCCAAAAAGGAACGGCATTTTGCCACTTCTTTTTGGACTGGAAAAACACCAGATGCGGCGTGCAGTTGCCACGGCCCTGATCCAGCGCTCAAAGAGGCAGCCAGAAGCTGCTTCTTCGGGGCGGTCTGCTTCATCCCTGTATATCTTTACACTTTAGGATCTTTTCCAGTTCTTTCAAAGCTGCCCTCCCCATTCCCAGTCTTCCTCTGATTTCCTGACTGCAGTCTCCATTCTGATCAATGTTTGATTCAAGGTACGGGAACTCTTTTGCTATTTTGATTTCCTCATTGCCTAGGTTGAATTTATGTAGTTCCTCCATGGTCATTATCTTTGTTTTTGTCTTTGCACTTTCTTCTTTTACCTTCCTTAGTAATTGTTCCAAGTCAGTGATGTTTTCCACTAGCAGTATGGCATCATCTGCATATTTGAGATTGTTGATGTTGCAGGTATGCTAAATTAACTGTTCCTTATTCCACCTCTTTAAATCAATGAGAAAGAATAAAATTCTTTCGTTTCACCTTGATTTGCAAAAAGTCTCTTTGGCTAAGATTTTTTTTATCTTAATTTACAAACAGGAAAATATGTGTGTGCATATTTGAATAACAAGCTGTGAACAACTACAGTTGGTACTTAATGCATGGCAGGTAATGACATCACTAGAGGCTTCAGGATTTGGCTTGGAAACCTCAGGATCTGGAACAATCCTGGACTGGCAACTCTATAACCTAGTGTTAAAATGAATAGTAAGCCAGGCCTAATTTCCCTGGCATCCTGCATCTCTGAATAGCCATCCTTCAATGTTAATGCCTTAAAAGTGCACCTGGGCCAGCCTTGCTCTTAGTTTGGATCTAATCCTGTTTAGGCTGATCTGGGAAGGGTAATAATAATAATAATAATAATAATAAATTTTATTTATAACCCGCCTCTCTGCATCGCAATCTTAATATCCAAATATTCAAATATTTGCTGGTGATAGTCTTTATTTGATAGTGATAGGCCAGTAGTTCAAATAAGACACTCTGGAGAATGCGGATAACGTCAAAATCCATGTAGCTTTCTAGATAACCATCTTGTGGATTGTATTATAAACTCATTGTTGGGTGTGTATTATAAACTCATTGTTGTTCCCTTATTGTGGCTCCCTTTCCTGCAATCCAGCTAACAGATTACAATCAGTATTTTTCATAATATTTGAGAAGTTACTATTATTTCTGAATTTAACTGATGTTGGAAACTTCCTGTCTGTTGCCTTCTGTGAAAGATACTGATATCATAGCAAAATAAATCATCACAACAAACCATTTCCTCAGTTAAACATAAAAAGCTGAGCTGCTGGGTGGGAGAGCACAAATATGTCAAGAATGCAAACAAAACTTTGAAATGAATGCAAAAAGTACAACTTTGGTAGGAGGGTATGTGGGCAGCAATAAATGTAAAAACCCATACATATTGGGGGAAGGGAAAACCAACTCTGCCTTCAAAACTCTTTCCAAAAAGTAATTCAACTTTTTGCAAAAAAAGGATTTTTAAAAATGCAACTGGAATGAATTAGATCTTTATTCACAGAGAATGCAATGAGCCAACAGTCATGCACATGATATGACAATAGAGCCATTCCAAGACATTTTGCCACCTGAGGCAAATGACAATATGAGGTGCATCTACACTGTAGAAATAATGTAATTTGACACCACTTTAACTGTCATGACTCCATCCCAGAGAATCCTGGGATTTGCAGATTTGTGAGGCAACAACACTCTCTGGCAGAGAAAGCTCAAGACCTTGCAAAATTACAGATTCCAGGATTCCATAGAATAGAGCTACAGTATTTAAAGTGGTGTCAAACTGTATTATTTGTACAGTGTAAATGCACCCATGGCCTCTTTCCTATTTTATTGATTTAAAGTGTACTCTGCATTTATGCCAAAAAGGTGGTGTAAGCAGCTTATAATAATATTGATCACTGGAATCCTAGATTGACTACTTAATTCATAGAATCACAGAATCGTAGAGTTGGAAGAGACCACAAGGGCCATCCAGTTTAACCTTCTGCCAAGCAGGAACACAGAATAAAGTCACTCCTGACAGATGTCCATCCAGCTTCTGTTTAAAAACCTCCAAAGAAGGAGACTCCACCATACTCCGAGGGAGTGTCTTCCCCTGTCAGACAGCTCTTACTGTCAGGAAGTGCCTCAGAATCTTTAGGTGGAATCTCTTTTCCTGTAGTTTGCATCCATTTCTCCAGGTCCTATTCTCTGGAGCAGCAGAAAACAAGCTTGTCCATCCTCCATATGACATCCCTTCAGCTATTTAAACAGGGCTATCATGTCACCTCTTAATCATCTATTCTCCAGGTTAAACATACCCAGTTTCCTAAGTCTCTCCTCGTAGGGCCTGGTTTCCAGATCCTTCACCATTTTAGTCACCCTCCTCTGGACATGCTCCATTTTTCAACATCTTTTTTGAAATGTGGTGCCCAGAACTGGACACAGTATTCTAGGTGAAGCCAGACCAAAACAGAATAGAGTGGCACTATTACTTTCCTTGATCTAAACACTATACTCCTATTGATGCAGCCTAAAATCACATTGGCTTTTTGAGCTGTTGAGTGACGTTCAACTTGTTCTCCACTAAGACCCCTAGACCCCTTTCAAAAGTACTGTTGTCAAGCCAGGTATCCCCCATCTATCTGTAAATTTTATTTTTTTCTACCTAAGTGTACTATCTTGGCCCACTCTCCCAAGTGCAGCTGAAGAGCCAACCATCAGATCTGTTAAGATGGTGATTGGATGACATTTTTACCTTCCATTTTCAATGAGCAAGGCAGCAAAGAGAACTTGTGACTGGGACCCTGCTTCTGATGGTTGCAGTATCACTTGATGGAAGCAAGGAAGGGATTGGAAACATCCTTCTCTTTGCATCCTTGCTTCAAGCAGAACAGATCTCCTTTGCCTGATGTGACTGCTGGCTATTAAGATGGGCTGTGGGTATTTTAAGGTTAGTGAATACAGAGCAGTTATGGATCTGTAATTCTAGGCCATACCGAATACCACTAGTTATTACTAATGATAGTATTATTACTTCTATTATTATTATTATTATTATTACATGCACAGACTCAAAAGAATGCCAAAAATCAATGAACACTAATCCTATAAATGAGAGTGCTTTTTTATTTCTTGAGATTTTTTAGAGCATATAGTTGAACGTACATCCATTTTCATTGGAAGATCCTACAAGAATGATTAGCTTTAATGAAAAGAGGTCACAGTAAGACCCCATTATCTCTGGGGTAAGTTGCAGGACATCCCACAGATACCTGAAACTGCAGATAATGGTGAACCCTATATTTTGAGAACCAGCGTGGCATAGTGATTTGAGTGTTGGACTATGACTCCTAGCATCCTGGGTTGCTTGGCCATGAAACGCTTTGGGTGACCTTGGGCACGTTACATGCTCTCAGCCTCAGGGAAAGGAATGGCACACCTCCTCTGAATAAATCTTGCCAAGAAAACCCAATAGGTTTGGCTTACGGTTCCATGAATTGGAAATGACTTGAAGGCACACAACAACAAATATTTTGCCTACATGTAGCCAGGAGGGTCCCCCCCCCCTTCTGAACTTCTGCCTTCTGGAAGTCGAGAAAACTAATCCACTCCCAACTTTCCTCACTTTCCTTTCTGCTTCCTCAAAAGATGCTTCTGGTCCAAGCATACCAAAGAATCTCTCTGGAGGACACAGAGAGGCCCACAAACATTTCTGGTAGTGGTGACTGTGAGTAGCTGAAAATGAAGATAGCAGTCCTACAAATAAGAGAGTCTTACTGTACTTAAAGTGTGTGAATGAACAACTTGCATGGAACTGAACTCAGGTCTGCAGCTCAGGAAATTGCTCCATTGGGAATCACTCCAGAGTAGAAATTCAAACAATAGGATTGTATTATGTCTGAAAATGTCCAGATTAGTAAGAATTATCTTTGGCCCAGAGTCAAAGCCACCATGCTGTGGTGGTTTAAACATTGGAGTAGGACTCTGGAGACCAAGGTTTGAATCCTTGCTCAGCCATGTAAATCCACTGGTTGATCTTGGGCAAGTCACACTCTCTCAGCCTCCGAGGAGGAAAATGGCAAAAGCCCTCTGAAGAAACGTGCCAAGAAAACCCCATGATAGGTTCACCTTAGGGTTGTCATAAATTGGAAACAACTTGAAGGCACACAACAACAATCTTTGGCTCTACCCACAAAGACCCCTGAGAACTTTCTCAAATTGGAAGTTGGCCCCTAGGCCAAAAATAATTCCCTACCTCTGCTTTAAGAAAACATCTGTTCACAGGTCTTCTTATATCACATTACAGTAAGGTGACTGAGGCAGGAACCTGTCTCTTTTTAACTTATGAAATTCTATAAAGTGCCATGCAAACTGATAACATGGTATAAATAAATAAATAAATAAATAAATAAATAAATAAATATTGATGATGATGATGATGATGATGACTGCATTTCTAAGCAAACCCCACACTTTTGAACATAACAGAAAAGACAACAAACTAGCTTAGCACTCACTAGATCATATTTGTAAATGAAAGCTGGAAGCAAGCTGACAGAAGCTGTGCTACAGTACAATTATATATCAAGTCCAAATTATATTTAAATGCTCTGTGAACCATAATCATAAATTGACTTGTGAATAAATCCATACCAAGTCAATCTGAATACCTCCCAAGGAGGTCAACTCATGCATGAAACCTCTTTTTATGGATTGACTGGTATTTAGCAATTTGGCTCCAGCAAACTGTTCTTCCATATTGCTAGTAGCATTGTTTCAGATCCTTCCAAATGAAAAAATAAAGACATCTGTATAGTACTTTGGATGAAAATAATGAGAAACAAGGCAAATTCTGTCACCACTCTTAGCCATGATAGCTAGATTGAGCCACATGTTCAGACGGAGTCTGCCACTCATTGCCACTTGTAAAAGTGGAGAGATGAGGTTTTGCCTTCTTTCGTCTTCTGGAAACTTCTGAGTAATCTTTGGGCTGGCAAGCAGGGCCAGGTTCAGTGCCCCAGAGTTATTTTTAATTTCGATCAAGTTCTACCTCAAGTCCTCCCCAATTTTTGCAACCTGAGCTCAGCTTGTAACCTGAAGTAATAAGTTTATTGCACGGCACTTAAGGAATGGGAACGGAATAGAATGGAATGGGCAAAAACACATTTTACTGGATGGGAGAATGCCATCGATGCTGCCGGGAGTCCCCAAGCTGTTCCCCAGCTGTTCCTGGCAGCCGATTTTTGAAGGATGGTTCAAAATTGTTCTTCAAAAATCGTCTGCCAGGAATGGCTGGGGAACACCTTGGGGACTTCTGGCAGCGTCGGTGGCATTCTCCCGTTCAGTAAAATGTGTTTTTGCTTGTTCCCTTTCATTCCCGTTCCTTAAGTGCCGTACGATAAGCTTATAAGATAGGACAAAGAGGAACATTGGGAAGGGGAGACAAAAACTGAGACATATTAGAAGCAGCTGAAAAAGTGTGACAGCAAAGAACTGAGACTGCCCCTGCCAAATTGGGACAGTTGGAGGGTATGTGGAAACAAAAACGATGGCACGGTTCAGCCCAAAATGCAAATCAGAGCTCCATACCAGATGGAGCATTTGTCAACATAATCTGCACTAATTTAAACTGTGAATTTTAAATGATGAATTTTCAATGTGGATTGCTTTAAGATGTGCACATCTTATCCTTTTAAACTGCCCTTTTAAATTGACGTGCATTTTAAGTGATGTGTTTTAACTGATGCGGTGGGTCTGTTAATTGTTGTTGTTCCCTGCCCTGATCTATAGAGAGGCAACTAAGAAATAATAAGAATAATTATAATAAAAATGATGATAATAATTAATAAAATAATAATATGCTTCCACCACTCAGTGGAGCATCCCCCCCATATTTTCCCTTTATATCTTTATAGATGATTGGATAATTGTGCGAAACAAGATACTGGACTAGGCAGACCTTTGGACAGCTTTGGCCAGGTTACTCTGGGGACAACCCTGAGTACCCTGGTTCCAGAGTTGCCCCGATCCCCCCGAATTGCCTTAGACCGTCATTCTGATGCCAGGCAGTTGTTTGAATGGGTGTCCTACTGTGTTACTTGCTGTGGTCACTGCCACAGTTAGTCACTCACTTCTGTGGTCCAAACAAGATGCCCAGCCTTGGTTATGGCTGGGCACCCCTTTCTGACCTCGGAGTGAAGTGACCTGTAGTGGTGCCATGTGGCACACGCCATACAAACAGCCACCAAGTGTCAGACATAATGTGCTAGATCTTCTGGGAAGATCTGGAGTAACTGAGGACTTTAATAACTCTGCAGTAAGAGGGACATACCCTGGGTTTGATGCTGAACAGTTGGGACATCATCCAGACAGTTTGCGCCAGACTCTAGGATTGTGCCTTGCATATTCTGGCCTTCCTGCTGAGAGGACTGGGGGAGCTTGGTTTATTTGGCCATGCGGACAGGATCCTAGCAAACTTTATTCTATCAGAAAACATCTAAAACTTAGGAGCAATTGAGAAGTACTACTCTGTTTCCTGAACAGCCAGAAATTTCAACAACAATATATATTACCAACTAAATTTTTTGCCAACATAAGGTAACATAGGGCCTAAGCAGACTGCCAGAAATAGTGCACATTAAATTGAGGCACTGCCCTGGCTCAGTGCTAGGGAATCATGGGAATTGTATTTTTTTCTGAGACATTGAGCCTTCTCTGTCAGACAGCTCTGGTGCCACCATAAATTACAGTTCCCATGATTCCCTAGCACTAACCCTAACCCTAAAAGTGGACTCAATTTGCACTATTTCTGGCAGTCTGCAACCCCCCATAGTGTTCATGGGGAAGCTGCATTTTGATTTCAAAGAAGACATGTATTTATAGGAGGAATATAAATCAACGAAACAAGCAAACAATTATTTATTATCCATCATTTCTCCTTGCACAGGACCCAAGGTGGCTGCATATTTCATTAGCAGAATCCAGGATTAGCCAAGATCCTAGGAGGTGCCAGCAAAGTATTGGCGAAAAGTAGTCTGCTAAGCAGACTGCCCTGAATCCCCAAAGTCAAACTGTTCACCTGATCATCAGTTTTGAACAAACCTTCAATTGGCAGTCCAGTTGGTTTTTGTATAAAGAATGGCAGAGGGCCATTGATGGCATGTGATGGAAATCCTATCTAGCCACACAGTTCCAGTCTTTGGGCTCTTATCACTTACCTTGCTCCTTTACTCACAAAATCCCTCCTTGGAGCTGGTCCTTGAGCCTCAATGTGACTGCTACACTGTATAAGTGGCTGTGGTGATCACTGGATTCTGTGCACAGTTGGCCAACCATATTCTTTATCCACATATTCAACCACCCACAGCTTGCAAATATTTTTTTAAACCGCCCCCCCCCCCAAAAAAAGGGAAACCATTTTACTATACCATTGTATATAATAGGACTTGAGCATCCACTGACTTTTCTATCCACAGGGGGGTCCTGGAACCAAACCTCAGTGGATACAAAGGACCCAGTGTAGTAATGCATGCCCAAATCTTCCTTTCCAACTCTTAAATGAAACATCCAGAGTTGCAGAAAACAAAATAACAATACAGATGTCTTTTGTAACAGGGATAATACATATCTACTCATCTGCTGGTTAAACACACAGTTCATTGCAACACTTCTGTTTCAAAAAACAAACAAAAAAAAACTTCTCCTTGAACTCTTTCCACTTTCTCAGTTCCCATCAAACCAAAACTCTGTTCAGACATTATCTGTTCCTCCTTTCCTAACTGGTCTTATCTACGTAACATTGCTAAATGACCCTATCTCTAGTTCGGATGTGCCCTAACTATCTGTCTGCATGGGCCAAATAATAATAATAATAATAATAATAATAATAATAATAATAATAATGATGATGATGATGATGATGATGCATTTTATTTATAGCCCACCTCTCATTGTGGATCGAGGCGGGTAACAACAAATAAAATAAAATAAAATAAAATGGCATTCCCCCATTCTCTCAGTGGGTAGACTGGACAATGCATAGCTCTCACCCCAGTTCTGGTGCAAAGAGACTGGGCAACGTCCAGCCTGTTCAGCACCAGAACCGGGATATACCCAGAATATCTTGGCCTTTCTCCCATAAACCCCAATACACAGCATTTCATGCATTGCATTTCTGCTTCTACCCAGGTTTGCCTAACTTCTTGCTTCACAGTCACATTTTGTTTGCAGCCCCAGGCAGCAAAATGTCTTAGGCTGATCTTGCCTGGAACACTCTTTATAGAATTGAAAAGCCCTGGTGGTGCAGTGGTTAAATGCCTGTCCTGCAGCCACTCACTCATAGACCACATGGTTGCGAGTTCAATACCAGCCAGGGCTGAGGCTCGACTCAGGCCTGCATCCTTCCGAGGTCGCTAAAATGAGCACCCAACTGTTGGAGGGCAATGAGCTTACAGTTGTAAACCGCTTAGACATCCCATAGCATGATATGAAGCAGTATATAAATAAGCTGCTTTGCTTTTTTTTTGCTACATGTATTTTAAAAGCAGGAAAGAAAAGAATCTACTGTCAGGATTGGAGGCAAGAAAGGTTGTTGCCTGGAAGGATGTATTCACATCTTTGGGGCAAAACATTTACGGAAACAGAATGCTGAAGAAAAGAGCCGTTTATCCTGGTGAAATTCATAGTTCATTCATGTTTCCATTATGTTGCCAAGATACCCTCCCCTCAGGCTGGCAATTTTGTCTCTGTAGTTCCTTTAGAGTTTCAGAGCATGCAAAGTCACCTTGCGTTTAGACAAGCTCTTTCCTTCCCAGACCAAGCAACACCAGCTGAAGAAACTGAGGTTGTACATGAGTCAACAGTGTGATGCAGCAGCTAAAAAAGCCAATGCGGTCCTAGGCTGCATCAATAGGAATGCAGTATCTCAGTCTTTGACTGCATAGACCATGAAAGGCTATGGAATGCCCTTAAAAACAT
>CM034704.1:6219346-6232404 GCA_020142125.1 Phrynosoma platyrhinos
TTGAATGGCTCTTACTGTCAGGAAGCTCCTCCTAATGTTAAGGTGGAATCTTTTTTTCCCTGTAGCTTGCATCCATTGTTCTGTGTTCGAGTCTCTGGAGCAGCAGAAAACAAGTTTGACACCACTTGAACTGCCATGGTTCGATGCAATGGAATGGGAATGGCAGTTTGTTGTGGCACCAGGTCTTCACTCTTTAAAATGTCCAGAGAGAAAGAAGCCAGGCCATTAGTGTCTTTCACACTACACAATTATAGTATTTTGATACCTCTTGAACTGCCATGGCTCCATCCTATGGATTTCTGAGATTTTTTAATTTTGTGAAGTCGCTGTCAGAAAACTCTTAATGTCTCATCTAACTACAAATCTAAGGATCCCATATGACTTTGGACCTTATCACACGGGGGAAATCCTGTGCTGAAACGGGATTGAAAAGGAGGGGTTGATTTTCACACACATTGCTGTTAAAGTGTACTTAACCCCAACAGAAAGTAGTCAACAAATTTTACTTTCGGGATTTTCTGAAAGTAAAAAGAAGCAGCTTTTGACTACTTTCCATTCGGGTTAACCACACTTTAACAGCAACGTCGTCTGAAAAATCTACCTGCTTTTGCAGGGTTTTTTCCTATTTAAAATCCCGTTTCTGCATGGGATTTCCCTCCATGTGATAAAGCCCATAGCCATGGCAGGTAAAAGAGTATCAAGGGGAAGCAGACGGGTGGCACGGGGCCACCCCAGGAAGCTACGCCGCGGGGCCGAGGTATCTGCACACCTCAGCCCCGCAGCGCAGCTTCGCCGTCCCTGGAAGGAGCGCTAAAATAGCACTCCTTCCATAAATCGCCGAAGGTGCGCCACAAAAGGCTGCTGGCACACCTTCGGCGACTTCTGCTGCAGCGTGTATGGACGCTGCAGCGGGAGGTCATCCTTGTTTATTGTGGCATCTGAGTTCTCTGATAGAGAAGGCTCAATGTCCCAGAAAAAATACAATTCCCATGATTCCCTAGCACTGAGCCAGGACAGTTAAAGTGGCCTCAAGCTGCATTATTTCTGGCAGTCTGTAAAGGCCCTAAGTGAGGATTCAAACCCTGGTCTCCTAGATTCATAGTCCAGAACTCAAACCACTACACCACTCTGGCAGTCATTGCTTCTGTACATAGTCTTGAATAAAAGTCTACCTGCTACAGAATTTTTAGAAATATTTTTTTTTGGGGAAAATAAATATATAATAATGCAGTTTGATACCGCTTTTACTGCCATGGTTCAATGCTGTGGATTCCTAGCTTTGTAGTCTTATGGGTCTTTAGCCTTCTCTGCCAAAGTGTGCTGGTGCCTCCTAGGATTTTGTAAGATGGTGCCGTGACAGCTAAAGTGGTATCAAACTGCATTATTTCTACAGTGTAGATGCAACCATAGTCAATAAGTCCTTCTTAATGTTTAGGTGGAATCTCTTTTCTTGGAATTTGGATTCAAAGTGTGTGTGTGTGTGTTGTGGGAACCAAACTAGTCCACTTCTTTTGCTTCAAATTGTTTGCAAGAGACATTTTTTTTATATAGTGGTGGGGTTTAGTCCTTAGAAGAGTGCACCTTATATGATAGTTAAGTCAGCCAAGCAAGGTTTCATTCAATCAGTAAATAAACAAAGATACCACAGTGTAACCCATGGGTGAACTATAGGATCGATTACATCCAAAAACACAGCATTGAAATGTTCCACCCAGGTGAACAGTATTGGGGTTGGTCACATCACTCCAACAGGGGAGCAATAGGTGGTCCAGGAAGTAGGTCCACTTTATCATTGGACAGATGAGTTTACTATCACTACATCCATGTTGAATAAGACTTATTTATTGAACAATGGTTTTATCTCGGTATGTGATCACAGCTGTTTTATTTTAGCCATGTAGGAGCACAGGCAATTAAATCCGTATTGCTTCTTGGCTATTTATTTTCACGGAGTTGCTCTCCCTCTATTGTCATGAAAGAATTCTTTGTGAGTTGCAAAGATAGTATGTGTGCTGAAGGGGAAAAGACGGGTAGGAGGGCAGCTTGCTTATAATGTCGATGTCTATTTCTTTTTCAAATTGCCTGCCGAGGGCTAATATTCAGCTGCGAGACATAAATAAGCAAGTCATGGCAAAACATCGGAGAGCCAGATTATATTTCAAGGAGTTCCAACCCATTTGCTCTCAGTGTCCACTCTTTTGGAAGAGCCAGGGAAAGCTAAGCGATGGCAACCGTATGCCATCATCTAGATCATTTGCTTGGTAGGTTAGCCAACAAAAGTGTTAGTTGATTCATCCATGGTAGGAGCAATTTTAGTTGGGGAAATAAGTTCTAATTGATAGAGTTGTGTGCTTCTTAGTGTTTGAGGCTATTTGGGCTTCTGTCTCCTGCTGTGCTGGATGCTTGCTTCTAAGGAATCTGTACAAAAAACTTAATCCAAACCACTCCACTTGCCAGTGTAAGGCTGCAACACTGAACCACATTGAAAACAATCCCGCACAATGTGTGCCAATGGAGGCCAAGATTAGGCTGCTCTGCCAGAAAAAGGCCCACCCAGCCATGGCAAATTCAAAAGGCCAAAAAATAGGGCCTGGTAAATCTCCCAAGCACTAGAGACTGGCTGTAAAAACCTCACTTTTAAGGCTAGGTAGATCTTTAAAGAGCCCTGGTGGCACAGTGGTTAAATGCCTATACCGCAGCCACTCACTCATAGACCACAAAGTTGTGAGTTCAATACTAGCCAGGGCTCAGGCTAGACTCAGGTCTGCATCCTTCCGAGGTCACTAAAATGAGCACCCAACTGTTGGGGGGCAATGAGCTTACAGTTGTAAACCGCTTAGATATCCCATAGCATGATATGAAGCGGTATATAAATGAAGCTGCTTTGCTTTTGCTCAAAGACCACCTGCTTTTGAGAACAGCCCTATCCCACCAACCGGTGCAAAAGGCCCATGCTTAATATGGCTTGGATGGATGAAAAGAAAGGCCAAAAGGCCCCCACTGGCACCTCCTGGCAAACTCCCATAGGCTCCCCAATCACCCTGGAGTCCCAACAAACTGTGTGTAGACACAACACCTAAAAAGATTGGGGGGGGGGAGAGCAAAAATAAGTGGGAACACACAAAAAAGTTGAAATGAACCTGGCAGCAAACCCCAAGTCCCCACAAAGTGAAAAAGAGAAAATTAAAATTGGGGCAGGGTGTGAAAAGAAAGTTAAAGCCAGGGTGACCAGATGTCATAACTGCAAAGGAAGACAAGGTGCCTCGGAATGTAGGGCATTCCAGAAAAATGGAGGACATTCCCAAATAAAACCTAAAAACATGCATATAAATGTAAATCATGCTTCTTAGTCATGCTCAGAATGGAGGACATTTTGACATTCCTCCTGGACAGAAAGTTGGACTGTTGGACATGTCCTGGAAAAGGAGGATAGCTGGTGGGAAAGCCCATTCAACCCTTACTAGTTACCCAATGGATTCACAATACTTAGCCAAGATCTGCAAGCTCCACAAGGGATGAGGTCTGGTCAACCATGAAGTCGTTTCCAAAAAGAGGCACATGGAGGGGCAATGTGGCCTTTTATTGCCTCATGCTCCACTCCCACACACAATGTTCAAGTGCTTCGCACCAGACCCAAAGGCCTCTTGTCTCCTTTCCATGGAGGCCATCAAACACGGTCCCTCCCACACAGTCCTGTGCACTACATGGGTTCAGGACACCATTAGTATCAGGATTTTAGCTAGCCTTTTGTAAGACTCCTTGTGTCCCATGGTGGGAGAAAGGTAGCATATTAAATAAGTAAATAGACAAATGAAATGTGTGGTAATTATAAAACAAATATTACTTCCAGCCAATAGTCTCCAGAGCAATTTCCCTTAATAGCAGCTATGGTACTGGACATTAATTATCTGCACAAAGCTTTAATCATTAAATATATTCACCATTAAAAGCATATTTACTGAGAACACATTTCCTAATAGTCATGTTATATAGTGTACTTGATACTGTCAATGCTATTCATTAATCTAAGTCTAAATTCTCATTCAGACAACATGATCTTGACAATGGGAAAGTATATTTAAATGTTTACATTGGTGTCTCAAAATGGACAACCACCCAACCAACCAGCTAGGTATTTAAAGCCTTTCAGATCTGTTCTGCCCCATTACATGTGTTTAGTCCAAAGAATACTATTGTCCTCAAGGGCAGTTTGCCTAAGTTCACAAACATACAATGTCCCAAATTAAATATTGCTTAAGAAGCCTCAAGGCATCTATAACTAATATCACAAGACCTGGTAGATAAATCTTTTGAAACTTTTGTAACCATGCAGCTTGAAAAAGCTAATCCTTTTAGACACATGTGAGTACAATATCTCACAACTGCATACATCTGCTTTAATTTACTGGGGTGGTGTTCTTTTGTTCTGTCTGACCTATGTCCCAAAACAAACATTAGTTTAATTTATTTTTGGCCATCTTCAGAAACATTCGTGCAGCTTATTCTTTATTCTTGACAGCTACTATTGCATCAAGACAGAAAGTTGGAAAAGATGGCATGCTGGAGACATTTTGCATTTAATCTTTTATTGCTCTCAAGTACTGTATATACACATGTATAAGTCTAGAAATTTTAGTCAAAAAATCGACTAAAAATTGAATCAACTTGTCCATGGGTCAACGTAAGTTCTGTACTTTAACTCTTACCAAAGAAGGGAACCATCCCATTCTTTGAATTAAGGTGAGAGCTTAGTCTGTTCCATGAGTAACTAAAACAGTGTTTCCCAACCTTTAGTCCTCCAAATGAGGACTTCATCTCCCATAATTCCTGACCAGTGGCCAAGTTGGTTGGGGCTTTTGGGAGCTGAAGTCCAAAACAAAGTAAGGGCCAAATAAGGGGAACCACTGACCTAAAAGAAGTGCAGATCCCTTCTACTGTCTCCGCTGCAACACTACTTCTGACTTTTTTGAATTCCTGGGTGGCAGCAGTGGCAGCTCTTTGACTCTGCCCCCTCAAAGAACTGCTGAGGCGAATCTGACTTTGAAGAATCTGAATAAGGTGATTATAGCATGCACCTTATCCCTTCTTTTCCCCAATGGGATACATGCACATGTAACTGATTTAATGGATTTCTCCATCCTTGAAAAGCCATGGGAAAAGCCAGGATTGCATACGGGCTGCATATGCCCAGCCACACGCAGTGGTTAAATGCTTGTACTGCAAGCCACAAGGCTGTGAGTTTGATTCCAGGGGCTCCAAGGTCCATTCAGCCTTCCAGCAATTGCAAGTACATTTCTATACAGCTTATCAGTGCACTTGAGCCCTCCCTACGCAGTTTACAATGTGTAAGCCAAGTGCCCCCAACAAGCTGGGTACTCATTTTACTGACCTACAAAAGGATGGAAGGCTGAGTCAACCTTGTTCCAGTCTACTTGCTGCTGATAGCTGTGTACTGAGGCACTCAAAAGTGAAAGGAGTGGCCTTCAGGTTTTTGCCATGGCATACTGACAGCATCCCAGTCATCTTCCTTGCTTCCTGTGGGCAGGTGGACCTTCAGTCTCTTGGAGTCCTGGTCTACCCATAGAGACACACAGCCATACATACCAAAAAGCACTCCTCTTCAACAAGAGCCTCAGGAGACACCCTCCTCCAAGATGTCACTCAGTGCAGTCCTCATCCCATACACCCCTCTAGATATGCCCCTGCTGATGTGCATCACTGCAACATTGCTCACCGGTAGATGACATATAAGGCACAATTGCCCTTATAGATACCCTTATGTTGTAATGCCATGGCCACCCTGAAGTGAATATGGACTTGGTAAAACTACTCAGTTCAGTTTTTTGAACATGTAAAGCCATTTGTAAAGATGTAAGCCCAGAGCAGAATGCCTACTTGCCTCCTTCCTTCCTTCCTTCCTTCCTTCCTTCCTTCCTTCCTATAAAAACAAACAAACAAACAAACAAACAAACAAACAAACAAACAACCCATTTTTTCCCCTATCAACTTTTTGAAGAAAACAGTGTGGATTTTGGAAAGATCTCAGCAAAAAGCCAATGAAATTCTCACCCATTTTTAGCTAGATAGCTAAATAATCCAACTGGATGTAGCACAGCTTCCTATGCTGAACGCTTATTTTTCCCAACTTTAGAGAACTAGCAAAAACACAAAACTCAGGCAAGGTTGTCTAACAGCACTCCAACACAGCTGAATCAATGGTCCTGCAATATAGCAATTTTTCATTGAGTTCTTATAGATCACATGTTGTGCTTAAATGTATTTTTTTAAAAATCTGGATCTCAAACTGTGCTTTTAAGCTGAGAAAGTGTCACTGGGGATCTTAGCTGCAGGATATTCATGTTCTGTTTTCACCCCGCTTTTTTTAAAAGGAAAAGAAATAGAGAAAGCAAAGCTATACTTAAAATAAATCCCAAATATGAACCACAAATAGAACCCAACTGTGGTACATCTACACAATGATGTAAAAGCAATAAATATAACAAACAGTTTGCAACCCTTTCATGATAACCAAAATTTGCTGTGTGAGATGGCTGTTTCCCTAACAGTAACACTTCCCTTTCCCTTTCCCTTTAAATCTCCTGCTGAATACTGAGATAAGGCTTTTTTCTTTCTTTCCCAAATGTCATATCCCACAAGTCAAGATGGAAATAAATTACAGACCTGGGGCTGAAAAGAGCAGGAGAAGCTGCTGCTAGTGAAGTTTGTGGGGTCAGTTGCAACCTGGAAATGCAGCATACAAGTCATTTTGTTTTACTAATGGTTCAGTTTTCTTTCTTCCTTTCTCTTGTTTTCCTGAGTCAATTCATAAAAAACACAATTTTCTAAATGTTGTTTTTAACTGCCTTAGAGTTAACCTCGACTCGTGGCGATCCTGTGGATAAGATATCTCCAGGTTTCCCTATCCTCAACAGCTCTTTTTAGCTCCTGCAGGTTTAAACCTGTGGCCTTCCTGATGAAGTCCATCCATCTGGCATACGGTCTTCCTCCCTTTCTACTGCCTTCTACTTTTCCTAGCATTATTGTCTTTTCTAATGAGTCACAGAGTTTGGAAGAGATCAGAAGGGCCATCCAGTTGAACCCCATGCCATGTAAGAATACACAAAGCAGTCCCCACCAATGGCCATCCAGTCTCTGTTTAGAAACCTCAAGAAGGAAACTCCACTACTTTCTGAGGCAGCGTGTTCTATTATCAAACATCTGTTACCACCAGAGAGTTCTTCCTAATGTCTAAGTGGAATCTGCTTTCCTGTAGCTTGAATCCATTGCTCCGTGTCTCTCGACCAGCAGAAAACAAGCTTGCTCCATCCTCAACATGACATCCCTTCCAATATTTAAACATGACTATCATGTTACCACTTAACCTTCTCTTCTCCAGGCTAAATATATTCAGCTCCCTAAGCCTTCTCATGACTTCTCATAATGTGGTCAAAGTTCGACAGCCTCAATCAGTCATCTTGGCTTCCAGGGAGAATTCAGGCTTGATCTGTTCTAGGAACTATTTATTTGTCTTTTTGGCTATCCATGGGATCCTCAGCACTCTTCTCCAGCACCACATTTCAAATGAGTTGATTTTCTTACTATCCACTTTCTTCACTGTCCAGCTCTCACATCCATATGTGGCAATTCGGAATACAGTACCATAGCTTGGATAATATTCACTTTGGTGTTCAGTGTCAAATCTTTGCACTTTAGGATCTTGTCTAGTTCATTCATAGCTGCTCTTCCCATTCCTAGTCTTCAATGTTTGATCCAAGGTATGAGGAATCTTTGACTATGTCGATTTCCTCTAGGATGAATTCATGTAGATCTTCTGTGGTCATTATTTTTGTTTTCCTATCATTCAACAGTACATCTGCTTTAGCACTTCTTTGATTTTCTTCCCTAAACAACAAAGATTTCATTTGTTGTTTTCTGCCAGTAGCATGATGCCATCTGCATATCTTAGGTTGTTGATGTTCCTTCCTCAAATCTTCACTCCTTCCTCTTTACATTTACAAAAATCTAGATTCTTATATCCGTGTTTTAATATATTACAAAAAGAAACAGGTGCATTCAATTTTAAATAGACTGATGTCTTTTAATGTACAAGTCCTTGCGATTACATCTGTTGAGTGTTCTGCATGGCAAGGAGATGGACTAAATGACCCTTGTGGTCCTTTCCAGCTCTAAGATTCTGCAGTTCTATGTCAAAGCATTTTTAGTTTGGCAATTTAACAGGGCATCTCCTCATTTCTTTGGAGATGTCCCGAAATCTCCCTAATAGGGAAAAATATGGTGTAGATTGGATTTGACATGGCCTATACCAGCTCCTTCTGGCCACAGATGAACTGACTGTTGTAAATGAGATGCAACTTCACAAGTGTTTATAACTGTACAGTTCTCCTGCATCTTATTCTTAATGTCCAGAAGTTCATTTATCTCCAGTGTTGCCTAGTAGGCCTAAAGTCTGCAAATGGAATATTGTTGGTGTTGGCAGGACTCCAAGAGTTGAAGTTACATCTGCTATCCTTTCTTTTATTCCCTAACAGCAGCACCTGGGGTATGATTGACTATGAATGTTTATTGGCTTCATGAACTTCAGGTTTTTCATTTAGGTAAATAAGTGAACTCCTTTAGCAAAGCCTCAAGGTGTTGTTGTTGTTGCTTGACATATGTCAGTTCTGCTTTCTCTCCTCAATTGCAGCTTTCTTAGCCATTAAACCACACAGAAAAGTTAGCAAACACATAGTACTGTCTCTTTCTTTCTCTCTCTTCCTCCCTAAGCAGACCACCCTGTCAAAGCTGCAAATGACTGTGTATTCCTGCATGGCAAGGGGTAGGACTGGATGGCCCTTGTGGTCTCTTCCTACTCTATGATTTTATGATTCTAAACTGTATTAAGAGCCATGTTTTGTTCATATTCAGGTGTTATGCAAAATCTGTCTCCTGCCTATTGTCCTATATCTATCATTAAACATTTTGAGAATGAAAGGAAGTTCTTTCATCGTGTGTAACAGCTTCCTCCTGGTGAGTTATACTATTTGCAGTGGAAGCTTGTTTCACATAGCCACAATCAGGATTATTTGCAATGATGAAATCTTGGATTAAATACTTCTGCAACCTTTATTAAATGCAACAACTCAAATAATCATTGGAAGCAGTATGTTCTGCATAGGGCAGTCTGCACTGGCCAGAATAATCTGGGCTATTCATGGAGTATTCTGTTATGAAGCTGCCCCCAATTCTCCCCCCCCCCCCATTGCCTGGAAACTCTGGAGTGACACCAGGTAGCTGTCTACACATGCATCCCACTGTGCCACATGGCACTACTGCCGCTGGAACCAAACAGGAGAAAAAAATTCAATATGTTAGTCATAGGCCTGCATGTTGCTGTTTCTATTCTTAGTTAAGATGGTATGGAGAGGCATATTAGCTATGTACAGTAATTTTTAGACATGAGAACAGATAAATATTTGCATAAGTCTGTGTATTTTGCGTGTAGGTTTGAACGGGTGAGGATAAAGGGAGAAGTCATGTCCCCCCCCCCTCTGTACGTGAGGGGCTGTTCTGGCTGGGTTCTGGTTGGGTGCCATATTGCATGTGTCTCCCAGCTGCAACTGTAAGAATATTTGGTATTTCTGCTAGCAGAATTAAACACATGAGTTCAACGTAAGCTTGTGGTAAAAATAGTAGTAATTATTCCAAATGCTCATAGTAAAGTTAAGAGAAAAACTTAGGCTCATTGTCTCAAGAAATCTATCCAAGAATAGGAAAAAGAAATAAACAGAATTGAACTGGATTTGAGTACAGGAGTCGTTTCCATTAACTCATGGAGTAGTTTAGCAGCTATAACTGTGGGATTAGAAATCAGAAAGCTGACTCCAAATAATTTGATTGATGGGTTCATCCAACCTGAGCAAAGCACCACAATTTGTACTGTACTGACTCCTCCATCTCCTGAAGATCCATGTGATGTTCCTCCTGTGCTGGTCTTTGAGGGTGCTTTTGTGGCCCAGCAATGACTTTTCCCACACAGGGAAGAATGTTCTTTTGAAACACCTGAGAAGCTTCCAAAATATCCAGGGGTGAATTTCCTATCTGGCTTCCTTACCTTGGTTCCTTTCATGATCCTGGGTAGTCTATGATGACGACACAAACAAGAGCTTTCCCTTACTTGCCTTCCCCTATGCATATACTGCTCCCACACCATGTCAATCAAAACAACAAACCTCAATATGCTTGAGGCACAACTGGATGTAGGAATGAGAGCAACCATGCCAAGACATGGACTTCAGGGATAGAATAACCTGACCAATATTGGGACTTTTGGTCAGTCAGATGCGGCAACAAAGGAGGAATAAACCTCAGAAGGAAGGAAGGAAGGAAGGAAGGAAGGAAGGAAAAACATCTAAGTGTACATATATAGGGGAAAGACAGAGGGGAAGACATCAGGGACTAACTATCCATGTATACCTTGTTCCCACTGATTACTTGATACATACATTGATGTCTTTTTACTTTCAAAAGCAGTCCTCAGACTTGAGTTGAAAGATCTGTTGGAAAATCTCATATGAGGTGCCACTTCACCAACTATGTGAGATAAGCTGGCCAGTTCTTGCTCCTCTCTCCTACATGCCAGCTGAGTCCAGGGGACAGCTTCCATATGGCTTGCAAAGAAAAGGAATAGCCCCATCCTCACCACGCTGCCACTTGTGTCACTGACGATGCACAGATGATTGACATGCATTTTGAATAGACGCAAACTAGTGGGAATGACAATCATGCCAAAAAAGAAGTGATTACAAAGGAATAATGAAAAGATTTGCTTTCATAGTAGGAACAACTGACCTTGTGGAATTGATTCACTGACACAGAGCGAAGGCAAATCACAAACCAGTTTAAATGCAAGTGGGAATGAGGCCAAAAACAAAACTTTGTTGAACACAGAGCAGTTTCAAGTCGTAGGTTTTCATGGCCGGCATCCATAGTTTTTTTGTGGGTTTTTTTCGGGCTGTGTGGCCATGTTCTAGAAGAGTTTCTTTCTGACGTTTCACCAGCATCTGTGGCTAGCATCTTCAGAGCAGTTTATTTTTTTTTTGTTTCACTTAATTATCTTTTTCTGGAATTGCAGTTGTGTTCCTTCTTGAGAAATTGTATATCAATAGCTCTGTGTTAAAACAAACAAACCAACAACAACATTTGGCAGCAATTTCTTTGTTACAAGTGTCTGATCCTTTAAAAAGGTGTTATATTTAATGGTCATAAATACAGTTTTCATTGGTCTTGTCTGTTCTTTGGAATGATTCCTTTTTTTTAACAACTTGTTTTTTGGACAGCCCGAGCAGATAAAATGGAGAATTACATAGTCTATACTTGACATGTACTGTCATAAGGGGAATGTTAACAAAAGAACTATTTCCCTATATTTGTTATGAGACAAGCTTTGTCTAAAGCAGATTTTCTTACTCCACATTTTAATTGCAGCTCACAAAAGAACAGTGCGATATGGGACAGTAAACAATGCAAATCATAGGGGGAAAAAATCTCAAGAGAACCTAGCCTAGCTAAAACACTATTTCTCTGAATTGAAAAAGAGCTTCAAACCCATTTTGAAATCTCTTTGGATTGTGCAGCTGCTTTCTATGACTGTAATCTGTAATACTGAGGGAAGGATCAAATATTGAGAAGCCCTGGAAAACAATGCTACTGAAAGCAGTATGTGTTGTATACCAGTTCTCTCACCCCAGCTCTAAAAATGTGGGAATATCAGTCTTTTCCCAGGATGAGGAGGAAGAATTAAAAATTGAGTCCTACGATATGTGGTGGGAATAACATTTAAATGAAAATGTTATTCCCTGAAATTGCCTTTTGAATGAATATTTCGGAAAGGGTAAGAAGTTCAATGTACAGAAGTTTCTTTTGGTTTTGCTAACAGACTTTAAATACTATTTCCTGGAGTTTACAACTCCAAGGCACACATGGCCAAGGAGGAGAAATGTCCCCTATCTACATAGATAACCCTTCATACCTCTGTGGAGACATCCCTCCATGTTTATATTTTATAACCAGGTAGGAAAAATAATCCATATTATCACATAGAAGGAAGGAATTTTATCTTCTTCTTGTTGTTAATTGCCATCAGTTTTGACTTATGGTGACCCTATGAATGGGAAACTCCAGGTAGCCCTGTTGTTAACATCAGTGCTCAGGTCTTACAAACACAAGGCTGTGGCTTCCTGATTGAACCTATTCACCTGTAATGCGGTCTTCCTTTTTCCTACCTCCTTCTGCCTTACCAAACGTTATTGTCTTTTCTACTGAGTCATGTCTTCTCATGGTGTGGCCAAAGTATGACAGTCAGAATTAGCCATTTTGGCTTCTAGGGAGAATTCATACTTGATTTGTTCTAAGGTCCATTTATTTGTCTTTTTAGCAGAAAAGAACTCTTCTCCAACACCACATATCAAATCAGTTGATTCTCTTTCTACCAGTTTTCTTCACTCTCCAGCTTTTACAATGATTTATAGGAATCAGAAATGCAGTGGCATGGACAATCCTGTATTTGTTATTCAATGATATATCTTTACACTTCAGGATCTTGTCTAGTTCCTTCATAGCTGCTCTTCCAAGTTCTAGTGTCCTTCTTCTGATATCTTGACTGCAGACCCCATTCTGATTAATGACTGAACCAAGTCTAACTTCTGCCAATGCAGGATATCTGCAAACACTGCTTCAGCTATCAACAATCTGGTATCTTGTCAAAATCTTCTAGCAAAGGCAAGCTTACCACCTTCCATGACAATCTGTTCCAATTTAACATGTTAAGGATTTTTTTTTTAAGTTCTGGTAAAAATTACAACTGTGGAATTTCTGAGGGTTATAGTTCAAAAGAATAGATTTAACAAGCTCTGATTTTAGGAATCTTCTTTATAAGCCAGAATTATCTACACCAGGGATCCAAAATGCAGCTCTCCAGATATTATTGGACTATAACTTCAATTACTATTAACCATAAGTTGGATCTCTTATTGACATTAGGTTTGAGAAATGATGCTTTT
>CM034704.1:6237247-6251256 GCA_020142125.1 Phrynosoma platyrhinos
CATATTAACTCACTACTTTATGCGGATGACGTTGTTATCTTGTCATTACCAGTTGGCACAACAGGGCAAATTTTAAACAGCCACCTCATGGGACTTCCAGGAAGATTCAGAGCAAAAGATGATTTATTTTAAACCATTGAAAGGTGTTTTTTTTTTTTAAATACCTCAGGTTCAGTGCTGTACATCGTCTGGACAGTTCGCATCAGAACCACGACTGGGCTTTATGCCATCTAGATGCTCACTAGGAGCACAGAGGAAGGTTGCTTTATTTGACCTGTGTGGACAACCCCACAGATATATTTAATTTCAGAAAGTACAAGTTAATTTGTGGCATAGTGGTTTGAGTGTTGGTTTATGACTCTGGAGACCAGGGTTCAATTTCCAGCTTGGCCATGAAACCCACTGGGTGACCTTGGGCAAGTCATGTGCTCTCAGCCTCAGAGGAAGGGAATGACAAACCTCTTCTGAACAAATTTCGCCAAGAAAAAACCCATGATAGGTTTGCTTTAGGGTCACCATGAGTCAGAAATGACTTGAAAGCACTCAACAACAACAACAACAACAACAACAACAACATTAATTTAATTTAATTAAACAGGGGAATGGGAATGAAAAGTCCTTAGTAATGCTGGGAACTCACAAGAAATACTTCAGAACAAAGAAGGTCTCCTGTGGATCTCCAAAATAAAATGAGTTCATACAAGAACAAAACCTGGTACTCCAAAAGATTTTTTCCTCCTCATCTCAGAGGCACTCACAGATGGTTGAAGATATTTTATTGCTTTAAGTGGAACAAGATATTGTGTGCCCCATGAACCATCCAAATTAAGATACATAGCAGAGCTTGGAATGTTAGCTCCAAAAATTAATTTATTTCCATGACCATCCAAAATTATTATTATTAATCTCAGCAGTATAAATTTTTACTTTACTACTTTGCTTATTATATTTTCAAAGTAAGTGTAGCTAGCCTGAAAAATAGAGCTCTTGTGCCGTGCAAACCATTAATATTTCCTCTGTCTAATCTTAAAATGCTCCCTTGTATTTAATAGCAAAGGGAACTGCAAAATGAGAGTGCAGATTAACAGTGCTCTTAGAACCAAGAAGGTAACATACCATGATTTAGGGGGGAAGCAGACGAGAGCTTCCCAGACGCCCTGGGCCGGCGCGCCGCGGGGCCGCAGCCTCCGCACCTCGGCGCACCGGCGGCGACCCTGGAAGGAGCGCTAAATCAGCGCTCCTTCCTCAAGACAGCGAAAGTGCGCACTAACAGCGGCGGGCGCACTTTCGCTGTCTTTTCCGCCGCGGCGCGTTCGGCTGCCGCGGCGTGAGGTCTTCCCCGGAGCGCCGGCCGTGCGGAGGGCCAGCGACTCCGAGGGCGACCTCAGGGAGAGGAAGGGGCGCCGAACGTGCGGCTGCCCCTCCTCTTCCAAGCCTCCAAGACGACCCTATTAGTCGTCTGCCGAGGCCCTTAGACTTGAGTCAATTGACTCCGACTCAAGTTAGACTTAAGTTGCTTCAGTGACTTGACTTGGACTTGACAATAAATGGCACCCTGACCCAACTCATCTCAAGACTTCCATATTTTTAGTGATTGACTTTCTGGCCTAACATGATCCAAAAACAGCAAATGCATTAAGCAATGGGTTTGAAGCTAGGGTTGAGGTCTACTCAACAGCCTGTCCCAGCTGCACATCGGAGGAGCCTTCTAAAGCTTTCAAAAAGCTTAGAAAGTTTCTTCTACCTCAAACCCTTTGCCTAACACAGTTGCTGTTTCTCTCCAAGAATATTTTTTGTTTGTGCATGTCTCCTTGACTTTCTAGTTTTAAACTCCACCTCCCACTTCCAGTCCCATCTCTTTTTTCTGTTAAAGTTGGCTCCCAGACTTGAGACTCAACTTGAGATTCAACTAGAGACTCAACTTGAAAGTATCTTCCAAGGACTTGAGACTTAATTTGAGACTTGAAGGTAGAGACTTGTGATTTGACTTGAGATTTGGAGTAAAAGACTTGAATACATCACTGGTAACATATTGTTTAACAGTTTCATTCTATTTTGTTGCTCCTTTTTGTATGTTTTAATTGTATTCTTTTAAATTATAAGCCACTTTGAGACCCAGTTGTGGAGGGAAAGTGGGATATAAATAATAATAATAATAATAATAATAATAATAATAATAAGAAGAGTATTTAATTCATTAAAAAAAAAAACTCCAGCTGCTGCTTTGGATGTTTATTCATAAGCAGAAATCTGAACAGCATAAGATTTAAATTAAATATAAAGATGTTTTGAGGTCCAAACTTAGGGGCTCTACAGATGGCTCCTAAAGGGTGGTTCTGTGCAGTCCCTGGGAACGTCGGATCAGGGCTGTGGGAACTGCACGCAGCAGCCCTGATCTGACACTTTGCTGCTCCAAAAAAAGCTGGCAAATGCTGCTCCTTTTTGGAGCAGCAAAAAGCCATCCTTACTACTGTTGCAGAAGCTCTTCTGTGCTCCTTTGGCACAGCATGTCTATACGCTGCACCAAAGGAGCTCTCTGACACCGTGCGCTGTGTGGTGGGGCGCGTGGCGTGATGGCAGAATCAGGGCAGAGTTGGGGCATCTGGCGTCTGGTTGCCCTACCCCATCTTCACCCCCAGGCTGGCCCTTTTGGCGGGTCTGTACAGGCCCTTAATCTAGGGCCATTGGCTGTTATGTGCACCATAACAGCAGCTCGATTAAGGAAGGGATGTTTCCCTGATATTACTGTTCAGATCTCCAGCATTGTGTAATAAAACAAGGTGCCTTTATTTTATTAGCCAGCAAAGTAGTCTTTATTAGTCATTTACTGGGTTATATATTTTTAAAAAGAGCATCTGCAATGTGCCAAGTCTTTATAGTTCCTTTGTAATATTGTATAAATTGAAACAGGATGTAGATACCAGACTAATTTCTTGGTGGTCTACAGTCAGGGATCTGGATACACGCTTAGCTATGGAAACCGACTGGGTGACTTTGGGCAGTCACACTCTTGCAGCCTCAGAGAAAGGCAATGGTAACCACTCTCTGACAAATCTTGGCAAGAAAATCCCATGATAAGCTCAATTTAGGGTTGCCTTGGGCCAGTCTTGTAAAGTTTTTAATTTTTTAATTGTTCGAATTTGTAGATTTAATTTTTATTGATTTAATACAGTTTTAAGGGGGGGATTATGTTTTGGGATATATTGTATGGTTTTATTGTTGTAAGCCACCCTGATTGGGTCCCCAAAGGGCGGGATATAAATAAATTATTATTATTATTATTATTATTGGCATAAATCACAAATGACTTGAAGGCTCATGAAAACAACAACAGCTGTGTACTATGGCAAACCTTAGATGTAGATGGCTGTGAATGGCTACTTCTAAACGGAAACATGTGATCCTCCAACTGCTGGTAAATTGCAAATACCATCAGCCCCAGCTCACATAATCAATGGCAAGGAATGTTTGTTGGCATTACAATCCAAAATCACCTGCAGGCCCCTGCAATTCCCAATGTTGGTTTTACTTAGTGTAGAGAGTGGAAGGACGAGGGATTGTGCTCTCTTCAAAGTCTACTTAAGAGAAGAAATATAATTGCTTTTTGTTGTTGTTGTTTTGTTGCTGTATGCCATCAAATCATTTATGACTTATGGCAACCCTAAGGTGACCCTATCATTAATTCGTTTTTTAGGGGGGACAAGTTTGTTCAGAGGAGGTTTCCCATTGTCATCCTCTGAGGCTGAGAGGGTGTGACTTGCTCAAAGTCACCCAGTGGGTTTACATGGCCAAGCCAGGATTTGAACCCTGGTCTCCAGTCATAGTCCAATACTCAAACCACTGTGTCACACTGGCACATTAATATGTTGCTACACCATTTGAATTTAAGAAAAGTCAGACTAAGTTCAGATTTTTCTGGGGATTTATGGTGGGGGTGAGGGGGGCAGCCAATGAAATGTTCACCCTTTCCTTTCCTTTCCTTTCCTTTCCTTTCCTTTCCTTTCCTTTCCTTTCCTTTCCTTTCCTTTCCTTTCCTTTCCTTTCCTTTCCTTTCCTTTCCTTTCCTTTCCTTTCTTTTGCTCTTCTTCAGGGTGAGGAAAGGCCATGTAATGACCAGTTACACACATTTTAATCCTAATCATGTTTACTCAGAAAAAAGTCACTGGGTCTTCCTTCTAGATGAACTAACAGAGAAAGAACTAGTGTGGTATGACTGGAGTGTTGGACTAGGACTCTGAGCCATCAGGGTTCAAATCCCTGCTCAGGTAGGGAAACACAATGGCGGACCTTGGGCAAGTCACATTCTCTCAACCTCAGAGGAAGGCAATGGCAAACTCCGTCTGAACAAATCTTGCCAAGAAATCCCCATGATTTGGGTTTCCATAATTCAGAAACAACTTAAAGGTACACAACAACAACAAAGACAGAACAGTATGCATATATACCCTAAACCTTTTCCTCATATTGAAGTTGCTCTGACTGAAGAATATGCTTGTTCTTTTTAAAAAAATATCTTTAGATTGTGAGAAAGCTGATGATCCATGTTCAGCTATGGTCACGTTGTGTAGCCAGAGGCCTATCATAATAATCCACTATCAGATCTGTAAAATGGGAAAATGTGTTACAACTTCCTAAAGGTTTTGGAAGGGGTGCATAAAGATGATTAAACATTCTGAATGTAGCATATACTCTGTCTTTCCTGTCTCTCCCCATGGATCGAGGCAGGGAACAACACGAAATCAATAATTAACAACACCAGTTAAATATATTAATTAAAACATGCAACAGTTTAAAAGGACAAATAAAGCATACACATTTTCAAGCAGTCTACATTCAAAATTCAACATCTTAATTTCACAATTTAAAATTATCTAGATAAGCCTGCCAGAAGAGACTGGTCTTCAATGCTGTTTTAAATTTGGACAGAATATTCAGCTGTTGACTCTTTTCTGGCAGGTAATTCCACAGTCTGGGGGTGGCTGAAGAAAATGTCCTCTGGTTGACAGTTGGCAACTTAGTCCCGGCTGACTGGAGTAAATGTCTGCCAGAGGACCTGAGTGTACAGGGCAGATTGTTTGGGAGGCGGAGGTAGGTAACATGGACCCAAAGCATGTAGGGTTTTAAAGGCAGTAACCAACACTGTGTACATTGCCTAGAAACTGTCACATCTATCTGAGCTGTCATTTGGAGTGATGGATCCAGATGTACCTCCAAGCTGTGAACATAGTCTTTCAGGGGGAGTGTAACCCCATTCTGGACTGGTTGACATACCTCCATACCCAGGTTAAGACCTATGACAGTAAGCAACTCTGTCTTGTCTGGATTCACCTTCGCTTTTCCTCCTCCAGCACATTACCGCCTCCAGACATCCATCCAGAGGAGACACACTATCCTTAACTGAGGCTGTATTGGAAGGCATGGAAAAATATATTTGGATGTCATCAGCATACTGATAGTACCCTGCCCCATGTCTCCAGATGATCTCTCCCAGCAATCTCATGTAGATGTTGAACAGCATTGGGGATAGAATGGCACCTTGTAGTATGCCATATAACAGATTGTTGTTGTTGTTGTTGTTGTTGACGAGCAGCTGTCCCAAAGCACTACCATCTGGAACCTACCCAAGAGACAGAACTTGAACCATTGAAGCACAGTGCCTCCAATTTCCAAATCCCCCAAGGCATTTCAGAAGGATACCATGGTCAAAAGCACCAGCAGGAACACACTTCCCCATCAATAATCAGGCAAGGATCATCCACTAAGGTGACTATAGCTGTCTCAACTCCATATCCTGCTTTGAAGCTGTTTTGAAATGGATCTAGATAATTTGTATCGTCTAAGATTGTCTGGAGGTGGAAGGAAACTGCCTTCTCAACCACTTTGCCCAGAAAAAGGAGATTTGAAACTGGTCTATTGTTGTATAGGTCCAGGGGGTCCAGGGAGAGCTTTTTAAGAAGTGGTCATACCACCATTCAACAATATCCACTTGTTGAAATCTTCCAACAAGTGGAAATTGTGAGGACTGGGCCAGGAGACACTACTTAGCTATGCATGTATAGGGGTTATGTGGCTAGGTAGGTGATACAGAATGACAGCCTATACTTATTTGGGGTTTGTTTATAATTGTTTGGGGCTTGTTTTGGGACGTGGTGGCTCAAGTGGTTAAGACACTGACTAGTGATCGCAAGATTGGCAGGTTAGCAGTTTGAGGCCCAGGTGCTACATGATGGGGTGATTTCCCATCACTAGTCCCAGCTTCTGCCAACCTAGCAGTTCAAAAGCATGCAAATGCAAGTAGATAAATAGGTACCACTTTGGTGGGAAGGTAAACATGTTCTGTGCAATCCTGCTGGCCACATGATCACAGAGTAGTCTCTGACAACGCTGGCTCTTCGGCTTAGAAATGGAAATGAGCACCGCTCCCTAGGGTCAGACACTACTTGACAACATTGTCAACAGGGAATAACTTTACCTTTTTATAATAGGAGATGAGCCACAGTTTGAGAAATAACACTCTCACTTTTAGTTACCATTAGCATTAGTAGATCAGCCCTGGGTGATCTCTGATGAATCTCCAGGGGAAAAGGTCACCAATAACAACTAACTATAGACAAGTCTACAACTGGTGTGTGCTACCCAAGCTGTAGCATTGGATGGATAAAGGACCTATCCTTTATTTGATCTTGGTAATGTAATCCTGAAGTCCTAAATGGTACTCTACTCCATTATGCCAGTTATTGTTGCTATTCTAGCTTCTTTTTATTGAAAACATTTATTTAATCCCCTTAGCTGTGCACACACCTGGGACAGAGTTTATTGTAATTTGTGTCTTTCCAGTCATGCCAATGTGAAATGTTTACACTCTTTGCTCTTGGAGACTTTCTTGTTTGGCAAGTTCATGCAGAACACCCGAAAAAAAAGAGCTCGCTTGGAAATTTCACTTCAAAAGGGAAAGAAGCTGCTGATAACAGATTAATGCTCCAACAAATCTCACATATGGGAGATGGTGAAACACAGCCTAGAGTGAACAGATGTGAATTACCTTGGAAAGAGCATTCTATTCAGTAATGTTCTGAGTTCCACGGTGGGTTGAATTGTTACATGTACAGGTGGGAAGAACATGTGTAGCCTCATCACCAGTAATCACCAGTAATACAGCATAGCAAGACAATCTGGACCCTTTCAACAGAACTACTGCAGATGTAGCAAAAGCACTTGCGTTGGAGCATGAGTGTATCATAGACAAGGCTGCTCCTTTTGACTTTACACATACAAAATTTCACACAGAACATCGATCTTTGCGAATATCAGGATTTTTTTTTAAATAAAAGAACTCATATAGAATCATAGAGTTAGAAGATACCACCAAGGACATTCAGCCCAAAACCCTGCCATGCAGGAATACACAATCAAAGCACCCTGACAGATGGCCATCCAGCCTCTGTTTAAAAACCTCCCAAGAAAGAGATTCTATACTCTTTGAGGGAGTGCGTTCCACTGCCAAACATTTCTTGCTGCCAGGAAGTTCCTCCTAATGTTGAGCTGGAATCTCTTTTCCTGTAGTTTGAATCCTTGCTCTGTATCTTAGGGCCAAAACATAATGCAGAAATAATCAAATTTGACACCACTTTAACTGACCTGGCTCAATGCTAGGAAATTCTGGGAATTTTGTGAGATGGTTAGCCTTCTCTATCATAGAGCTCTGGTGCCATCACAAACTACAATTCCCAAGCTGGCCTAGCACTGAGCCAGGTTAAAATGATGGATTATTTCTGCAATGTGTTTTGGCCCTCAGTCTCTGGAGCAGCAGAAAACAAACTTGCATATATCAAGACAATTTGGATGTTTTATTCAGCAAAGAACAGAAGTGACATGCTGTAATTTGCCCATCTAGATCAGGTTTTCTCAAC
The DNA here is from genome assembly GCA_020142125.1 of Phrynosoma platyrhinos. Classification (NCBI taxonomy): domain Eukaryota; kingdom Metazoa; phylum Chordata; class Lepidosauria; order Squamata; family Phrynosomatidae; genus Phrynosoma; species Phrynosoma platyrhinos. The sequence continues at coordinate 6,245,158 of CM034704.1, forward strand.
CAGGGTTCCCTGAAACCCTAGGGGTCCATGGATATATCCACAATGGAGAATTAATCTGGGTTGACCCCACTTTAAATGCTGTGGCCCCATTCTATGCAATTCTGGGAATTGTAGTTTTGTGAGACATTTAGCTTTCTTGTCAGAAGGCTCTGGTGCCTCAGCAAACTACAATTCCCAGAATTCCATAGCATTGAGCTGTGGCAGTCAAGAGGTGCCAAACTACATTATTTCCAGGGTCAAACTGGATTATTTTTACAGTGCAGATGCAACCCATGACAGTTCTCTAGGGATTCCACAAAAGATCATCACTAAAAGAAAACAATAAACATTTTTTCCCTTTCTTGTGATTCAGTGTACACAAATTTCATGTACAAGATTATTTCATGTACATAATAATTAAAAATATTGTATAAAATTAGCTTCAGGCTATGTGTATACTGTAATTTTATACAATGTCTTCAATCATTAATCACTCATGAAAAGTTTGTAGACATTGAACCATTAGAAACTATTATCTAATTTATCTTCAGGCTATGTGTATAATAAACTTTCAGCATGATGTAGTGGTTTGAGCATCGGACTATGAATCTGAAGACCACAATACAAATTCTGGCTCAGCAATGGCAAACCCCCTCTGAACAAATCTTGCCAAGAAAACCCCACAATAGGGTCACCATAAATCAGAAATGCATGTTTGAAGGCACACAAAAACAAAAACAACCTTGTACATGAAATTTGTGTACACTGAGTCACGAGAAAGGAAAAGTGTTAGTTTCGCAATCACCAATGAAAAAAAGTTTTGATTTTTTTGGGAATATTTCAGATTTCAGAATATTTCAGAAGGGAGACTCAATCTGTATATCCTTTGAAGGATGGAAGAAAATGGCTGTGTGCTGAATTGGTCAGTAGATGGCCTCCTTGTTCCAAATAAAGTCAAGTTCTTTCAGTTCTTTTTGAACCGTTTAAGAGAACGAAGGGAAAACGCCACTTGCAGACAAGGTCAGATGCAAGAGGATTTTGAAGTGGTCAGAAATCTACATCACTGCTTGGCTGTCAAATAAGTTAATAAGTACACTAAAAGGATGTAGCTTTGATTTTTCATATTAGGGGAAAAAATACCCCAGGAAGCTCCCTTATATTTAGTCAGACTATTTGTAGCTCTACCCCAGTAGTCCATACTTGCTAACTGTCAAAGAAAGAAAGACAGAAATTGGTATAGACAGGCAGATGCAGCCCAAGTCTATGAAAGCTTATGCTACAACTTTTTTCACAGTTTATCTCAAAAGTGCTATGACACCCCTTTGCATACTGATAGACTAACATGGCTATGTCTTTGAATAAAACACAGGAAAGGACATCCTTCTTTGCCTTTTTCACTGGACAATATTCTGTATATACAATCATGTTTTAAATTTAAAACAGAATAGGGTTGAGCACAGCTATAAAGGCCACTATAATATATGTCTTCCCTTCCCCACCCTGTCTGTGACTGGTTCTCTCACTGTTTAAATGAGACAAGATCCATCCAATATTTTGCCCATCCATGTTCATATTTGTGTGCCTTTTTAAAATTGTTCACATTGCTTGAACCTGCCCCTCCCAATGGCTAAAACATATTTAGGAAGGATTTTACATGTATTTGAAATGTACACATATTTCTATTAGAACTTTTCAAATGTGTGCAGCCATCTGCTCATGTGAGAATGGCTTTTAGGGCTAATTTTATCTGTTCTGCGGTCACCCTGGGAGGTGTAGATCATGACAAACATGCAAAACCTCAGACTGAAAATGAACTTCTTGAACCTCCCCAAGATGGAGTTATCGCTGCTCATTCCGAGTACCTTCTGGGAATCAAAATTCCTGTATGTACCCTAAAGCTACTAGTTTTGGAGAAATATTTGTGGCATCTGTATGCTGAAACTCAAGAAGCACATATGCAGACAAGCTCAGGACTTTTTTTTTAAAAAAAGAAAGGGGCAGGGAGAATCTAGATAAGTGTAATCTGCCAAGGCTGTTTGCAGTTCTCCAGATTGAACAGATAAACACAGGAGGACAAATTTGGGTCTGGTGGAGATCACTGGGGCCGTTGCCACAGGCATAAATAAGTCTGCATTCCATATTCTTACTGGCCCAACATACTAGCTGTCAGACTGAGCTGCAATAAAAACTGTGATAAGGGCAATTATGGGACCTTGAGGCAACCAATGGAACAGCTTGTTGGTTGACTTGATATGTATCAATAAGGCTGGGGTATATGAACTGTAATCTAATAAAAAAATGAATGGATGTAAAAGTATATCTGCTTAATTTGACAATAGGGTTTTGGGAAAGGGGAAGTGCCTGTATCGAGTTGGAAATGGTTCCACAGGATATTATATATCTCATAGTTCTAAACAGAGTGGGTAATATCAGCTTCAATCGCTGGAATGATACAGCACTATGAACTGTAATTTCCCCTAGCAAAACACTTAATTCATGTGTTCGTATCCTGTTTCATTTCAAATTAACTGTTTTCCCTTTTGTGAAGAGATCTCTTTGTAAAGAGGAGGTCGGGCCTGCAACCTCTGCTCAACTGGACTCCCACTTGGAATGGATTCAAAGGGAAGCAAAGCATGACAAATAAATTTGGGAGCTGTGCATTGCATTTATCGTTTCCACCAACTTTGACCTCTTTGTGTATCTGTGCCTCTCCTCCACCCTACCCTGGGATGTTCTGCCCTAGCTACACACCCTGCCCTTGGAAGTAATGCAATGCTGGGTGTGCCAATTTTAAAGTAAATTGGAAACTCTGAAGGCAGTTAGGAAACAGATTTGTACCAAGTCAGACCATTTCACCTGGTTCATCTAGCCAAGTATCCTCAATGCTGACCAGGGTCTCTGATCAATGTCGTGTTCATCACCTGCTTTTGTGGTTGTTAACTGCCCTCAAGTTGATCTTAACCCATGGTGACCCTATGGATGAGATATCTCCAAGACCCTCTGTCCTCCACTGTTCTGCTTAAATCCTGTAAACCCATACCCATAACCTCCTTAATAAAGTCCATTCATCTGGCATGTGGTCTTCCTCTCTTCCTACTTCCCTCCACCTTTCCCAGCATTATTGTCTTTTAAAATGAGTCTTCTCTTCTCATGATGTGTCTGAAGTACGACAGTCTCAATTTGGTCATCTTGGCTTCCAGGGAGGTTTCCAGTTTGATCTGCTCTTGGACCCACTTGTTTGTCCTTTTGGTTGTCCATGGGATCCTCAGCACTCTTCTTCAGCACCACATCTTAAATGCATTGATTTTCTTCCTATTATCTTTCTTAACTGTCCAGCTCTCACATCCATACATGGTAATAGGGAATACAATGGCTTGTATGATTCTAACTTTTGTGCTGAGTTGTATATCTTTGCATTTTAGAATCTTTTCTAGTTCTTTCATAGCCACCCTCCCCATTCTTAATCTTCTAATTTCCTGATTGAAGTCCCCATTTCCATCAATGTTTGATTCCAGGTACCAACTACCTGCTACCTGCTCCTATTTTTTCCTTTAATTCAACAGGACCTGGAGCCTGGATTTAGACCTATGCCAAGCATGTCTCTGAGCTGTTGTCATTCTCCTAGAATGTCCACCAAGATTATAATTAATGATCCTTCCGTGAATAAAACACATTAAAGAGGGAGAAAGATAGGATTCAGGTAACCATGAAATGAGCTCAGCATCACCCAAAGGCTTTGTGAATTTTGAAGAAACATTAATGAGATCCCATCACCCTAGAGAATTATTGTCCAGTCTCCATGTAAGGTCCTAGAGTGAGTGGTGGCAGCACAACTGCAGGCTTTCTTGGATGAAATGGATTACCCAGATTCAAATGCAATTGGAATTCAGGCCTGATTATGTGTCAGAAACAGCCTTGGTTGACTTGATGAATGGGAACTAGACACAGACATTTTCCAATTTGCTTCCAGATTCAATTCAGGGTACTGGCTTTGACCCACAAAGCTCTACATAGATTGAGGGCAAAGATATCTGAAAGACTGTGTCCTATCATAAGAGCCTCTCTGACACTTGAGATCCTCAGTGCAGAGCCTATTACATGTCCTATGCTGCCATGAAGCCAGGGCTTTTTCTATAGCAGCACCCCAGTTATGGAAGTCCTTCTCAAAGGAACTCAGGCTAGTTGCTTCCCTTTTCCATTTCCAGTTGGAAGCTAAGGCTGTGCCATTTTGCATGGCATCCAGTCCTTGAAAATACTCTGGTTGTATAAACTGTCTGGTTTAAAGTTATTTGTAAGGCATGTTTGTCATCTGTTTTAAAGCCTGTTTTAAAAAGTTTTTATTTATGTATTTTTAAACTGTTTTTTATCTTTTGTCTATAGCCTCAGGGCCGTGAAAGACTGATAGACAATGTATGCATGATATTTTCCTTCCTTCCTTCCTTTCTTTATGTCTTACCCTCTATGTAAAGATCTCAGGACAGTGTACAATAAAACCAACCTGCCTGGTTTAAGCAGCATAAGATAACATGATTTTAAAAGCTAAAAACTTACTAAACAATTTAAGATTTTCCTAAAGTCCCTTTCTCATTGTTCCCCCAGTCCTTAAGCACTACTATTCCACTAAACCCAGTCTCATTTAATTCCTGTTTCCTTGAGCTGGGAAGGCAGGGCACCCCAGCAAAGAAGATTGTTATTATTGACTGTGTTCTGATAGCCAGTGGATGACAACATTCACTACATCAATGGATGTAGTCAATCAGTTAACAGAACACAGATGATGAAGCTATAGTCTCCCAGTCTCTGTCCAGCTTCCCATCTGATGTCCCATGGGGCTGAGTGGGTAGATAGGTAGGCCAAGCAATATTGCCTGGTTTTCAGATAGGGAGGAGATCCAGCAGGAGAGGATCCCGGAAGGCAGTATCTTCCAGTTCTCACCTATTTCCTTCCCAAGATTACCCATGTGGTGTGGGGCTGGGCTGGAGGGACCTCAGCCCCCACAATGCTGTCAGAGACTTTCTCCTTTCTCCTTGACAACATCAAAAACTGGAAGTGGGAACAAAGTGATTGTATGAGCAAATAGGTTCACATAGTACATCCGTACCCTAATCACTACATGGTACTACATTTATTAAGAGTTTTTAAAAGTTTTTTTTATTACAATAGAGACAGTTTGATGAATGAAGGAGGAAGAAATCTGTTTCTGAACTACAGATATTGACCATGCTATAAAGAAGTTATTCGTCATGTCTATGCATGGTTCCTTATTTATGATGTTATAACTTTGGTGAACACTTGAATAATTTTTTTTAAAAAAGGTTTTCTGTTAAAAACAAAACAAAAAAGAAGGCATGTCCCATTGAACCCTATGTTCTGGGTAAAGATGTATAGGATTGTTCTCCATGTATAGTTAGACTATACATGATTATTCAGAAGCAGTCATCAACCCAGGTATGAATGTGTGAAGAATATTTTCTTGCTGATTTTCTGTGAGGTGTTTTGGTCCAGAAAGGGAAAGGAAAATTTGCTTTGTTCCTTCTGTATTTGCCTTGTTCCCTCTATCTCCAGCCCTTTATGTACTCCTTCCTTCCAAAATACTGTCTCACTCCCTCACATAACTCAGTATAAAGCCCTCCTGATCAATTTTTTTCAGACTATTGGCAAAAACGATTCTGCCATCCAGCGTGAGGTGAAACCCATCCCTTGCCAGACATTCCCCCTCATGGAACTTCAGTCCATGATCCAATAATCCAAATCGTTCTTGGTGGCATCATCTGCGGAGTCAATTGTTCACATCACCCAGATGTAGTTATACCCCTCAATTACTACACATGAAAGGGATCTAGGAGTCTTAGTGGACCACAAGTTGAACATGAGTCAACAGTATGATGTAGCAGCTAAAACAGCCAATTTGATTCTAGGCTTCATCAATAGAAGTATAATGTCTAGATCAAGGGAAGTAACAGTGCCACTGTATTCTGCTTTGGTCAGATGCACCTGGAATACTGTATCCAGTTCTGGACACTACAATTCAAGAAGGATGTTGAGAAGCTGGAGCGTGTCAAGAGGTGGGCCACCAAAATGGTGAAGGGCCTGGAAACCATCAAGCCCTATGAGGAGAGA
>CM034704.1:6251356-6272059 GCA_020142125.1 Phrynosoma platyrhinos
ACTTCCTGACAGTAAGAGCTGTTTGACAGTGGAACACACTCTCTTGGAAAGTAGTGGGGTCTTCTTCTTTGGAGGTCTTTAAACAGAGGCTGGATGGCCATCTGTTGAAAGTTCTTTGATTGTAAGTTCCTGCATGACAGAATGGGTTTGGACTGGATGGCCCTTGGGGTCTTTTCCAACTCTATGATTCTATAATTCTATGAAATATGCACTTTTTGCACATTTCTTTCTCCCTTTTTTAGTAGAAAAGATGTTCAATATGTTTAATATGTCATATTTTTAATATATTCTTTTGAAAATGTTTTTGTACATTTCAAGTGCATGCAAAACAGGGCAAATGCATCCAGATAAGTTTGTGACCTGAAAAATGCATACAGCAAAGTGAAACATTACAAAATATATTCCAAAGAAGAGACAGATTTTGACCCAGGGCCAAAATGGATGAAAGTGTGCAACTGAGAAAAGGAAAAATTCCATGGATGTGCACATCACTAGTCCCAAGTATACAGAAATAAAATTGCATCTATAGTATATAGTATATAGAAATAAAGATTGCATCTACAGGCAATAGAAGAAATTCTTTACTTAACATTGGTCTGAATCCTACTGGTAATCTCAGCTAGGGAAGACCCATCCAGTCAATTGTTGAATTACTTTTTGGAAAGACCTCAGTTCAAATGTACATCCCATTGATTCCATGACTCTACTCTAAGTAGGACTACCAACAGGATTTAAGCCAGGAAGTCCCACTGTGTTTAACAGGGTCTTACTCCTAAGTAAGTATAAGTGTGCATAGAATTGCAGCCTTCAGGAGATCTTTAGCACATTAGTACTGTAGATGGTATTCTTCATGAACACTGTAGGGCTTAAGGCTCTTCCTGTTATTGTCAAGATGTATTTGATTTGTTGGGGAAAGTGTCCTTGGGAAAGAGAGATTAAAGCAATGGCTATTCAATTTGTATGAAACAGATAACGAAGACAGAGTTTTGTTAATGTGGAAAAAATATGAATTGCTCTGCCCATCTGTCAAGCAACTCTAAAGGAAGACACATCTGCAGATATTGGGGAAGGGGGGGCGTGATTAATGAGGGATGGGGGCAGCAGATATCTTTCAGTTCAACATTCTTTACTGAACGATTGTAGATTTGTGTGTGAAGCAGAAGTGTATGTTGCTGTTCTCTTAGATACATTGGCAAGAATAGTGTGTCTGCTGGTGAGTTCCCAGCCATGTTTCTAATTTGCTTTCTTGCTTTCTTCCTATTTCTTTCTTTCTTTTTACTAGGCTGGTTTGTATATCTGCATGAGCCTGGTGGAAACCCAAATGTTATGAACAAGTTGCACAGGTTGACAAGTATTAGTATGAAGTCAACAGGCTTGGTAGCCAACACCATTTTGTTTTCCTTGCCTGTGGGACAGATGGGGAAGCACAGAGAGAACGTATCTGGATTTTAAGTTTGTCTTCTTTTTTGACATGTTGGAAAGGGACACAGAAACAAATGTCCAATTTTTTTTGCTAATGTTACATTTTTTGCTAATGTTACATAAGTGACATTCCTTTCTTCCCATATCCCTGTTATTTCTAACCACATCAGCCTTGTGTCTTCTTTGGCAACTGTCACAAATGATGCTAAGAACACATCTTGACTTCTCATTTGAATCTGCTTGATATATTCACTTAGATTGTTTCCTTCATTATTACTTCTAATGATGGGTGATTGCTGAACCTATCCACCCCTGTTAAACCTGGAATTTGGCCAAGTAAGCTGAGCCATTTTCCATTTTTAAAATTAACAAAGAAGAAAAAATAACTCATTTAATTCTGATGATGACGATGATGATATTGATGATAGAAAAAGGAGCTAGTGAGAAGAAAGGAGCCCAATGCACTTCTGTTGGGGCATTAAGCAGACCCAAGCAGTGCTGAGTACATTTCATTTATTAAATCCATAAGTGAAAAATTTATCACCAGTACCTTTCACAGCTGTTGATTTTAAGTGTTTTTTCTTACACTCACCAGTATCAGATAAAACTTCACCATGTTTAGCTCATTATATTCTGTGTGCTACTGTAAAAGCACATAGGACAATATGGCAAATCACACAAACATTAGCACCAATGGACCACTACCTCCACACATTGTTATGTGACAACAAAATTCCTGTACTTCAAAAGGAGGAACATGCAGTTCACATCCAAATTAAAAACAAATGAACAGTTTTAAAGGAGGGCTGAAACCCAGGCCAAAACCAAAGCCAATGTTTGAGAAAGATGAAAATGAGAACAACAGGCAGTAAGCAGATTTGGCTCAGCCCTGCCCAAATCTATTGAAAGAATGCCATGCTCACTCCACAAGTGTTTGGGCCATGGTACACACAAATCTCTTGATTGCTTCTAAAATACACTGAGAACTGGACTGTGTTAGATCTTTGGAGAAGAAAGTTCCAGTGCTGGATAGCTGCCCACTTACAAAAGCTCTCAGTTATCTCTTTGTTCTTAAAATATAGTAAGTGGCCTATATTGAGTCGGATCCTTGGTCCATCTACTGTTTATACTCATAGTTCCTCTCCATGGCTTCACCCAAGGTTCTTCTAAGCTTGATGTCTATGGAAGGCAGTTCCAAATAGTTGTGTCATGCAACACAGGGGAGCGTAATAACAGCTTCCTTCACACATCAATTGTACAAAGGGGATTCCATGCAGTTATTGTGGTGTAGGTGTGCAATATTTACCTTGCTCTTGCTATCACACATGGGTCAGCTGTCCACACATTACCATGGCAATCTGTAGTGAGGAATCCTATGTGCGAGCAACTATTTTTATGTAGGTTTCCTCACTACAGATGAACACAGCAATGTATGACTGCATGGAGATAGAGTCAGGTAGAGATTAGAGGGCATGGGCCACTCCTCACTAACCAATGATTCCTGCAGGTGAACTAATATGGTGAAATCTACAGAAAGGTAGGTAGTTGCAGATTGACAAGGAACCTTCGGTACCTCTACAGACTTAGAAGTGGGAGAACTTTGCCTGTTTCAGTTTTTCTTCTTCTGTCCCAGATGGTTTCTCAAGCATCCCTTCCCTAGCTGATTGCCACCAACTTTTAGACAAAGTAAATTCTCTTTTTGCCATAGGGGACACAATCTCCAGTAGCCAGAATGCTGTTATAGGCTTCCTAGTCCCCTGATATTGAACCAATGCTTCTTGCAATTAAGGAATCTGTCTGTTTCATCCCCCCTCCATTTGAATTTCTTAAGTCCCACATTCTTTCAGCCTCAAATATGAAGAAATTTGCCAACTCAGCCCACACATCTACTTGGGGAAATTTCACCACAGGACCTAATCACAGAGCCCACAATATTAGAGCAGTTTTGCTTGCTCATCTTCTATTAACAATGCCTTTCAGCACTCTACATTGGCCAAATAGGCCAGTCTCTGAGCCAGAGGATAAATTGACATATACCAGATAATAAGAATGGGAATATGCAAAGAGCTGTTGCAGAACACTTCAATTTTCCTTGGCATTTCATCTCTCATCTTAGGACAGCAGTCCTTGAACAAGCAACAACAAAATGCTGCAAAGAAAAACTGGAAAGCGAAACATCTGAATTGGAACATATGTACAAACACCAATCCATCAACAGTGGATTGAACAAAGACAATGGCTTCCTGGCACACTACACATATGAGGATGCTCTTGGCCAGTTCATCCCATCTCCTTTCTGGTTCTCAGCCTGCACACCCCACATTCCAAAATGTCCTCCACCATTCATATGGCAATCCACCCACACTAGCCTTAGGCAGCATCTTTCCTCCTGCCTGTATCCCTCAGTGACCATTGTTAAAACTGAACATGTCACCTCATGTTCTATTCAGTCTATTTATAAAGGTCCTTTCTGGGCCTTTCACTCCATGTATCTGAGGAAGTAGACCAAGCCTATGGAAAGTTGTGCTACAATGTGAACACATGCAGAAAGTTTCTCACCCCATCCTTAGCATAAAGCTATTGTCTATTTAACAACTTAATGGATAGTGCAGTCCTAGGCATATCTATTCAAAAATAAACAATACTATTGAGTTCAAAGATATAGCCATGTTAGTCTGTAGAATCAGTATGTAGAGAGATCTTGTAGCACCTTTGAGACTAACCGAAAAAAAGAAATTGGCAGCATGAGCTTTCATAGACTTCAGTCTATGTCCTTCAGATGCACTGAGTTCAGTGAGGCTTATTCCTACACAAATTGGCTTAGAATGGGTTGCAGATGGGGTACAAAATACACTGCAGAAATAACCCTTAGAATGGGTTGCAGATGGGGTACAAAATACACTGCAGAAATAACTTTAACTGCCCTAGTTTGGTGCAAGGGAATTGTATTGGGGACTGTAGTTTTGTGAGACAATTTGTCAGAGACCCTTGGTGCCACAATAAACTACAATTCCCAGGATTTCCTAGCATTGAACCATGGCAGTTAAAATGATCTCAAACTGGTTTATTTCTGCAGTGTGTTTTGGACCATAGTTAATATCAAAGGTGCTACAAAATCCCTTTGCATACTGATATTCCAGACTAACCAAGCTATGTCTCTGAAATCTTCTTCAGTACTATACGTTTTGTTTTACTGGAATAATCAAATGGTCAAAAATAAAAGGAACAGTAAATGAGTTAACAGTGAAACACTAAGAAAACCAGAGTTCTTTGGGGCTTAAAGGCATGTGGCCTCAGGGCACAAAAATTGGTAGAAAGCAGCCCACCTGGCTTCTTCTCAAACAAATACTTCCCAACAGTATCTTAAATGGAGTGGCAGCTAACCACAGTCTGTGTTTATTGACACTAACATGGTTTAAGACACAGAGATTCAAACCCAGACTTTACAAGCTCAGCACTCAAATCCCAGGGCCCAGATGGATGAATCTGACAGATTTGGTTTCACCCACATTTGAAGTTTGTAAATGAAATTGTTTCCAACCCAAATGTAAAGAAATTAATGACTGTGGGTACATTTCGAAATCAGAAATAAACGGAAACAAATTCTCATGCATCCCCACTGAGTGTGCGTCTGCTCCTTCCAAACTAGAAGATCATGGTGCCATGGAATATTGGTCAGGCTAGGCATCAGTTTCCATAGAATCTTAGAGCTGGAAGGGGCCATAAGGGCCATCTACTCTGACCCCCTGCTATGCATGAATACATAACTAAAGCATGTGAAGTCGTAGGCTTTCATGGCCGGTATCCATAGTTTTTTTTTTGTGGGTTTTTCGGGCTGTGTGGCCATGTTCTAGAACGTCAAAAGAAACTCTTCTAGAACATGGCCACACAGACTGAAAAATCCACATAACTAAAGCACTCCTGGAAGATTCAATCTCTGTTTAAAGACCATCAGAGATAGAGAGTCCATCCTCCTCCAAGGTAATCCATTCCATGGTCAAATAGTTCTTACAGTAAAGATGTTCTCCCAAAAGTTTAGGTGGAATCTCTTTTCTTGTAGTTGGAATCTATTTGTTCAGATCCTAATATGTGGAGCAGTCGAAAACAAAGCTTGCTCTGTCTTCTACATGGCATCCCTTTAGATATTGAAAGATGGTGCATATGAAGTATGTGGTTTTTTTTTTTTACAGCCTGAGGATTACTGGCAGGGGTACAACTGAACCCCTTTTGTGGCCCTTACCAGACTAAAATGGTCTGGGCCTAATTTGTAACAGAGCAACCCTTTTCAAGTAAGGGCGACTCATTTTGTAACCCAGCCCTCTTTTCCTGGACTTTACCAGCTGCCGTAGTTGCCTTGCTGTCAGACTGTGTATTGTTCCCTTTCTGAATACCATTGTGTGAGCCTGCAACAGGGGCACCTCTTGAACCAGAGAATTGGCATATTCCAGTTAAAGAATTAAGGCCTGGGGATAGCCTGGAATTCTAGATCCAAGACAAGTCTGTTTTCCTTCCTTCTTTATTTGAGTTATTTAAATGCTCTGAATCGTGGAAAGCGATTATTTTGGCACTCACAGATATCAGCACATTAAGTCATTAGCAGCCAAGGGGCATCCACAGTCTGTTTCCATTTCCATCAACTACTGTTTTGTTCTTGGGCTTAGGCTTTTTAATTACTTTCAAATGGACATAATAAAAAACACTCCCATTATTACCATTATTATTATTATTTTGAAAAAAAAAGACTGAAATTTGTTCAAAAGTTAGTCTCTTTTCCACAAAAGTAGCTTACACTTCTCTGACAGAACAAAGTCACTGCATATCTCAGAGGCTCAGATACATGTCGCTGCATTCAGTTAAAATGGTATCAAAGTCAGTTTGAAATTCCTAACTTAAATAACACACAGTCTTTGTCAGTAAGCCAAAATATTTGTTAAATATCTAGCTTGGGGGAATTTTCTTTGGAAACAAGGAAAGCGTGTAGTGAAGAGAACAGAAAGCAGATTCAATAGAGAACACCTCAATAAACTTTTTAAATATACCCTGTGTAATATGTTGAAATTTTTCTATAGACAGGTGGTCATTTTATAACTATAGGCTGCTTCTCCTTTTACCTTTCAGTCTCATGGTTCCTTTTTAAAACTCAGTCTAGGAGAGAAAATATTTTGGGAACTATTTTGTTAAAGTCTATAGTACATCATTCTTTGGAGATTTCAAAATCATGGTGTGAGACCTTTTATGATACTTTGGTAAATAAGGATTATCGTCAGTCCCATAACTAGCATATTCAACTCTGAAATCTCCCTTTCTCTCTCCCCCCCTTCTACTTAGCAGTGCTTTGAAAAATGACATTTGTATACTACTGGGATGTAAGAAACATAGTTTGATTTCCAATTGGTCTTGATTTTCTGGGCCTCAATTTTTCTCTCTGGAATGATTTTCGAACAAATTGCTAAAATGTTGAGAATTATATAGCTGAACTATGATAGCTGACTGCAGCTTTCTTTCACAGACTTTTAAAAATTAGTAGCATTCCATGGCAATTTTCATTTTTCCGATCCATCAGACAGTCCTTCTATGCTTTCTATATGTGTGCATTTGCATCCCAAAGGCGGAAATACACTATTTTGCATAGACATATTTTGGCACAAATTGCAGAAACCTCAATGCACATGTACGTACACACACACATATACACAATGACAGAGAGGTCATTGCCTTGTTCTCATACTGGAAGTAAGAAATCTTGCAGGAATTTCTGAATTCTCAACAGAATGTTGACCTGCCAAGACAGTCTGTCTCATTGAAAACACGTAATACAGTGAAGTTTCCTCTTAGCCCTAGTTTATTCCAGTACCAGGAAAAACTCACTTTTTGGTGTCCACTCTATCATGGAATAATAGAATTTTAGGAATTCAAGTACAAATTCATGATTCAATGTAGCTACAGAGCTATGTTGCAATGCAGCCCATTTTCTTGTTTTTATTTACTTAAAAGCAACCCTGTGTGGGGCTCTGATCCAAATTATTGTGTGCATGGTGACAGAAGGAGTTTAAGTCCATACTCCACACAGTAGTTCAAAAACAGAGAGAAAAGAGGTCCATTGGTACAAATGGAGACTTAAATATTATTTAACATCCATACGGGGTGGGGGAATTTTGTGAGGGCAAGAAGGGGTCTTAAGCCTTCACATCTGTGATGTTCCTGATCCTGATTAGGACCCCATATGTTTGCTTTCAAGTAAAGAAAACAATGCAGGGATCTGCACACTTGTTCTGAAGATGAGCAAGTGCCCAAGGAATCAAGTGGTTGGTGGGTAAGAGCTGTCCAGTAATCAGTTCAATCGAAGTCAGTCATTATCTGAGCAAGATGAAGGGTCAGCCAGTCCACAAGTTGTTACAGAGTGTGAAAAATCCAGATACATGAGCTAGCAAGGAGTAAACAGAGTAGTCCAAAGATAGCCAGCCCAAGGTCAGGAAAAGAGTAACATGAGAGAGTGTTGCTGGTCAACTAGATCAGACAGTTGTCAGCACTTAAGGCTGAGAGAGAACTGCCAAGATATTTATGGTCAGCTCCTTCAAAACCACAGGTCTAATTAATGTTTCATCAGATCATCTCTATTATTTAACAGGGGCTGGGATAAGCATCTCTTTCTCTGTTGCACAACAAAGGATGGGGGCATGTCATCTTCAGCATCTACAGCTTCTGACAACTTCTGTTGGGGAGCAAGGTCCCCTTCTATCCCAGTCTCTATTGGTGCTTTCTCTGAGTCCTCCTCAGACTCAGAGAGAGCACCACTATCAGGAATTTCAGCTTCCTGGCAATCTGCCTCCTACTCATCTGTTGTCCAGGAAAGAGTTATGGCAACACTACATAATTAATATAATTTGGGCCTAATTTGTGGGATTCTATGCTTTACCTTCTTTTTAGATGTATGACATCTCAGGTAAGAGCTGCGCAGGAGTTGTGGGAAAATTGATAATTTAGAACAGGGAGCTTTGGATGTTATTGGCAGGACATGAAACAATATTTTGAGCCATCCCCTAATACATTGGCTTACCACAACCCCCTTTCATATACAGCTTTTTGCTATCTGGTGATTCCCTCCTCCCACTTCCACTACTCTACCCCTCATGGTCCAGAGGCTCCCCCCACAGTTTTGCCACTCCTCATGGTGTGGTGGTTCCCCCTCCCTTGCACATCCCCAGTCTCTGCTGTTTCACATCTCCCCCTTCCACCTTCACCACCTCCCCTGGCCACCATGCAGTCCACCTGTCCTCCCACTTTTAGCTGTCTTGCAAACCTCCATCATCTCTCACACTTTCCCACCTCACCTCTGCATAGTCAGCCAATTATTACTTTTGCCTATGCCACCCCTTGTGTGGCTTCCTCCACTTCCCCATCCTGTCCCCTGATTCATTGCATCTACACCCCATTCTCCCACCTCCCAACATCTGTAGCTCCCACACCTCCCACTCACCCTGGTATAATGGACCTCTAACACTGTCATATACAGGAATTCCTTAGTTCAGAAATTCTGTAAAAGCACAGAAAACCTTTATTCAGAAAAAATAGATGTTCTGCAAAGATGTTTGTTGTCAGAACTGACCAGTAAGCATTAGCAAAGCATAGTTAAAACATACACAATTTCAAATCTTAGGTGGGCTGCCTTCTTATTCATTACAAAAGCAAAACATTATTTTCCTTCACCTCTTCCATGGGAGATTCTCTTACTCCAGACATTCTCAAGTGACTGATCTTGAATCTTCCTGGCGTAGTCTCAACTCCTGCCAATTTGCTCTTTAACCATAAAGGTCAACAGATTTAGCAATTAACACACTACTACGTGTCCCATCATTGGACAGCAGTACTAGATAACACATTGTAGGCTAGCAAATAACAAGCAAGTGAAGCTAGCCCATCACTCCAAACCATGGGAGGCAAGCTGAATATTCAGTTCTTGACAACCCACTTGTTTAGGGCTTGGCTAAGGTAATTAAGCCCACTGCTGAACAGAAAACTACTCCATATGGGGTCACAACCTCAGCATGGGCAGCTCAACATCCTCCCAGGGAACCAACCACAACAGGTGGGGGCATTACAGTAATGTCTGCTCCCCATCCAGCTCTACCACTGCTGCATCCTCTCACGGCAAGCACCATTACAAGAGTCTAACACACCATTCAGTGGCTCTGGCTGGGCAGTGGCATCATAAGAACCAGCACACAAGACTCACCAGGCAATGCCCAGGCAGTGAACATGGGTATGTCAGTGGAGCTGGTGGATGTGGGAGTGGACAATTCACAGATACCCTGGCCTACCACAGTCTGGGTGTTGGGTACTTGGTATAGATGGCAAAACTCAACCAACAGGTGGGGAAATCACTTCATCATGGCCACTTATGGAGATTACCCCTTCAAGTGATGTTCCTGCTCTTTGATTGGTCCCACCAGCAGTATCTGTCACCCAACCTTGTTGACAGCAACTGCCCACTTTGCACTTCCTCCCTCTGCTACCCCTTCACTTGTGGAGTCAGCTCCTGTGCACTCTTCTCAATACAACCTGTATGGGTTTGTGACACTGCCACTGAAAGGGAACACCTTCAACCTGCCACTAAGAAATGCATTTGGAATAGTGAGTATATGGATGCTTTCTCCCTATTCTTCAACAATCCAGAACCTAGGCTTTTAATTAAGGAAAGGGTTCTGTTGAGCCTTCCAAGAGAATTGGAGCAGTTCAAGCACCCAGAGGCTGACAGAAACGTTATGAATTGGTTGGCAATTTGGACCATCTACATGGAAGGGGATATTTTAGACATAGCCCCACAGGTGTTCTGCCCTAGAAAAGTACCAGAACATTATACTCAGGGCCTACACTGGTTCCAAGAGATCAGATTGGTTGTAATCCAATGAGCAATTTTGTATGAGCTGCTCTGGACCCTTCCCTTCCTGGTACTCAACCAATCATGTCACAGCTGTGACCACATAGATGCTAGGTAGATCCCTCCCTTTATTGGTATTATGTGGGTTGATGATGCACCAGAGAAAGAATGAAGTATCTGTTGGCCTTTTCTAGAAGCACCATAGTTGCCATAGCCAGGTAAGGAGATGAAGGACGTGTGGAAGGGAGATTAAGTGTGTAGGTAGGTGATGGTGGAGACTGTTTTCTAGTTGATGTTAGAACCCAGATAGAAGGAGGTGGCCATAGATGGTGGCTTTGGAGGCTGGTGGACTCTCCATCTTTAGAGGTCTTTAAACAGAGGTTGGATGGGCATTTTTGGGGAGTGCTTTAGTTGTGTATTCCTGCATGGCAAGGGGTTGGACTATAACATCCTTGTGGTCTCTTCCAACTCTAGGATTTAATGACTCCAAGGACTCTGGGAGCTGGGTAACACTCATTTCTCACTGGAGGTGAGCATTAAAATATTAAAACTGCAAGCCAAGGAGTTGTTCATTGCAGCAGCATCTCTAGTGTTGTTAGAATTGTGTTTTCTATTTCTTTTGGCCACAGTGGAGTGGCCTGAAAGTGACCACCATCACCCAATAAAAAAAAGGAAATTTGTTGAAGAGCTAATAGCTCCTGCCAACAGAATCAGCTTACTTACCTCAGGTTGATTGCAATGTAGGAGGCTGTCAAGATGGCAAAGTTTGGAAACAGGTATCCTATCCTTGGACAGTCCTCTTGCCTTCTATTATTATATAACTTTTTGCTTCAAATAGTACCACGTTTTCAATCCAGGGCTGGAATCTTTCTTTCACTGTGCTAGTACACATACCCCTAGAGATCTCTTGACTTAAGATTCCGCACATCAGCTTCTGTACAAGTCTCTGCCAAACCATTTAGGATGTCTCAATGTACAGAAAATGTACTTTTCTTCCAAGTGCTGTATCTAATGCATAAAAGCTGGGAAATATTTAACTTGAACTAAATGTGGGGATTTTTTCTTTCTTTCCCTAGGAGCTTGTTAGCTTAATTTGGGTTCATATATTTTACAGCTCACACTGTACTAATTTAAAACACATTCCTAAAACAAACCCCTGCTAAACCTTCTAAAGTGTAATATCACTAGCAAAGAGACATAAATACAGTGTATGCCAAAAACTGCAAATGGACAAAATGAATGACACCTGATCAACAAGGCTGGAATTAGGACACGGATCCATCTATTTGCTTTCTGAGATTTTATGACGTATCTTTACAGGAAGATTATTGTGATTTGGGGACCTTCCCTTGTCAAAATGCTTTCTTTAATTTATCTTTCATATAAGAGATGTTTTGTTTTCTGAGATAAATGTTATGGTGTCTGGTATAGTTGTGTCAACACAATTATACTTTTTCTTACTATCTAAATACTTGCAAGTAAAAGACCACTGATGAGAAAGAAAGAAAGAAAATAATGAAAATAGAAGATTACTAGATCCTGGTAAATTGTCAAGATATTTTTTGACCACATTTATAGCAATGGGGATGGCACTAAAGGGAGGAAAGAAACAAAGTGTACTCCAAAACTTCTGAGGTGACTTTGTGGGGGAGGTTTTGGAAAAGGGGGACATTTACTGACTGAAAGTTAGGGCCGATGCAGACCGGCTTAAAGGGCCAGCCTGGGAATGAAGTTGGGGCAGGGTGACCGCACGCTGGCCACTGTGACTCTGCCCCAATGCCTCATGCCCAACTGCATGGCACATGGCATCAGGGTACCCTGTTGTTGCAGCGTGCACACCAATGCTGTGTCAAAGGGTACAAAAGAGCCATGGCAGTGGCTTTAAGGGTGGCTTTTTGCCTCCCCAAAAAGGAGCGGCATTTGCCCGCTCTTTTTGGAGCAGCAAAAAGGAGGATTGGGGCCACAGTGTATGGTAGCCATGGCCCCATTCGAGTGCTCCCAGGGATGGCATAAAGCCATCCCTTACAGGCTGTCTGCATCAACCCTTAGTCAATAGCATAGTATTTTTCCCCAGAAGTTTTTGTCATACTTTCTCTCACTTTCAGCAACATATCTTCTGACATATCCCAATTTGTCAAGAACAGTGCCAGTTAATTCTTTATCATTTTTCTTTTTCTGCTGCTTTTAAAATGCCCAGTTTCTCTCTCCTCCTCCCACTTTCTCCATATAGCACACAACAATTTTGCTAGGAACAGCCCCCTCTGCAATACTTTGAAGACTGCAACTGAACATGTCAAAGAGGGATGTGTGAGAGGGAGGTGCCATGACAGGCAACATCATTGCTTTTCCTGATCACTCAGATTGCATTTACACTGCAGAATTAATACAGTTTGACACTGCTTTAACTGGCAAGGCTCAATTCTATGGAATTCTGGAATTTGTAGTTTTATAAGATCTTTAGCCTTCTCTGTCAGAGAGCTCTGGTGCCACAAATACAACTTCTAGGATTCCATAGGATGGCACCATGACAGTTAAAGTGGTGTCAAACTGCATTAATTCTGCAGTGTGGCAGCATCCTAATTCTACTACACAACTGGCAAAACTGTTTTAAGCAAGAAATCAGGACCCATGTGTGTGCATGCTCAAAAACAAGTCTTTTCTTCTTTTACTTCCTTACCTTGACTATGTTGCTTCCACGAACATCATTCTTATCGGTTTATCCTAACTAAAGCAGACTTATTGCATCAGTGTTTAAATTACTATAAATGCCACTGATTTAGTGCTTCTGCTCTAACTGGGAGTGACAATAGGATTCTAGCTTTTATGTGCCAAAAGAAAAAAAAAATAACAATTACTTGAGAATATCGACATCACATAATTACAAAGTTGAGTTTGCTGCTAAAAGCATAGTCAATGTAGAACCCTTTTACTCCCTGCTGAGTGTTGCCTAGCTCACATTTGTGTTCTTTGCTTGATAACTGTAACTTCAAACAGTGACGTGCAGGTGTGAATGAGCCCATGGACATAACTGTTCAACTGTGTTGCATTATCTTGAACAGCCTTATCTTATAGAGCCTTCTGCCCAACTGAGTCATGTATATTGGCCCTACCCTACTGTTCCTGCATATGCCACTCCACCCCTCAGTTCCCAAACTTCCTGCATTGAACAAGGAAGTCAGAAGGGAATGTGAACTCAAGTCAAAACCTTCCACTCTGTTGTGAATTCCTGAAAAATCAGTTTCAAAGTGTTTTAAAGCAGTGCAGTAAAAGTGTATTAAAGACAGTGAGTCATTTGTCTCAGCCTTGACACCAATGAGCTTTTCTGATAAAATTAATTGGTGATATATCCACCTTCCTTCTTTAGTGAGCTACACACTTTAGGGTTTGGATTTTTTGCTCTAATATTTTTTTCTCATGGGAATGAGCCCATGCCAATTTCAGCTTGACATTTAATAGAAACTAATCACGAGAAAATGAGGTTTTGTGACCTGTGGTTTGTACTGTATATTTGGAAATAAAAGTGAAGCCACCTTTCTTCTTGTTGTTGTTTTAACTTGATTTGTTTTACTGCTCAATAAGAATAAAAATCCTTATAAAAGCCTCACTTTTGTACTCTAGACTGGAAATCATTCTATGTGTTGGTTTGTGTGTGTGTAGATCACTTTGTTTTGATGAGCTTAGTCTTTTGAAAACATGCACTAAATACATTCTTAAAGAAATTGATCCTTAACAAAATTCACCTGCCTGAACATTGCTTTTATGATATTTGAGCCTACCACACAGAAGATGTTTACAAATTTTATGTATGACAGGATATATTTGAAACCAACAGATTGAAACCAACAGATTCAAAACCATGCTGAAAACAGGTTGTAAACTGAAAGTAGAGTGCACCACTTTGGGAATCACTGCAGTAGATGAATATCATAGTCATGATCCCTTCCAAATCTATGATTCTATGTTTTTAATGTTGTTTGACTCTGAGTGCCATCAACTATTTCACATATGACCAATGGATTTGTAGACTAATAACATCTGGGGTTTCACAGATTGCCCATGCAAGTGTACAAAATAGTGAGCTAGAAACAATAGTCTGACCTGGAATGGGGCACCTTTTTATGATTCTCTGTCAAATTACCTGCTCTGCTATTTATTTACTTTTTCAAATTAATGTACCCAAGTTGTTAGAAGATTTTGCTTTATGATTTATTTAAATGTAGGGCTCACTAGCTAAACAGAAAACACTCATTGAAGCAAAGGAAAACAAGAACACACTGCACCAAGTACTATGGTGAATGGACAAATAATGTTTACTTGTTACGAGAACATCACAATTAATAACCTATCTTTCTGTGTTGTTCCAGCAGAAGTAATTGAACCAATTGATCTTGAAGTTTGACAATTAATCTCCCACAGGAAGCTGTCTGGGATGCTAAATTTAATTGTTACTCACATAAGTGCTTACTTTTCATTTGCTATTGTCTCTGAGCACTCCTGTGAGACTGCAAGAGGACCAAAAGGTGGCGGGGGGAGTACCACTGGCAAATTGAACCAGATGCGGCCATTATGTGCCTCTAGGTGACCCTGGCAGAACAAAATCCCAGAAGAGAGATCAAAGAGTGTGATCTAGCTATATCTGTGATGGATTTGAGGAAATGGCATTAATGTTCATTAGATTAAACTAAGGGGCATCCCCACCCTCACTGCGCTCCATCATATCAGTATCGTATCTCCTAATTGGAAACTATCTCTTAATTCATTGGCAGCCTATTGCAGAGTTCCAAAATATATAAAATATATTAACTCTCAATCTTAATTGTAGGGAAGTGCTTAGCCACCTACTGGGTGACCTTGGGCAAGTAACTTGACCTCAGCATATCTCTGTTTCCGGATTTTGTAAAACTGTGGATAATGATCTATAGGGGGAAAAAACCCAAACATGTTTTTTGAGCTTGGGCTACAAAGCATGAAGTATTTCCATCTTTGGGCTGATTCTTTTGAACTTCCTGGCTGATTAATGAATGAGTTCCTATTTTAAGATGAAGGCATCATGGCAATGTGTCAACTCCATGAGATTTAACTTCCACAAATTTGTCAGTTCAAAATATATTTTGTGTAACATTCTCCAAAAGAGTTGCCTAAAATCTAGCAGTTGAGGTGACCATTCTTCTCTCACAAGAACATTTATTACATGAGTGGGCAGACTTTAGACTTAAAGCATCCAGCTTACTTTTTTTCTGTAAGAACCCTGAGGTCTTCCACTAGATCCAGGTACAAAATAGTGGGTTAGAAAGGTGCATACAAATATGTGAAGCAAGTAACTTCTCAGTATTTTTCCAGCATGCCCCAAATTGAAATTTACACACAAGCCATTTGTTCAAACAAAAATATCTTACAACCATTTCCCCCTCTCTTTGAGCATTGGACTATGACTCTGGAAATCAGGGTTTGATTCCCTGCTTGGCCATGGAAACTCACTGGGTGATTTTGAGTGAGTCACACTCAGCCCACAAAATCCTGTGTTAAGTTTGACTTAGGGTTACCATAAATCAGAAATGACTTGAAGGTTCACAACAACAATAGCATGGGCCTTCAAGTCACTTGTCAACATATGACTGCATTAATTTTATAGGGATTTCTTAGGCAAGGAATACTCAGAGGTGGTTTTGCTAGTTCCTTCCTCTGAAATATAGTTTACAGCACCTGGTATTTGTTGGTGATCTCTCATCCAGGTACTAACTGGGGCTGACCCTGCTTTGCTTCCAAGATCACACAAAATTTGGTGCCTTTTGGGTATTTAGGCTGGTTGATTTTAGTAGCCTGATTTAGGAGGAAAATGCTTTTAGTTGTCACTATTGGCAAATTACTGGGAGTCAGATATCATTGATGATGTACTGTAGATCATCCAGAAAGTTACTAACAATTTCAATTTTTATTACAGTCTACACTCAGCACTATGAAAGAAAAAGCACACAAGAAAATCAATTAAAATGAATGGTCAAGACAAAGAAGACAAACAGATTACACTTCCAAGATGGTGTAAGTGTGTGTGATGGCTTGTACACATTCTTGTTGAATTGTACATGCAGCAGCACAAAATTTATCAACACTGAAGTAACATTCTGCCCCAGAACCAGGGTATTACAGCCTTAAAGTGGTCTAAAGTAATATACCTGTTGCTCCCAATCATCTGCTAAGATTCAGAGTACTGTATTTCCATGTTGTGGTGGCTGTCTGCACAGGTGTCCTGCTGAACAGCCTGGTGCATCCTCCACTACCATACTGAAGTGGGAACAAAATGCTTATCCCTATGCTTGTTTTTGGATTCCTTGTTCTGACCTCAGAAGCAAGCAACTACCAGACGTGCCCGGTACACGGGAAGGGAGAGCCAGGTAACAGGGACAGCTCTGCAGAACCAGGATACTTTGGGCTGCCCCCAAAGCATCCTGGCCAGTGCAGACAAGGCCTTGGTTCACTTGCACAACATTACCATTCAACACACGTGTTAAGTACATGTAACATATGAACATGAGATTCATACAACACAATTCTCATGTAGATCTTGGCTCCATTATGTACAGACCAGAAGTATTTTGTATGGTGTCAGGCAACTTCTCACTTCTGCATGGAGATTCTGGGGGTTTATCACAAATCCTTCTGCTTTCAAAGACCTATGTTCAATCCCCAACACCCAGGGTAATTCATCTAGTCTTGAACTACACCCTGTCCCCCAACAAATAGGGTTGATGTCAGTAGAAGACATTAAGAGCTGCAGCTGTTAGGAAAATGTCTTTTATCTTCTACATTACAGTGTGTTCATTGTTAAACCATGGGAATTTGTCTTTTTGCACTTGCCAAAAACCACAGAAGAGAACAGGCATCAGTAAGTGATTAACACTGTCTGTCTTCTCTGATTATGTTCAACAACTGTAAGGTAGGCATCTAGGGTATGAGTTGAACTTACTAAATGAAACTTCTCAGAAACAGCAATGTTTATATCTTCTAGCCAAAGGAGTTGGGTTGAACTGAAATGCAGAGACTTGAAGACATTTATTAAGTAATTGAAGTCATCCTAAATGGGCATCTGTCATATGACATAGTAAATAATAAAGAATTATGTCTAGAAGAGTTCAGGCAATTCACTTACAGAAAGCTTGAAACAGATGATTTTTTTCAACAATAGAAAAATAAATTTCCATGGGAAGGCCTTAACTGGAGACCACAGATAGAGCATTTGAAGTGCATGCAGAAGAAGACACAGAAAAACTACAGAGATGCCAATATGAAGTGCAGATGCACAGCCAAATAGCTTCCCCCCCAGATTCAGCCAACAGTATGTGGGAGCCATCTTGTCAAAATGGTTGTCTACATTGTATGAAGTATAGGCTGTTTGGGTACCCCCATATCCAAATGTATCCAAATGCCTCCCATGAGCCTGCCGATTCTACATTCCTCCTCATGGAAAGTATCACTGTGGCTATACATAATGATCAACATTTGGAGAACACATTTGTTATTGTTATAGGATAAAATCCAGTATCACACCAATAAAGGAGGTGTGAAACTGATGCTTTTACTGATCTGTATATTTGTATTCTGAAAGATTAGCCAAATATAAGGATTCTAAGACTGTGTCTGCATGGAGGAAAAGAAATGTTTCTGCCCTGTTCCTGTACTTACCCTATGCACAAGGCCAAAATGAGTGAAACATGGGTCCAATACATGCTCCAGGGCAATTCTCTGGAGTAAAAAGAGTCCCGTTTGCTCCAAATCAGTCCAGGAATTCTGATCATGTGAGCTGCATGCCACTGTGGGAATGAAGCAAGGAGTATTGGCAAGCAAGTAGAGGTCAGGAGGCGGCCTGGGCTGGGTGACCTGCTGACTTCCTCCCACCTGGACATTCCAAGTCCCACCATGGCACTGTCACTTTCAGGTTCATGTGGTTCCTCTGGCACATGCTATGCTTATTAGGACTGGGGCTGGAAGGGTGCAGTGTGCAGTCAGTGTTGCTGGTATTAGCTTGATGTGGATGCTGGTTGTGCGGACAGTCCATCCTCTCCGCCCAGAAGCTCAAATGATAACCTGTGTTTTCCTGTCAGTGCAGACATGGTCCAAAGCTTAGGATAAAAGTAAACACTACTTTAAAGATGGAACTAGTCGCCCCCCCCCCACAAAAAAGGAACATGATCTGCATCACAGGCCTAATATATGGAGAGACAAAGCTTTAACCCTTTGGCATTCATTCTAAATTGCATTTGTAATGCCATGGCTACAGTTTGCTTTGTTGCCCAAAGAATAAATGGAAATGGATTTATTTTTAGCAATTCACACTGAAAATGATGCTCCTGATATGGACCAGGACTGCTACCCCTATGTTGTTACTCATGGTAATTATATCCTGCATTTATTTGAAAGATGAGACTCAAAGGAGGCTAATGTTACAAATAATTATAAGGATGTAATTCTTCTCTCATTTTCTTGGGTCTTAACAGATGGCGCGAAAAAGCCAGCTTCCAGCAGCTTGGAGGTGTGACATTTTGACTGCATGCTCCTAAGATGCCCAGAAGCCATGCTAGGCAATCATATGGGGGTGGCTTCCAGACATTCCAGGGCATGGCGTTTTGATGGTGCATGTCACGGAGTACCCAGAAGCTACCCTAGGGTTGCACCAGGGCCTACTATGTCAGCCCAAAACCAGCCCCAAAAGGAGTGTATCTTTTCTGCTCCTATTTGGGCTAGTGGTGGGGTGGATTGGGGCCATGGCATGTGCTTGCCATGGCTCTGGGATGAGCAGCTCCAAGGTGGCCCCAAACCACCATTTGAGGCAATCTGTTTCGCCCCCTTCTCAAGCAAGCAAGGAAGCAACAGTAATTTTAGGAAATTTCTTCCTGCTATTCACAATTCAGAACTTATTCTCTTCAAAAGTAGCTCTAATCCATATCGAGGCTGAACATATGTGCTTAAGTGTAAAATGAAAGTGATCTGAAATGGCAGTTTCTGAAAGTAATGTGCTCCAATTTCACCCAGAATTCAAGAATATGGTCCTGAAAAAGTCATGAGGATCTGAGAGCTGCCAAGAACAGTTCTGAAAATGAGGTAACTGTGATGACAACAGGCAGAAATTAAAAAAAAAAATATTGTGGTATTGTGGAAATGATACCTCATGCCTGGTCTTGTTTAAAGGGGTAGACAAGCATTTCTAAATCAAGCTTGAGTCACTCTGGTGTCTCTCTGTTAATCAGCAGGCCTATCAATCCAGTCCCAAACCCTGTCTAAATGTCAGTTGCTGATATTATCTTTGAAAATAATGTGCCTGAAAAGTCAGCAAAATTTTCTCCATTCCACTTAAACAACTAAACAGACTTTCCCCCACAGTCTGAGTCGGAAACAGGAATGTAATCGCACCAGCCCAAAACAATATAAGCTGTTTGCTGGATGGTATGAGTGAGATATATGGAAAAGCATTAAGAGACATCAGCACTTAGTGTTAACCTGTTGTTGTATTTTCAGTGTAATTTGAGATTTCAGAATAAATGCTGGTTAAATTAATATGGGGTGCTTACACGCTGAGTTGAAACACTCCATAATTTCCATCTGATGATATCTTCATAAACATTTATTAATTGTCTGGAGTTAAGGATAAGGATGAGTTGAGGTGAGAATGATCTAAGATTATTTACGATCCCCTGCACACACATGCAGGGTTGAAAATGGCTGAATTAAAAAATTGCATAGGTCATTTGAGAGTCATTGTACCTGCATATATGATTGTTGTGCTTTTCCTTTTCTCAAGTAAATTCCTTTTTATACCTTGGTAGTGGGGGCTGCATTGTTTTAGAAAGGGGATTTCTTCTTATTGAACTGTTCTACTACTCCTTGTTTTCTAAAACAGTTTGCAACACTCTATAAGATGTGAACAGGCACCGTGGGAGACCTTTTCACAAGATCTGGGAACGTAAAAGAAAGTTGAGACCAAGGAAAGGGATGCTTTATGAAGAGAAAAGGAACATACTACAAGATCAAGAAGAAATTAAAAAGATGGTGGAAGCAATACACAGAAGAACTATATAAAAGACATGAAAAATTGAATGACACATGGAATAAAGAACCATATGAAGAGAAAGCCCAGTTTCTAGAGAGTGAGGTGGAAGCTGCAATAAGTGAAATTGGGAAGGATAAGTCACCAGGAACGAATGATATTCCAACTGAATTGTTGCAATCCACACTGACAGAATCAACTCTGTTAATTAAAATATGTCAACATTCTGCAAAACAAAATGGTATCTGACAGACAGGAAACAATCAATATAAATCTCCATCCACAAAAAAGGGAACACAAAAGACTATAACAACTATAGGACCATAGTATTATTTTCCCATGCAAGCAAAATTATGCTCAAAAT
>CM034704.1:6289324-6306635 GCA_020142125.1 Phrynosoma platyrhinos
ACCCCCACAACAATTTAAATTACTCCTCTGGGCTGCAGAACAGGAGGGGTAAGAGGGAATTTCATTGTAAAGATAAACACAGGCCTGTACATTCCAATTGTCCTGATTTGTCAGGGGCCATACTGATTAATTCTCGACCATCCCACTTTTTCTGCTACTTTTTTTTTTCTCGGTTTCACTCTCACCTCCCAGAACAGGCATTGATTCCCACCCTGGCTGCAAAACCCACTGGGTGACCTTGGGCAAGTTACTCTCTCTCAGCCTTAGGGGAAGACAGCCAGGGCATCCCCCCTCTGAAAGAAAACACCATGATTAGAGCTTGCTTGCTCACTTACCCAGTTGCCCAGCCACCCACCCACCTGCTCTCTCACTTGGCCAGCTGCTTGCCCAGCCAGCTACCTGCTTGCTCACTCACTCAGAGCACTATCTTCCAGGAGGAGGAGGAGGATGCATCCTTGGCAACTGAGTGTCTGGCCCATGCAGCTGAGTGGCCATGATTCTCTGCTCCCAGGTACGGTCTTGGAGATTTCTCATTCACAGGGTTGACATGAATTGAGGTGGACTCTGCAATGTGACAGCAGCCTTGGACTCTAGGATTCTGTGATCTTTTAAGTTATGAAGCAGCTTTATGCTAAGTCAGATCATTGGTCCATCTTGCCAAGACCTCCAGCCTTTGTGCAGTGGCTGAGTGAGCATATATCTAAACCATGCTTATAATCAAATACTTGAAGCAGGCACTCCAATTCTTTACAAAGAAGCTTCTGTGGATTGTTCTCATTAGTTGCGTTTGAGGGCAATGCCAGATTTATCCACAAGTTAAATCTGTGGATAACCTAAGTAAGCTACAGCTTAGAGCCTCAAATTATGAGGGGCCTTTAATTTTTTTTTAAAATAAAAAATGAGAGAGAGAGAATGAATGGGGGAAGGAAGAAGTAAAGAGAGGAAGGATTTTTAGAACCCCCCCAAAGCTCTTAAGTCTGTGCTGGATGCCAGAAGGATGCAATTAATCACTTGGATAGAATATGTGTTTATTGGAGTGACTAATCAAAAATAAATATTTGAATATTAAGTTTTAAGAAGCTTAAATATTTTATTAAATTGTTCAGATATTTCTGTTTGGTTAGTCACTCTAATAAATATAAATATACATTTATATTTAGCGCTCCTTCCAGGGACGCCGCAGGAGCGCCGCAGTGCGGCTGCCATGGCCCCGCGGCACTCCGGACCAGGGCGTCCTGGATGCCCTGGTCTGCATCCCCCCTAGGTGACCTTGGGCAAGTCATATGCTCTCATTCCCAGAAAACCCCTTGATAGGTTCTCCTCAGGGTTGCCATAAGTTGGAAATGACTTACAACAACAACAACAACAACAACAACAACAACAACAAGTTCTTATCACATGGTGCCATTGGCTGTGTATCCAACTAGTCACAAGTTTGGGAGTTATGGGGAGTGGCCATATATCCAAACATTGATACATACTTACTACTACCCCTTCATATGGTTGGTAGTTGTGGGAAACCACTGTTACTGTCCTTGCAACATTGTAGGATAGGTTGGGATGACAGAGAGAAAGTGAGAGGGAAAGGAGATAGGTTGTTTCAAGGTCACCCAGTGAAACCTTCATGGCAGAGAGAAAGTTTGAACCTGGATCTCCACCAACCCATTTTAAAATGGTAGCCACTACAGATTATAAGTCACCTATCCAGGCATTGATCAGATTTAGATCTGTTTAGGCTTCATCATGTACACAGATTTGGTCCAAAATATTTGGCTGGTAGCAGTGAAAGGCAAGATGGCATCATCTATTTCAAAATGGCATCTGAACTTTACTTGACAAAAAAGCCTTCTTGACTGCAGATGAGGGGAACAGATGAGGTTAGGAGTTGCAGAGCATATTGCCTGGACAAATAGATCTGCCTTGGGTGTCCTTTATCCCCTCAAACTGAAGTAGGTCATCCCGAGTTAAAAGCATCTATAACATTCTGACTTGAAAAACTGATATGCCCTGTTACTCAGCTTCACAGATGCTGGCTTCTCCATACCAAAGGGGATTGTTCTTTCTTTCATGTTGCTATGGTTCTATTGTAAATGCTTCTTTAACTTAAGGTCCTCAGTAGCCTTGGGATGGCCCCATTATCAGTGAGTCTATATGGTTGGTGATCTTTTGAAAGCATGGTTGAATATTTCATTTCTTCCAATATCACACTGCTGCCTGCATATGCAACCCAGGATATTCTGCCTCTCTAATGGTAGACATGGGCCTTCAGATCAGGCCCTGGGCAGGACCTATGCATTGTCAATGGGAGAGATGCAGACAGGAAAATTCAAGTTGGGAAAATAATCACAGCATTATGGAGGTTGTGGAAGTGGTGGTTGTGAAGGCAGAGATGATAGTTTAATTTGTAATCAGTACATTACTCTGAAATAACCTAGTGTCCCTTAATTCTCCAACAATTTTAATGAAACAGAATATGTAAGTGAAAGAAATGCTGTATTTTATGTCCATATAAGGAATGTATCCATAAGGCAAAAAGAGTTGCCGAGGCAGGGAGATTTTAAAAAATGCAAATAGTTATGATTTACTAATAATCTGTCTTTTTTGATACTAATATTTATTGGCTTTGGTAGCAGGAGAACAGTTCTCATAATGCTCTAAAATGCATCTGCTATTATGGAAGATGGCATGTGTTTTCAATGTGACAGTTCCATTCAAGCAGCTGTTGCTTCAGACTCAGCTAAACAAGGGCGAGGGATGATTGAGGGTGGGAGGGAAGGAATGGAAAGACATTTTAAATTGTTAAAGACATGCTCCCATGAGTTCTTTTTTTCTACCCTTTTGCCTTTGCAATGCAGCTGCCACCTGTCCCCAACAGGGATGGCTTTATAAAGGGGCTTTCCCGAAGTTGCACTTGACTGCCCATGGAAGACTGAAGCCAATGCCAACTGTTCAATAGTGCAGTTGGTATTGAATTCAGCTCTCCCGCCCTCCTCTGAATTCCCATGACCCCGATATTCCAAGTGGGTTACCAGCTTTCGGAAACAATGACAGGAATCCTCACCAATGAGAAATGGTAGCATTTCAAGGAAGGAGAGGGAGAACAAAATCATTATGGGCTACTTGACTCATAGCTGATGTCTCCATATTAGCATTGTACAGCCTGTTTTAATAGAATGGTTATTTGTCTTTTCCTCTCCTGATAACAGAGGCAGATAGAAGGTTTCCATCTTTAAAAACTTTTCAAAAACTATAAAGAATTAGAATGTTGGTTGTACCAATACAGATGCTAGCTTCTGGTGGAGGTTGTGGAGAACTCCGTTTACAGGGAAACACATGTCTGTCTGACTGACTGTGTTAAATTAATTATTAAACTCTCAAGTCCTGTCCACTGCTGTTGAAAGTTGCATGTCCCTTCCCCAAATTTACCACTGGGCTGCAGGTATCAGTAAA
The DNA here is from genome assembly GCA_020142125.1 of Phrynosoma platyrhinos. NCBI lineage: Eukaryota > Metazoa > Chordata > Lepidosauria > Squamata > Phrynosomatidae > Phrynosoma > Phrynosoma platyrhinos. The sequence continues at coordinate 6,292,775 of CM034704.1, forward strand.
ATATCCCTCTCTAAGCTTTATTGTCAAATGAATACCTTCCTAGCAGTATGTGCCTTTCAAAAATCACTTTGAGAATTTGGCTTTCAGCATCAAACCTGCACCATAAATGTCTCTTTTCCACATGTTTGTCAGTGTAAGAGCCATCTGGATCTTTAAAGCCCCACTTAGTTTTAAACATTGCTTAATGCATTAATTAGTATGTGGACACAGGAAAAAAAGAAGAGTGTAATAAGCAATCATGTTGCAGCCTTAGCTTTTTAAAACATTCAGCCAGCAAAAACTGGTTTCAAAGATCTATAGCTCCCAGTGGTCTTCCCTGAGCACTGTGGCTGATTTGGAATTCCAGCACTCTCTGTGTTAGCATGAGCTACCTATTTATTTATTTTTTTACTTCTTGAAATAAATTTCACTTCTGGACCTTATTCTCATGAATGCATAAAATGCATATCCCTCCAGGTTTAGTCTCACTTTTTGTTCAAAATTAGCAGATCTTAATCCTAATAATATTTTCCCCACAGTAAAGATGTCAGAATTAGACTGAAGTATTAAAAAGGTGAGCCTGTGTGGTGTAGTGGTTTCAGCATTGGGCTACAACTCTGGAAATCAGGATTCAATTCCCTGCTTGGCCATAGAAAGCTACTGGGTGAGATATACATACTCAGTCCCAGAAAACCCCACGATAGGTTCACCTTAGGGTCACCATAAGTTGGAAAAAACTTGAAGGCACACAACAAAAACAACAGAAACACTAAGTTGGTACTGTGGTAGTAAAACCTTCACAGCTAACATTATGGTAGGCAGAGCTGGGAGGAATGTCACAGTGATGTCAAAGTCCACCCTGCTCTGCTGCCCTCTCTAAGTTATGTCACATAAGCCACTTGAAAAGTGTGTTGTGTTGTGGCATAGCAAGGTGCATAAGAATCCAAGCCGGGAGTGTGATCATGCAATTAATATATTTGGTACTGTTGGTAGAGCTTCACTTTGCATCATAAAAGTCTGAACAGACTGGTTTAATTAGGCAGTTCTCTTGCAGTGCAGGACTAATCTAAAAGTCCTCCTTTCACCACAACAAAATGTGTATTAATCAAAACCCAACTCTGTTTATTTTAGCACAGAAATAGTGGTGTCACGAGGAGTATGTGGGACGTCCAGATTGCACTGGCTGACACCATCAATGGGGATTACACTGGGCAGCAGTGATGCATCCCAAGATCTCTCTCCTTCGGAAAGAAAAGAGGGACTCTTCTTGGCATGGCACTACCCTTTAGCAGAGGGTTAAGGATGAGTGTGGAGCCACAAAACTTTCTCTGCTCCCCTTCCTGCAGCCTTTCCCTCTCAGTCTGTTTGGCTTCTTTCTACCAATGTCCGGAGTGGTGATGGCTATTTGCTGTGAGCCTGTGTGTTGTAGTGGTTTGAGCATTGGACTATGACTCTGGAGATCAGGATTCCATTCCCCGCTCAGCCATGGAAAGCTACTGCATCTTTTCTCAAGGGTGGATATTGTTTGTATTTTCTTTTTTTTTTAAAAAAAGCCATATTCTTGCTCAGAGTCATGTCCCATTTTTGTTATCTCAGCTGGGGGTGAGATGCTGGGTGGCAGGAAGTTGGTTTCCCCTGGGTGAGATCCTGCTCCCCATCCACATACCCATGGGGGTAACACCATGACTTACCACAATGGGTGAAATCAACCCTGCTGACACCACTGCACAGGAAAAAGAAAATGAATCAGTTACCTCTTGCTGTTGCTTAAAAACACAACAAATTAACTAATTAACAACTAATTTGCTGCCCTTGTGTTACATACAAAGGCTTCAATCCAACATCCCTTCAACACATTGTCAATATCCACATGTGGGGAGAAGCTATGCCAGTGCTATGCAATCTGATGCAGAATAGTAACACTGAACAACACATGGAGGAGGGAATTATACGGGGGAGGAGGGAATTATACTGTTTTAAGCTGTACCTATTTTACTATTGTACACCGCCTGGATTGGCTTGTCACAGGGTGGCATATAAATAAAATTTATTATTATTATTATTATTATTATTATTATTATTATTATTATTATTATTATCATTATCAATGGCTGTTGCACAATAGGCAATTTGCATGCACAGCATGAAACTGCAATGTTGCTGTACATCCAACTCTGTTTTCACCACTGTCAGCAAAATATGTCTGTTATGTAATGGTGAATAATTTACCCCACTAGCATGGATTATGCATGTTTACATTGTTAGCTGAATATGCCAGTCATAGTTTGCTGCTCAAGGTGGCTGTTCTGCTGTGCCTGATTTCAGGGCTGTCTCAAATTTTTATTTCTTGGCAGCTGTGTGACACAATCACAAATGGAGACCAAATCACCAGCACAGACATAGCCATCTGTGGCCTGATTCCCACTACAGTTTAAACCAGTTTGCAAACCAGTTTGAAGCAATTTAAATGACCCTGGTTTGCACTTGAATGGAATGGCTGAAGCAGTTTGGAGGGGGGTGGCATGGGCTAGACCCATTTAATGCATATCTTTTTGATGCTGATTTTTTTCCATGTCTTTTTTTGATAAATTGATTCCACCCAAGAACCAGATGTGGATTGGAATCGATTTAAATTTGCCCTTTGGTCGGCTGAAGCGGGTCCATTTTGAGTCGATTCATTCATCAATGTGGATTATTTTACAGCAAGAAAATATGATTGGGGCAAATGTAGTGTGAACCACACTCCACTGTCGAACTGATCCATCAATTCAGATCACAAACCAATTCATTTGTAAGTGGGAATCTCAAAGTGGGAATTGGTTTTGTGTGTTTGTGTGCGCGATTCTTTTAAGGGCTGAAAACACTTTTCTGAACAACATCCTTTATATACTTTTGCTGCTCCTCAGCTTTTGGTGGCCCATTCTCCAAGCAGGAGAGGAAACATCTCATCCTACTGCTTTGGGCCAAAGTGCCCCTCCTACTTTAACCATGAGTCTCCACTGCCTGAAGCCAATACCCAAGATAGTTCTCTTGAGCTTGGAACAGTTACTTGTTTGCATTTCAGCTTCTGCAATCTTTGAATCAAAAGATTCTGAAAGATGTAGTCCAAGATGGTGACTTTTTGAAGCTCAGTCCCTAGACAGCTTATCTTACTCCTGGGCCATGAATGATTCCTATCGATCAGGAGAACAAACAATTAATAAACATGATATTGTAATAGGCCAGTAAACAATGTATCTCTATCTCTTTTTCTCTCTTTCTCACACATATTCTGACACATGCCCCATATTTTTTCTTTAAAAATAGAATTAGACTTGAGATAATGTTCAGCATAACCCCTGGGCCTCAGCAGCTGTCAGGGTTTCATCTTGGCCTTTGCATTTAGAAGCACATAAGTCATTTCAATATGAAAGATAGCTCACAATTATTAACTGATAAAACATATTGTTGAACTAAGTAGATAAAACACCATGTGCAGAACATTCAAAAGTGGGTAAGCCAAACACTGTCTGAAAAGGCTGTTTTATAATGTGAACAATCCATGGGGAAAAAAAAAAGATTTATAATGGGAATTCTTGTGTTATATAATATCATTTTCTGTTTTTGGCAAATGTAGTGATGGTTCCCCCACTTTTTTAGAATTGAAGAATTACTTCAATTACTTAGTGTTAGTCATCTTTCAGTTTTAAAATGTAAAGGTAAGTACTTGATAAACAGATGTTTAAATAAGAAAATATTCATGCTCATGATAACACTTACTTGTGGGGACAATAATGCCTGTTCCACAGTTATGATTACCATTATTTTCAGACAGGAATCCTTCAGAATCATGGTTATAAATTATCTCTCTCTCTCTTTTTTTGTCTCCATGGAATAATTGTCAGATGGAGTGGAACTTAAGTGGGATTCCATCAGAAGCTTATAAATCATGTATGTCAACTTTCCCCATTATCGTGGTCAACTTATGCAATGTTCTTTTTAATAGCCCCACACCATCAAAAATCATCCAGATCACTTTAGGGAAACCATTTTTTTTCCTCAGGGCATACAGAGTTTTAAAATCCCTTCAGAGGATGCAATGTAGCTTGAAAAATTATGCCTTCATTTTGGATGCATCCATTACTCTACACCTCTCAAGAGCTGAGGGGAGTACGAGAATAGAGAAGTAAATATTCAGTGATTCTGCTCTATTTGAGGACAAATAATTTCCACTGTTTTGTCCCAGCTATGAACAAAACAGATAGTTCTGCGAAATTCTCAACTGGAAATTTGTTCATTCCAAAGTGTTCTGGAAAATATATCTGCAGCTACATAGCAGTAGAGTCACTGGGTGCTGACCACACTGGGTGACACCACAGAAAAGAGGGGGGGGGTGACACCCAAGAATAGGGAGTAACACCAAGTCAGATCCCCATCCCCCATGGGTGCTGCTTTGGCTCATGCGGTTGCTCCTGGGCCCAGTGCGGGGGCATTTCAGACCTCCTGGGCCCAGCGTCGGGGCTTTTGGGGCTGCTTTCACCCAGTGTGGAGGCTCCTTTATACCTCCTCACCCTGGAAACCCTCCAGAAGTCTGGAATCAGAAGTCCCCCCCCCCATACCAGGTGTCACCATTTCTGGGAATAGCAGTCTGACACTGCTTTAACTGCCATGGTTCAGTATTATGGAATCTTAGGATTCATAGTTTTGTGAGCTCTTCAGCCTTCTCTGTCAGAGAGCTTTGGTGCCACAACAAACTAAAAATTCCAGGAATCTATAGCATTGAGCCACAGTAATGCTGTATCAAACTCATTATTTCTGCAGTGCAGATGCAGCTTCAGCCTCTTCACCATTTCTGCTCCCTCCCAGCCTGCCTCTATATAGCATGGAAATTTGCAGTTGCCTTTTGGGGGCTGAGCAGGAAGTTTTTTCTTATCATACTACAATTGGCTGCTGATATGTCTCCCCCATCACACACACACACACACACTTCATGCTATATAATGCCTGTGCCTACAAATGTTTGTATTTACTACAAATCTCAGGTTTTCATAGGATGGAACCATAAAAGTTAAAGTGGTAGAATTCAAAATTAAAGTGCAGTCACACTACATCAATTCTACAGTGTAGCAACAGCCTCATTTTGCACAGAAATACATGTGGACTTTTTGAGAGGTATGGGAACCACACTCTTTTCAGACAGCTACACATTTTTAAAAGCAAGATTAAAGTTCTTTTGTGCATTTTTTGGTGCAAGATCATCCAATGTATAATGTGAATCCATAAGAGTTGCAAGGTACATTTCATTCATTCAGTGGGATGGAATTAACAACTGGATTTAAGCCTTGGTTTGTGTCCTGTTCAGCATTTCCCTGGAACCCTAGGATTCTATGAAAGTTTGCTAAGGGTTCCATGAGATGATTGGAGATTTTTTTTTTTAAATCTGATATAGGGATATTAAATTTTATGCAGGCATTCCCTGAGATCTGAAGATTATTTCAAGAATTTTTCCAGAGTAAAAAAAAAGGTTGAGAAAAGCTGGTCTTGTGTACGGCTGGTTTATTTTTAATTTGCCAAACTGTTTGAAATAGTTGAACTATTCAGATTGTTTTAAATAATTTTGAAATAGGTCTGATTATGGTGGCTGCTGGTTACTTCTGTTTCACTGAGCCACTATAGAGTTTAGTCTCAGTCCCATATTGGGAGTAAAGTAGGACCATCAATCAATCAGTAGAACTTTAAAGGGACTACCAAAAGTGTTCAACCAGTTTTGGGGATCAAGTTCATCATGTTTATAGCTCCTTTGAACTAAAAGCCAGAGCAAAATTCACTGACTTTCCACTGACATGGAAGTCACCAGCTATCTCTGACTGATTGTACCCCACACTGAGATCTTCAGATATAGGATGGGGTGGAGATATCAAGGAAAGAGTATGCTTTTTTTAAAAAAAATCAAAAGGTAAGACTTCCCTTCTTTCCCTATACCAAGGATTTGGAGCAAAGGGGTCACTACCTTCTCTAGTGAAGCTATTTTATGATCATGGTCAGAATGCATCCCCAATAGCTCCCAGACACAATAAGCTCTTGACCACTTACGAGAAATCAGAGACTTTTTCCCACCTTAAAGAAAAAGAGGCAATAGCCTTTCTTAGGGATGCTATTTTTAAGGGATCTCTTAAAACAGGGATGAGCAGAGAGTGAAAGTGAAACAAGAGATGCCATGAACTCTCCACAATGTGTGGAAAAAGGGTTCTCTGTTAGTACAGTACAAGCTAAACAAATTCTTCTGTTTGCTGATGTGACCCCTGGTTCCTTCACTTTTATTTTCTTTAATAAAAATCTTTATTTGTATCATACTACAAAAACAAATTGCCTTCTCATGTCTACTGAAGCAGCTAATGGCCTACTGGGAGTGCCCACAACAGGAGTCCTTTGAGAGGAGCCACCCCAAAATTCAAGAGACCTGCCCTGGCCATACCTCTTTGAAACCAAAGATTCTTGAGAACAACTTACATTTCTCCTCTGAAATTCTGTCCTGTTTCTTCTAAATGAACAAAAACAACAGCACCATGCAAGTCAAACACTAGAAGAAAAACCTGGACTAAATTAAGAAGCACATTCTAGCATGGCAGTGTAGCTAATAATTGTGTAATATTATAACAAAGTAGTAAAGGTAAAGGTAGTCCCTTGTCATGAATATATAGTCGTAACCAACTGTAGGGGGCCAACGTTGTCCAAAGACGAATCTGGTGGTCATGTGGCTAGCATGACTGCACCAAAAGCTGTTACCTTCCACCAAAGTGGTACCTATTTATCTACTTGCATTTGCATGCTTTCAAACTGCTAAGTTGGCAGAAGCTGGGACTAGTGACAAGAGCTCACCTCATCATGCAGCAGTCGAGCCTCAAACTGCCAATGTTCTGATCTTCTGATCATCAGAATTGGTGTCTTAATCACTAAGCCACCACATTCCTTTTAACAAAGTAACCTTCATACTATTCTTAAAGAGCACCAAGAAGTGAGAGAAAGAAGGAAGCAGGGAGTATGTAGTATTTGTTTCATGTATGTAGTTTTATTAAAGCAACATCCCCACAGAAAGGACTCAACCCAATCCATTCTCTGAAACCCTCATACTATTCTTAAAGGACATGTAAACAGTGAGACATGGCTTCAGAGAATGGATTTTGCATCCTAGCTTCCCATCAAAATTTGACACTCATATGGAGCATCACTATCATTCAGATGCAACACATACATAGCAAACTTTGCTTCAACCTCAGAAGCATAGCACCAAAGCATTTGTTTTTCCTGGTCACGGTCTCACAACCACCAATATTCAGTGCAATACTATCTCCACATACTATCTGCACAGTTCTGTGTAGCTGTCCTTGTTAATACCTGTTCATAGATTTACCTTTCATGAATCTCTCTAATCAGAGTTGCCTCTCACATTAGACAGAGTGAGGCAAATGTCTCTATTGGCAAAAGAAAGATATTGGAAGAAAGAATAGAGTGCCACACAGCTTGTCTTGTAATTGTTAAGTTGGTCTTATACCAGTGCTGAAGAAATATCCAGCTGCCAGCCCAGTCTTCTCTTTGTATATAGAATGGGAAGAGGAGCTCACTTGTTTTAATTGCCCCAGGCAGCAAAATGTCTTAGGCCATCTCTGCGTCTGATCATCTTTTAACCCGGTAGTCATCACTGCATCTTCCAGGACTGAATTTCATTTATCAAGTTGGGGCTTAGTGAAAACATGGCTTATACAATGGTTCTTTGGTGTACTGAACTTTGCAGCAAAGAAAAAGAGATGTAGAAATCCCACCTTGGATTTAACTAGACCACCGATTGCATGAAAGAAAAATGAGAAACAACCAATAACCAAATAAATAATGAGACCAAAAATCACTTCAGAGGAAAACTGTTAGGGCTTTCCCACCCCAAATGTCATCTTTTCCCACAATTGAGCCTGTCCCATACTCCGCCCAGGTGGAAAGGAAAAGGCCAGTCCCTGAGATCCCATAACAAGGCCAGACACCCACTCATTACAGCTTCCTGACTGCCCCAAACTATGCTCCCCAGGGCAGAAATATCCTTTATGATCAGGAAAAACCTTTGGAGAGTCTTTTCCTGCAGCCTCTCCAAAGGTCTTTCCTGATCATTAAGGCCTCACATGTTTCCTTGTGCTTTCAAGTAGTCTTCTAGCCTTTGCTTTAGGTTCAGGATGGGAAATGCAGGTCTGCATGTCACTCTCTCCCTAATTTAAGGTGGCCCTCCGTATGCAATCAGTCAGGCTCTGGTAATGGATATCTGTGTGTTCCCAGGGAGGAAATCCAATAAAGAGAAGAAAGTGAGGAAGAAAGAAAAGGGATGGCAAGAAAGTGTGAGAAAAAAGGCTCACTTTACCCTGCTAAAGCCCACAGAGGTGGCAGCATTTGAGCTGTCTAATGTCATTAGATGAGCAGCCCTCTCTCTGGTCTTCAAAATAATAATAATAATAATAATAATAATAATAATAATAATAATAATTCCAGCAACAACAACAAAAATGTATTTCTTTCCTTCCTCACCCCATGCAACTCATGTTGTTTAACTGTCATGACTTCTATGCAAATAATCAAAGAAACTGTAGTTTGGAAAAGAAGCCAGTTGAACAAGTTAGAAGAATGAGTCCCAGTACATATCTCTATATCAATTATAACTCAATTAACCATATTCTATTTTATTTTTGGAGCTAAAAATCTTCCCTGCTATTCTTGCCCACCCTCCACCCCATTTTCATTCTAAGAACAACCCTGTGAAGTAGGTTAGGTTGAGGAGTTACAATTGCCTACATGAGTGTTATGCTATGGGGAAGCTGAGATTTGATTTAAATTGTCTAGGGGTTGCAGAAGGGCTGAGTATAAACACAGAGTTCATACAGTAGATCTGAGGGGTTGTTTGCATGAGCCAAATAAAACATTCCCCCCTCTGTCCTCTAGGTGTGCAGTCTGGAAAACTGGACAATGTCCAGCCAGTTCTGCACCAAACCCACTGTATATGTACTATTTGCTCTGTATCTTCCCAGAAGAACCAGAGCCCTCTGTTGCGATGCCTGTCAAGTGTTCCAAGATCATAACAAGGCACCCAACAATGTGATCAGTGAAGGGCATCTTGTTCTGACTTCAAAATGAGCAACTTGCCACTGTGACACCAGGCAGCACAATGGAATGTGTGTGCAAACAACTGCCCAGCATCACAACGGAATGCCCAAGAAACTGGGGGATGTCAGGACTGCTTTGGGGCCAGAATACTCTGAGTATTCTGGTCCATGTGGGCCTGGCCTGAGAGAAAGCTATAATTTTGAACTGAGCATTTTGATTTTAGAATTATATATTCCATGGTATTATACATATTGTTAATTATGCTATGCATGTACATGTACACACATATAGTATTGTATTTCTTGATTTGAGCCCCCCTCCAGTTTTCCTAAACTCAGTACATAAATTCCAAAATTCCTCTGTTTAGAACAGTAATTTTATCCTACTTTTTTGTGGGTTCTGTGGGCTGTGTGGCTATGTTCTAGAAGAGTTTCTTTCTGACGTTTCGCCAGCATCTGTGGCTGGCATCTTCAGAGAAGATGTTTGCATGAGCCAAATAAAACATTCCCCCCTCTGTCCTCTAGGTGTGCAGTCTGGAAAACTGGATGATGTCCAGCCAGTTCTGCACCAAACCCACTGTATATGTACTGTTTGCTCTGTCTCTGAAGATGCCAGCCACAGATGCTGGCGAAGCATCAGAAAGAAACTCTTCTAGAACATGGCCACACAGCCTGAAAAACCCACCAAAAACTATGGATGCTGGCCATGAAAGCCTATGACTTCACATTTTATCCTACTGTTTAGAACAATAATTTTAATAACTTTTACTGTCTTGTTCCTGGATGTAGCTTTTTGGCAACTCTCTGATGTTATTCAGCTGCATATGTCCCAATTGTCATCCGTGAAATAGTGGAAGACATGTTGTTAGCCTTCTTGAACCCCAGCTTTGGTGAGGAAGGTGTAAATCTAAGAAAGGAGAGAAGGAAGAAAGTAGAATATCATATCAAGACAGGAAAGCATAAAGCTAAGAAAAGGGGGAAAGGAGAAAAGGAGAACATCACACCATGAATGTAATGACACAATGAATGTAAGAACATCACACTATGAATGTAATGACACAATGAATGTAATGACATGCTAAAATGATTTGGAACCAATATGGAGGGATGGAACTATAGCATCCAAAAGCCTATTTGTCCCCTAAGCAAGGTAGAAGGAGCAGCAAAGAGCCAGACAAGAGTCCTTTGCTCATATTATATTATCTCAGGACCTGTTTGTTGAAAGACTGCTCCTTTTCTGTTCTCCTCTTTTGCAGCCCACCCAAATATCCAAACATTTCAAATCAGGATTTGAATAGTGGAATGTGGTCTGCATTCTTCCTTTGCCTGGTGAGACAATGCACACCATGTGGGATCTCCTGGTGATTATTAATTGATGTGAAGCAATTCTGGGAGCTTTCTTTGGGGATTTTAGTAGTGGCATTCTTATGGGCCTGTAATGAGTCAAAACATTGCTCAAGTTATACTGAATTAAATAATCACTTGCTACCTCATTCATCTGTTTAAGAAGCTAAAGGCAAGACTTGCTGAAACAACTTGCCTCATAATCCTGTTTTTCATGTCCCAAACCACACTTTCATGTACACATGCAGCTGGCATTGATCTATGATAACATTTAGTTGAAGCCGACATGTGACATGATGCCTTCTATTTGTTATTTACACTTTGCCCCATGTGTCCAAGACATCTAATGAGGATTTGAAAAACACATGAATTAGTGAAATAAAATAAAACTACTGCAATGAAATAAAACAAGCAGCCAAAAAGCTGGAAAGGATTAAGTGAACAATGTGAAGTCAAAGGCTTTTATGGCCGGCATCTATAGTATTTTGTGGGTTTTTCAGGCTATGTGGCCATGTTCTGGAAGAATTTATTCCTGACATTTCACCTGCATCTGTGGCTGCCATCTTCAGAGGGTGGTAACATGGAAAGGAGTGGGGCACACACACACACTGTATGAACCTTGATTGAGAGGAAGTGATTTACATGCTAATCTGTGTATTGGCCTGTTCTTGAATGGCAAGGTCTCAGGGTGGGAGGATATGAGTGGTAGGTGTGTATTTATTTAATTAGCAATCCATTGTCTGTGGGGAACCACCCTGACCCTGAGTGATGTTCATTTGCATGTGTTGAGTCTTGATTTTGGTAGCCAAACTTTGTTTACTTCCAGGGTTTCTTCTTTCATGTTGAAGTTGCCCAAGTGTTTGTGGATTTTAATGACCTCCCTGTGCATTTTGACCTGATAGTTGTATGTATGGTCCATAATTTCAGTGTTTTCGAATAGCACTTTATGCCCAGATTAAGTGAACAGCTGGCTTAAAACCATCTACTGCCATTCAGCAGGGCAGATGAAACCTATCCAGTTCCAAAAAGACACTGGAAAAACTTCTCTAGCAAGCTTATTCCATAAACAAGAGACTATGATGGAAAGCATATTCTCTTCCATTGCCTATCATTGGTGTGAAACTGATAATATCTAAAATCTTCAGAAACTATTACTTTATCACCCAGTACCTATTCATAGGTGTGATCTGATACCTGACCTCTTTCCAGTCTGCAATTTCCATTTTGGAACTGACATTTAGAACTCATGGCTATATCTGACCAAAATTTTGGACTTCTCTCAGTTTCTTCCTCAATCTCTTGATTTTTGTACTATGAGGAGATCCTCCAGGTAAAGTACAGCATCTTCATTTCATCTTCCCCTGTGGCTTTCAACCTTTCACATTTTTATATAGCTCTTCTGTGTATTGTCTTCATATTTTAATTTCATTTTGCATTATGTTCCTCTTCTGATTGTAGGGCATACTCACCTTTGGTTTAAATTCCTCTTTGATTTTCTGGATCTTGTGGAAGAGGCCCCTTGTCTTTCTTTTTTTGTTGTCAGCTTCTGTTCTGCTGCATTGATTGTGATTGCTTCTGATGCATACTGGCACTCCCTAGTTGGTTTCACAGCAGGATCCATGTTTATCAGTCTTTTTGTGCATCAGTCCTACTGTATATTAATCACTTTGCCAGCCTCAGATGCCAATACATTTAGGGTATATAGGTAAATACCAGTGGTTTGAGTTGTGCCTCAAATACAGGGAGAGGGAACAATGCATATGCATCACAATGAATGTGAACTTGCCAATTTCTTACTTCCAAAAGGACAGCCAAGAGAGGAAAAAACTCAACAGTTTCACAACAGTTACAATTTAACAAAGTATGTATTTCATATTTTGAATGCTATTCTTCAAAAAACAAAATGAAAACGAAAACCTAAAAGAACATTTTAAAAAACAAAAGAATCAGAGTAAGTTAAAATTTTGGAATATAGTCCAACATCTTTCTGCCCATGATAGCTATGACACATAATGTGGCCGCCCAACTCACCGGGTTGACTGAATTGCTGGGACAGGGAGCCAGCAATGGCTAAGGGCTTCCCCAGCCCACTTGGGAAGCCAGCTGGCTCCCAGGTAACACTGGGAGTAGCTCGGCAGCCTGGACTGAGTGAATGGGCCGGGCAAGGGGTGGGACTTCTGGGGGGCAAAGGGGGACTAGAAATCCCAGCAGCCTGTGTGACTGGATGTCCCACACCATCCAGCAAGTCGCCCTCCCTAATTGATGGGGAGGATAAGGAGGGGCAGGACCTCCTCCTGGCACTGGCCCCCATTGGCCGGAAAGTCTATATCAGGCCACATCAGCGGGGTGGCCGGCACTATTACAAGCCAGAACTTGCTCAGGCAGGAGCTTTTGTTGAGAGCTCTCCCTGCCCTCCTGTTCTTGCTGGGGGTTCAAGGTTGCCATGGGGTGTTGTCACAACTCGCAGGGATGGTAGCATGGGCTGTGGATCTGGTGGGCATGGTTTCCTGGGCTGTGGATCACAGGCTCAGTAGTCCGTAGGGGACCTGGGGTTGTTGGAAGTGGTGAAGTGTTGCCATTGTGAGTGCAACTCCTGAACAGCATTCCCTGGTGACAAAGGGGCTGAAAGGTGGATTTGTGATCAGTTGCTCACCCCTTCTATCATCCTGAAGCTTGGCCGTGACCAGGCCTTTGGGTTCATCGAACAACAGGCGGGTTGGATGATGACAGATCCAGGCCCAAGCATTCAGGCCAACCCCTACCTGTCAGCTATATTCAATAAAGTTGTGGCCTTTTTCTGCCAATTGGGTGTCCTGTCATTCATTCTGCATTGGCTTACCCTTCCTATGCAACAAGATATTTGTCTAGATGTCTGGAGTTGATCAAAAGATTTTACAATCAGCCTCAAGGAAGCTGAGAATGCTCAGCTTTTTACTGCTTATGTGCTTCTCTTTACACTGCACTGGACCACCTTCTAACTTATATTCAAGTTCCTGGACAACTTGTCCTTTAGTCATGCCACCTTCCCTTCTTCTTTTGTTTTGTGAATGACCTTACTCACTACATCAGCCATTTTGTAAATGGGCATATCCCCATGGCAAGTGTTTAGAACCAATAAGTAATATTAGTTTGCAACCAGATGTTTTGGAAGATAAAAAAGATGTAATAAAGTTACATTGCAAAATAATGCAAGAAAGAACAATGTTGTTGTACTGGTGTAATAAGGAACAGCTTCAACTTTCAAAAATCAGTTGTTAAGGAATTATTTCAAACAGATTTTTAACAAGAATCTTACAGGTTCTATGTTTATTTACATTTGTTTCTTTCTTTGATTTATTTCCCATTATTTTACCAAGATAGAATCCATATCAATCATTAGATTACTGCAACGCACTCTACATGGGGCTACCCTTGTGCCTAAC
>CM034704.1:6310869-6337562 GCA_020142125.1 Phrynosoma platyrhinos
AGCACCCCACAGTGTTGCATGAGTGAATTCATTTTAAGAATAAAATTAAATTAAAAAGTACTGAGAGAGGATGTTTAAGCTGATGATGGGTGTTTCCCTGGCTGCACTGTAATAAATTAAAAATAACTGATTTACTCTGAGGGAATTGGCAATGGGGAATAAAGAATAGATGATTTTAATATGAGCACTCATATGCAAATGTTACTGATGGTTAGTTAATGGTAATAATTATGATAATGAATAATACAATGAAGTTTTATACTAAAAATTATAAAAGCAAATTGGCTGAATTATACTGTGATAGAGATAAATCACACAGCCTTAGTATTCAGAAAGTGCTACGCTTCTTTTACACAACATTCCAGTTCTTTGATACCATGACTGCATCTTATAGAATCACAAGATTTGTAGTTTGTTGAAGCATAAAAGTGGGCCCTTGGAATCCACTGAAGTTTGATTCCAGTGAATACCAAAATATTCCTGTGAATACCAAAATCTGTGGATGGTCAAGTCCTATTAAATACAATTGCACAGTAAAATGGTGTCCCTTATATTAAAATAGCAAAACCAAGGTTTGCTTTTTGGAATTTATATATTTTTGGAATAGTTTCAAGCCATGAAGATTGAATCTGTGGATATGGGGGACTGACTGTACCTCCTACAAAGCTACAAAGCCCAGGATTCCGTAGAATCGATCCATTGGAGTTAAACAGGTATCAAAAATGTTATAGTTGTGTAGAGTGAAATAGACCCTTGTTTGTTGTAATGAAGCCATTTTTTCACATGCAGGCACAGAGAGCATTAGTTGTTGTTAACTGCCTTTGAGTTGATTTTGACTCATGGCAACCCTGTAGATGTGAATTCTCCAAGACCCCCTGTCCTCAACTTCTTTGCACAGGTTCTGCAGGCCCAGGCCCATGTCTTCTCTGACAGAGTCTAACCATTTGACATGTGGTCTTCCTCTCTTTCTGCTGCCTTCCACCTTTCCTAGCATCATTGTCTTTTATAATTATTCATTTCCTCCATGATGTGACCAAAGAACAACAGCTTCAATTTAGTCATCTTGGCTTCCAGAGAGAGATCCAACTTGATCTGTTCTTGAACCCATTTTTTTTCTTGGTTGACCACTATATTTTTAGTACTTTTCTTCAGCACCATATCTCAAATGAGTTATTTTCCTTGTATTGTTTTTCCCCAACTGTCTGGTTCTCACATCTATACATGATGGTGTGGAATACAATAGCTTGGATGATCCTCACTTTAGGGTTCAGAGTTATCTCTTCACACTTTATGACGAGGTAGGCAACCTTTCCCCTTCAAGGGCCGAAGGACTTCAGCTCCCAGAAGTCTCAGCCATGTTGACCCAATAGTCCCATGTTGGCCAATAGTTCCTGGGATTCTGGGAGTTGAAGTCCCTCAGCCCTTAAAGGAGAAAGGTTGCCTACCCCTGCATTATGATCTTGTCCAATTCTTTCATAGCTGCTCTTCCCAATCCTAGTCTTCTAATTTTTTGACCACAGTATCCATTCTAGTCAATATTTAATCAAGGTATGGAGACACTTCAATTTTCTATTTCAATTTTCTCATTGTCTAGGACAAATTCTTTTAGATATTCCTTGGTCATTATTTTTGGTTTTTTTTTAAATGTTCAGCATTAATACAATCTTGACACATTCCTCTTTGCCCTTCTTCAGTAATTGCTCCAGATCTTTGTTTTTTGCAAGTACTATTATGTTGTCTATGTATCTTAAGTTGTTAATTCTCCTTTCTCTGATCTTCACTGCTTCTGCCTCTGAGTCTAAGCCTGCTCTGTGTATGATATTTTCTACAGGCAGGTTGAATAAATAGGATGATAGCATACAGCCTTGCCTGGCCCCTTTGCCAACTGGGAGCCATTCTGTTACTCCGTATTCTGTTCTGACAGCAGCCTCTTGTCCTGAATACAGGTTATACACCAGGACAATGAGATGTTGTGGAACTCCCATTCCTCTAAACACAAGCCATAGCTTTTCATGATCTTTGCAATCAAAGTCTTTGTTTTAAGCACATGCAGATTTTCTTCTAGAATTCCCTAGTGTGCTCCATTATTGAATATATGTTTGCAATGTGTTCCCCAGTGTCTCTTCCTTTCTTGAATCCAGCTTGCAGTTCTGGGCTTAATAGTATGAAGCTATTTCTCACATGGTCTTTAAATTCAGTTGGATTATATTTTGACATGGTGTTTGTTTTGTTATTCCTCTTCAGCATACTTAGAGAAAAAGATATTTGTAGGTGCCTTCAGATTGGTTAAAAAAATATCTCAGGAGGTATTGTGACTTCCCAGTTCTTTTTGTACTTGCATATTCATATGTTTGCTTTTAGTCTTTTTTTTTTTTTTAAATACAGTCAGCTCTCCACATTCATGAGTTTAACATTCATGGATTTGGTTATTTGCAAGTGTGACTATGCTCTCCCCTGCCCATTCCATGGCCTGGAAGATCAGATGGGATCTGTTGCTTTTAGGGTATTTAGGCTATTATTCCTACATATATACACATGCAGAAGGTCTCCTGCTTTTGAAACTGCCTCAGGATCCTGTACATGTTAATCCAGCCTTGCTGGCTCTTCTTATGATCTTTTGTTCAATTTAGTTTCCTCAGTGTGATTGTCAGAGATCAGAGAAATAAAAAAGTGCATTTTCTGAAATTAATCCTATTGGTTATTTTCCATAATGTCTCTCCCGTATGCTTTGAAAGCAGGAGAAAACCCCCCAATGCATCATCATCTCCACCTTCCCATCTATTCACAGCTTCTAAAGTATTACTTTTTTCAAAAATCATTAAGCCATCCCAGTCCCAGTAGCTAATTGCAACAAATGTACATTTAGGAAAATAAACCCAACCAGGAAGGTTTAATTTAAAGTAGAGCTAAAACCTTCCTGACTTTGCAGAATTGTTTTTCTTTCCTAATTTGTCATGCTGATTCTCAAAGCATCTTATTGTACTGGTAATAGAGGCAACAAAAGATAATAACCAACCTTCTTTTTCTTGGATAATTGCCAGATTTTTAAAGTACATATCTCATTTGTCCAGACAGTTTTGAGACTCTCTCAATTTTAAATTAGAGATTTAGCACCAGAAGTTGTCGCACCCAATCAGCATTTGAACAGGGCACAGGGAATGAGGTGCAAGAGAGAAAGTTGAAAGGAATAAGCTGCCATGATGTTTTGAAATTTATGACAGATTGCTAGATAAATGAAATAAGAACATGACAGTATACATTCATTTTGTACTGAAGAGTTTTGATGGCCATGTCAAATGTACTGGACATTGCATCACATTATTCTGAGAAAAATATGGGTTAGTTTTTAAACTTTAGCATGAGTTGGGCAGCTCTAACTATGGCCTAATCTGCATCCAACATAGTGTTGGATGTGCTGTCATTACATATGGTATCACCAGCTAAAAATACAGTCATCCCTCCACATTTGCGTCTTTAACTTTTGCAGATTTGATTATTCATAGATTTGATTAATATATTCTTTCTAGGAATCTCTAGGTCCTCCAGAACAACTCTATGGCCAACTTTCACCAGAAGTTGAGTTGGAGGATATAGAGATTCATAGAAGAACATTTATTTATGCTTTTGTAGGTCCCCCAGCAGATGTTGACCATAGAGTTGCATTGGAAGACTACAGGTGTTCTTTCATTTTTTTAAAATGAAAAATTTTAAATTTGCAGTTTTTTCTACTTTTCTGAGGGTCCTATGTCCCTAATCCCTAACTCAAGTGAATGTGGAGGTCCCACTGTAGTTCTGAACTCACTGCTGCTTACAAAAAAGAAAACAATAAGAAAATGCATGCATGGGGAGGAGGAAGATAAGAGGATAAGGAAAGGAAGCATACTATCCAACTGTCCTGATCTGGCAGGAACAGTCCTGATTTATCCCAATTTTTCTTTTAAAATGTCCCAGTTTCTCTCTCCTCCTCCCACTTTCCCCTTTTATTGCTTACCGCAATTAGTACAAACTGAGCTCAAAATGCAAGACAGCTTGATACTCTATTAACTCAACAAAGTGGAGAAGAGAGAAGGGGGGGGAATCTGTCTCTTCGAAAAGGTTCAGGCAAAATAAAACTGCTGCAGCCTTTCCTACTTTGTGTGTTTTTCATCATTCATAACACTCTTGGCCTCATGTGCCCCAGTTTTCATCTTTGAAATTTTGGGCAGTATGAGGAAGGAAGGAAGGAAAGAAGGAAGGAAGGAAGGAAGGAAGGACCATATGAGTAATGAAAAAGAAATTATGAGTAGGGGTGGTCCATAGTCCAAACAGGGTGAACCTCACTTCAGATTGGCAGGATAAGGTTCCCAGGCCTCAGAGCCACTGGTACTTATGAGAAAAAAGAGTGTTCTTTTATGAATAAATATTGAAACAAATGAGATTTTTATGACCATAAATTGATATTATAGTCATTTTCCTTGGAGGTTTTTTTCCTCCCCTGTGATAAATTCTATGGGTCTTGGCCCTCCCTTACAGTTAGCCACCCAATCAGTTTGTCAGTTGCTGAAGCTGCTGTAACTTGTTATGCTCCTAAGCTGAACTGAAATTCTATCTAGCAAGGCTGACTTCCATGGCACTGTGTCAGTTCACACCAACAGAGAATATGGCTTCATGCTCCCAGCAAGAAGGCAGAGAGACATATAAATTCCCCAGCGTCTTTGTAACATGATACTCTGCACTGTTATGAGCACCTTTGTTGAGAGGTGATGGGAATATGATGTAGTTATATAAAAACTGGCTGGTATGCGAATTTAAAACAAAACTAAATCATTGTTCCAATAGACTTTGTGGGTTGGAAGCAAACTGATGTTCGTCTATAGAGAGAGGGCTCAGTGATCAGCATCTAGAAAGTGACAATGCAGATGAGATATTTGTTCTGTCAGTTTCTTTAACCTCTCAGACTTGAACATGTCACCAAATGCAATTTTCAGTCATAATTCCATACATTTGCAAACTTGTGATGCATGAAGAAGAAGAAGAAGAAGAAGATTGACAACATGTGCACATTTGAAAAAAAAGTGAAAATAAATTGAATACCCTTGTAAAGTTCACAGAAACAGGCAAGTCTAAAGTTGAAAAAGGTACCCTGGAAGTGTTCATTTGTAAAATATACCTGCAAAATTCATCTGTTTCTACCAGGAAATTAAAAAGTGGTTCCCAGTTAAAAATAAAAAATAAAAAGTGCACAGTCAGGAGAAAATAGGGATTATCATAGTTCATTACTCACTTCGTTGCTCAGCATTCTCCATTCCTGGGCTAGCCAGGGTGGTCTTGGGGTTGAGTTAGGGCTCTGTGGACTTGAACATCCATGGTGAAGCTGTCTTGTCAGGAGGAGTGCCTCGAGTCTTCATACCCAGTCCTTCATACTTGGCAGTGATGAAATGAGTGAGATGGAGACCAAAGTGATGTTGTTTTAGCCTATTTGAAGACTATTCCATGGCAGTGCAGACAACAAGGAAATTACTCTTTTCTGCCACCACTGAGTCTGCAAGGAACTGTTCATCAGAGTTGTTTTGAATGGATAGAGGTTCAGTGATGGATGTGGATGAGCAAAAAGAAGCTTACTCCAGACAAGACAGAAGTGTTCCAGGTCAGATGAAAGGAAGATCAGGGACACAGAGACTGTGTTGGGTAGGTTTACAATCCCCTGAAAGTTTGCACCTATGCATAATCATAGACTTAGCCTTGAGCCTTGGAAGGGTAGGTTTCTGTGGTGGCCAGGAGTGCTTTTGCACACTTTAAGCTAGTGCAACAATTGCAGCCACTCCTGGATATGCCTCATATATGGTGTAGTGGTTTGAGAATAGGACTACTACTCTGGAGACCAGGGCTTGAATCTATGTCACACTTTCTCAGCCTCAGAGAGAGGCAAAGGCAGCCCTCTTTCTGAACAAACCTTGCCAAGAAAACCACATGATAGGGTTGGAAACGACCTGAAGGCACACAACAAACAAATAGCACAATCTTCCCCATCTGGTGTCTATTTCTCAAATATAATATTCTAATAAGAAGTTTTCATTCTTATTATGATTACCCTGGGTGCCCATGAAAGAAATACTCCAATTTGCTGCTGCATGATGGTGAAGGAGAGATGAGGGTGTGGTATTCAGCTGCAACATGACTGCTGGGGTGTCATTGCTATCAGGGACAAATGTTTATATTCATCAGGCCAGTGAGAAGCCCTTCTAGCCCCTTCATTGCCTGGCCTGCCTGGGTTGGGTCAGATCAAGACTCAATCAGTAAAACCTAGTTCCCTTGTCTTCACTTGCCAGAATACTTTGGAGTGGCCTTGGAGTATTTGGGCCCCAAATTACTCCCTACCTGCTCTCTTTTGCTTTGGGTTTTTGGCTCTTGCAGCAAATGATGGCCAGCTGTAGTCTGACATGGTCCCCATTCATTGCCTGGCACTATGGCTGAGGTCAGAATGAGGAACCCAACCATGTTATCAATACTGGGTGTCTCATTCTAACCACAGGGCAACACACACCTACAGCAATGGGCGGCTCACAGGGACCGCAAGTAAAAGCAACTGTCACCCTCACTGCAAAGATAGCCAAAACCCACAGCAAAAGGTGAATTATTTAAATGCAGGTTGTGGGGAGGAAGCCCCGAATCAGTTGCCTTTTTTGGATATTGACTGTGCATCATGTAAATAAGACTAAGTGAGCTCAGACAAAGTATTCTGTGTAAATCACCAATGTAGACATGGCCCAGGAGTGGAGTAAAGTCTTGAGTAATATTTCCCATTGATTTCAATAAGAACTAACTTCCAGTTGTCATAGGAGATTATTGCACTTGCTTTTCTGCCCAATCCAGGCATGGGCTGGGATCGGGCGAAAAAGCAAGTGTGATAATCTCCTTAGTCTGGGTCCAATGCTTTGTGTGTAATTCATGGCTCTTGAGGTAAGTGCAAGCTTCCTGGAAGGGTGATCAAAGAGTTAAGTTTAAAAAAAGAAAGAAAAAGACCCACAATGTGAAATCTTCAAATAAATTCTTCTTTGACCTAACAGGACAAGTGTCAGCAGCTCTGAATATGGTAGGAAGTTGGGGAGGGGGGTAGAGAGAGGAACAAGCCTTTTGATTTCAAACATCTTTCAGTGAGGAATTAGTCTGAAAAAAGATGTACAACAATAAGCAATGAAAGGGGTCCCAGACACCATAATTCAAGGAGCAGAATATGATATAAAACTGGCAGGCTTCCAACCCCTGAGCCAGGTGCTCAATTTGGCTCCCATTCAAGTGGCCTACGGCCACCAACAGAGCTTTCAGGTAGAACCAGGGATGCTGCTCACCTTAGTATGCCCTACCTCAGTTCTATTTCAGGTACATGCAAAGGATTCCCAGATGGCTGGCTTCCATCCAACATAATATGCTTTCAGATCACATCATCTCTACACACTGATGAGGCAGCAGAGAGAAAGAATGTATCTGGTAAAGAAATACTTTCCATGCCACTTTATTTCTTCAGCCCAGAGCATAGCTGGGAAGGGTATTATTTACACATGATTACTGTATTGATAGCTCAGAACTCATGATGCTGAGCATGGGGGGAGGGAGGGACGGGGGGGGGGCATAAAGAATTACTGGGATTTTAAAATAATTAAACTAACACCAACAGAGAAAGAGGGTAGAGAATGCTTTGATTTTCCTTCGCATATTTCTCTTAGTTATTAAACAGGCCAGGGAGCTACTGGTATGGTAGTTTTAATTAATTTAATTTGTTTCAATGTTAGTTTGCATCCCAGTTTATCTGATGATTCTCCATACTCACTTGCCTACCCACCCCCAAATTAAGCTAACTTGGTTTTTTTAAGGCAAGTTTTTTTTGGGGGGAAAGTCTTTGGATCTGTTGGCACTACAACTTTCAGTTTTATAAGGAGAATAGGCCAATGGGGAGGGCAGATCAGTCAATAGCTATATGGGTGCTCCATGCTCAGAGGCAGTTGCTGAGGTCTGGTATCAGGCTTGTTGCATCTACTTGGCTGTTTACTGTAACTTCAAGATCCACAAATAGAGCCAGATGCAAAAAAACATACATGTAACATTCAAGAACCATGTGCCATTCTAAGCACACTGTAAGCCTGTTTTCAATACCAGAATTGAACTGATCTTCTAGCCTTGTTACCCCAAACTTTCTCCATTTCCAGAAATCTAATTTAGGTTCAATAAATTACTTTTCTCTCTCCTTTTGTAAAGTTCTGGAGAAACAGAATGTTCACCAAGCAATTGCCCCTTACTGAGTGGTCTACCACAAATCTGACTTCTGATCTGATGATTTTTAAATTGTCAATTTTAAATGATGAATTTTAGGTGTGGATTGTTTTAGTATGTGTAGGTTTTATTTGTCTTTTAAACTGATCTGTGTTTTAACTGATGTAGTTTAATTTATGTTGTTTGTTTGTTAATTGTTGTTGTCCCAGTCTCAATCTATGGGGAGAGGAGGGTAAGAAATCCTGGTCATGATGATGATGATGATGATGATGATGGTGATGATGATGCTTGTCTTGTCTGTCTGTCTCCTGCTGTGTGCCACTGAATGCCAGCTGATGGAATGAACAGTGGTGGAGTTCTCTTGCATTCATGTCCTGTTTTGCAAACTTTCTAGAAGTCACTGATAAAAAAACTTCTAAATAGCACCACATTATGACAGGACACTCTCCTTTGTACATAAGGATGGCCACTTTTGGAAATGATTCCACCACCAAGCTTTAGAAATATCAGTTTAAAAAGTTACTGTTGATGGTTTCTAAAATAGTAGCATATTACTTATTACCCATAGGTGACAAAAAGTAAGAAATTGGCTTAGGCCCAGTTGATAGGCTAGTGGAATGAAACTCTCCAGCAGCCTACTTATGCCAACCACCTGTGTGCTGCAGGTTGCCTTGTTTTCTCAGGATGTTATTGAATGGTGTCTGCATGGGCCAGGATACTCTTGGAGCAACCAGGAATATCCTGGTCCCAGAGCTGCCTTGACTGTCTCCCATTATCTGGTGATCTCTGTTATCTGAGGACCCCTATTCAGATAGGCATTCTGCTGTGCCATCCATCACAGCTACTGTGGCAGTGAGTCGCTTGCTCCTGAGGTCAGAACAAGGCACCCAGCCTTGTTAACATGGATGGACACCTCATTCTGACCTCAGATTAAGGAGATTATTGTATTAATAAACTAAATTTACCTTTTCTGAGTTAAATTTGAATTTGGGATGCAGCCGGGTATTACTGCATGGATTTTGCCACCATTGCTGCCTCCCAACTGCATCCCTGCAAAAATCCAGTTAAAATCCACCCTCAGTTGGCCGATTTGTAAAGTGGGGAGTCTCCCAACTTTGCAAAGAGGCCAGATAGGGTGGATTTTAGCCAGGTTTTTGCAGGGATGCAGTCGGGAGTTGGCAACGGTGGCAAAATCCTTGTGGTAATACCCAGTTGCATCCCAAATTTGAATTTAACTCAGAAGAGGTAAATTGGGTTTATTATTAATGTGATAATCTCCATTGTGATGCATATCAGTGGCAGTAGAACACATTTTAAACAGCTACCCAGCATCAGAACAGAGGGCTCTGAATCTTCTGGAAATATCTTGAGTAAACAGGGAGGTTTTTTAGTCCATATTAAGAGGGATATGCTCTGGGTTTGGTGCTGAACAGGCCAGATTATTCATGCCAGAATCAGGGGTTTGGGCCCTGCATTGTCTGGACACCCTGCCGGAAGGAGGGAGAGAAGTTGTTTTATTTGGCCCATGCAGACAAAGCCTGGCTACTGATGACTGTGGTTATCCACCTGGATGCAGTCTGATAGTTCTTGTGTATCTAAGGAAATAAGAGAAGCATTGCCACAAGTTACTAAGAGTACATAGATGCATGTCATCAGCAGGGATGTACTCATTATTAATGTTACTAATGACATTATTTTAATGTTTAGATTAAAAGATCACTGAGAGAGATATCGCTGAGAGTCACCATAAAAGGTAAAGTGACTGAGAGCCACTGTGACATAATGGTTTGAGCACTGGACTACAGCTCTGGACACCAAGGTTCAAATCTCAGCTCGGCCATGTAAAGTCACTTATCAACAGCCATTGGGAATTTCAAGAATTTTGTCAATAGACTAGAAGCACTCCATACTCAGTGAATTTAAGTCCTATTGACATTGATGTCCAAAGTATGCCCTGAATAACTTAAGTCCCACAGATAGATAGACAGACATTCTCCTACATAATATGTATGGCTGCATTCCTGTTGGAGCCTTATGTCTCCATATGTGAACTTGTGCTTGTGGGAATTAGAATTGCACAGTTGTGTAACATCTGAATCCAGTAGAGGATTGCTATTGTATTACTATGTAGCAGAGATAAGAAAGTGACTGATGTGCATTGGTGCACAATGTGTGTTAGGTGCTCTTGCCCATTACACATCTTTGCAATTCAGTAAAGGGGTTGCTTAGTTCCTCTGCTACCTAGTTAGGTATACATGAACTTACATAATGTATCTGGTCATATAAGATTCCATTGACTATATGTACAAATTTAAAGCAGGGTCTGGCAAGGATTTTCCTTAACATACTCCTTGCTCCCGAGTTCCATTAAAATAATTCAAACCATTGCATTGTTTGAGATGGAAGCAAAATAAGGCAAGGGCCTCTCTGTGCCTTGTCATGCCCTTTACCTACAACTTCCCAAGCTTATGAAACCATGAAGTGGATTTTCAGTCACTTCCAGTTCTTCTTTTTCATTCTTGTTTCATTTTTGGAACTGATGCAACCAATGGTGAGTCCAGGGGGATAAAAATCAGCCCCAAGCCTCCCAGAGTTTGTCTAGTTCTGTTAGTACATACCCCACATTGTATTTGAGGTCTCCATATTTTCATGTTTTCATACCTGGAGCCAGTATGTTCTTAAGAGGTCACAATGACCCTTGGAACACCAGGTGGATTTCCTGTGAAAAAGGACCAAAGACCCAAGGACATGTGTACAGCCCAGGTACTGCTGAAATAAATAGATGTACTGACTACTTCCTCACCCCAAGTCCCTTTCAATTTCATTTTGCACCATGAGAAAAAGGAGAAACCATCTGTTTCTACCACTCCGTTCCACGTTCCCAGACAACTTTCCTGTCTATCTATCAGAAATGCAGAGTAGGAGATGGAGTGGTGACACTCTTCAAGCAAGCTACTCCATCTTAATTCCTTTCCACATGGATGGGTCTATGTGGCATCCACACTACCTATTCTGGTGCTATGTATGTCATTGCAGCCACATCTGCTCATGTCATACCAAATTCGATTAATAAATGTATTAAGGGATGTTTAGAGGCTTACAGTAGCACTGACCAAAAGCCTCTATTGGCAGAACTCCAATCTAAAGGATCAGGGCAGCATGCAGGGAGAGGGACTAAGCAACCACAGGCACCATTTTTTAAAAAGGTATTATAATTGCTAATTCACCCTTTCCTTTACATTATAGAGACAAGATAGGCAGACACATTGGTATCTGCATGAATATCAGTAAAACATTAGATTTGTATGCATCCATTTAAAATCAGTTTTAAAAACTTGTATTGAATACAACTGGAGAATTGCTGTTGACTCCCATGTTATAGAATGGGCCATTATAAGAATAACACTGTAATTTCATTTCCTGTTCATTCCGCCCCCCCCTTGTGAAATTTCAGATCTAGCAGATGCTGAGGTAGGCAAAACCAAACACATTCCACTGAATGCAGACACAATAAGAAATTAAAGAAGTGCTGTCACAGCAACCACTGGAAACAATGGTTTATAAAATAACTTTCGAGTCCTCAGCATGCCAGAGCATTTCTCTCTGGGATTTGACGCCAGACAATCAGTTGTCAGTTTTGTTTGCAAATTAGGAATTTTGTGGTTATTTTTTTAAAAAAGATATGTGAACAATTAGGAACTGCACACTATACTGTACTATACCTTGCAAAATAAGAGTTGACAAAGATTGGCTGTTGCATGGAAATGTATAGGTCCATGCAATTGTTTCTGACAAAGAGAAAATTATGGGAGGCAGAAGTAGGTGTCGTGAGATTCACTTTTGTTCTTGCAGCATTTACTTTAATACAATGAAGGACTTGAAACCAGTGTGTTGTTCTCCCCTTACATCTGACATCTAGTTATGTTGTGTGTGGAAGAACTGAATGGAAACCAAATAACGTATCTTACATTATGCTAGACACAGTGAAGAAAAGAAACATTGTACTTGATGCTCTGTCCCTGAGATCTCAGTGGATCTTGTGAAATATAAAGCTCTATCAGACAGAGTTCTACTCCCTACTCATCTTCCAGTCCACAGAGCTCCCTGCTCTCTTGCCACCCCATTTCCATATGGTGCCTGGAGGAAGATCAAGCAGAGCCAAGCATGGTCTGGATATGTTCCTACAGCCTGAAACTTCAAGATTATATCATCATCCTGGATTCCCAGGAGGCCTTGGATGTCCAGCTTAGTTAGATGCTGCCTGGTCACTCCATCACTCTTCTCTAGCCCGTAAATGTGAGAAGAAGGCAGTAGAGAAGTGGGTTCTGTAGGCAAGGAGTCTAGGATCTAAATCCTATTATTAGTCCTGACTAGAGTAAGTCCATTGAATCAATGAGATTTACCTATGTCTTGACTCACCATTCAAAAATTGGGACTGACCAACAGCATGCCTATAATTTCTTTCCAGGAAATACGGGTTTAATTTAAACTAACCTGATGAGTAGAAAGAAAGAATCCTTGTAAGTGCTGGGAATTCCCTGGGAATACTTCAGGATAGGGAAAATGTCATAGTAATTTAAAACAAAAATCAAAAAGGACAGGAAAAAGGCAGGGACTTTCTGCTTTTTCTTGCTTATCCAGATGGGCCATGTGGTTGGGCACCTCCTTCTGACCCCAGAGTGAATGACTGGTGACAGTGGTGAGCATGCAGGGTGGCTCAGCAGGATGCCTGTGCAAACAGCCACAACAGTGTGGGTATTATAGTACTTTAATTGCCATTGTTTCATCCTATGGAATCTTGGATTTGCAGTTTAGGGAGGGCTATTTAGAATTCTTCTTCTTCTTGCTGTTGTTGTGTGCCTTCAAGTATTTTCCAACTTAGCTACCCTAAGCCAAACCTATCATGGGGCTTTCTTGGCAAGCTTCTTGTGGGGAGGGGAGGGGTTCCACTGCTATCCTCTCAGGTTTTGCACACCAAACTACAAATCCCATGATTCCACAAGATGCAGCCACGTTAGTGAAACCATAGTATTGTAACCCTATGGTGTGGAAGAGCCATAGGATTATTACACCCTCCAGAGAGTATTTTACCCTCCTCCTTTAAAGGGAATGTGATACAATTGTGATAACAACTACATCTGGGTGGACAAAGTGGGCCCAGGAGCCTCATGTACCCATCAAGATTATTTTTTTGGCTCTCCATCCCTCCAACTCCTTGGATTGCTTTTTTCCCCCTTGAAAAGAAGGATTCTCTATCCCAGAAGCCTATGGTAGTTGCAATTCAACTTTCAAATAGATAGATAGGTAGATAGATGATAGAGGAATCATAGAGTTGGAAGAGACCTGAAGGACTATCAAGTCCAACCCAATACATAATCAAATCATCCCCAACAGATGGCCATCCAGCCTCTGTTTACTCTGGATCCTATTCCCTAGAAAAATAGCTACAGAAAACAAACTTGCTCCAACTTCAGTATGACATCCTTTCAAATATTTAAACAGGGCTATCATATAACCTCTTACCTTCTCTTCTCTAAGTAAACATAACCAGCTTTCTAAGTCACTCCTCATAGGGCTTGGTGGCTTTCAGACCCTTCACCATTTTGGTTGTGCTCCTCGAGACACACTCTAGCTTGTCTACATCCTTTTTGAATTGTGGTGCCCAGAACTGGACATATGTTAGTTAGATAGATTTTTTTCAAAGACAGAAGTGAATTTTGGGCCACTTTTAATTTTGAATCATACCCTTTCCCCTCTTTTTTGACATTTTGGAACACTCCATGTAACCCCAAGAGGTCCCAGGACAAGAAAATTGGCCCACAGCTGCCCAGCTTTGAGAGAAATCATCTTGTTGAAGATCAAGATGCCTTGACCAGAATGAAATGCATAAAAATGCTTGATGATAACTTTTTGGGATGAAGCTGGGTTTGGTGGATGGTTAAAAAATTAACTACCACAGTTTTTATGTTCTTGGTTGATGACTGAGGCACACATTAAATTTCAATCATGAAATCTGGGAGTGTTTCCTTTGTAGTAACTCCCAATTTATGTAAACAGGGAGGCTGCTGCTGGTAGCTGCTGAGTAAAGAGTGGATCAGATTTAATTCTTAATTGGAAAAGGCACTGAAATGTTAAATAATTCTAGAGTAGAAGTTCAGAAGTGTCTGAAGCATTTTTGGAATGAAGTACTATTATGGAGAGATATCACTCGGCGCAAGGAACAATTTCATCACTCCTGTTGACACAAAGTGAAAATGTAGATAATGATAAAGAGTTAAGGATTTGAATAATCTTTTGAAGAAATAAAGACACTTTGGAAGTCTCATAATCACAGTGCTGATGGATTGGACCAAGACATCCTTATGACTGGAAAAATATTTCTAGAAATGTGGAAGCCCTTGCTTATTTTTTGCTCCTAAATCTGGTCTTAAGGTAAACTATGGGTCAGAACAGGTGGCCCCAAAATGCTGGATTGGGGCCACCATGGAGCTGCATGCCACAGTGCCACAACAACCCCACACTATGCCCCCAAACTGGCATTTTTCCAGTGCAAAAAGAAGTGGCAGAAAGCCACTCCTTTTTGTGCTAGGAAAAAGATGTATTTGTCAGTGCTCCTGTAGTGTATGGCATCTAAATGCCGTGCCGCTGGAGTGCCAAAAAACTGCTGCCATGTGGGCAGAGGGGTGGCTTCATGGTGTGTTCCCAGCATCTGGGGAGGGGGTGCATCATGCATACGCCATTTTACCAAGCTTCAGGGAAGACACTGCATTTTGTCGGTCTGTTTTCCCTCTATATCTGGACATAGAGGCTCCATTTACTTGTAATTATTCATCAGAATTGAGGGAGTCAATTATTCATGACTGTTCTTTTCACAGTCTTCTAATTGTTTGATTCACAAGTACTACCTTGTTTGTGAGCAACAAACCAGGATGTTATGATTGAATGCTTTGTAAAGCAAACAATTCCTTGTTTAAAATCCAGGGACCTAGGCATGTTAGTCTGGAATATCAGTATGCAAAGCGATCTTGTAGCACCTTTGAGACCAACAGTTCCTTTCAAAGGTGCTATAAAATCCCTTTGCATACTGACATTCCTTATGTGAGAGGAAGGAGCAGCAAAGCAGTAACAACTTACTCACGTATG
Organism: Phrynosoma platyrhinos; assembly: GCA_020142125.1. Taxonomy (NCBI): domain Eukaryota; kingdom Metazoa; phylum Chordata; class Lepidosauria; order Squamata; family Phrynosomatidae; genus Phrynosoma; species Phrynosoma platyrhinos. Next base: position 6,326,260 of record CM034704.1, read on the forward strand.
CCAGGATTCTCCAAAAATTGCGGCTTACTGTGAAATGTGGCTTACCATAAATTGTTACTTCTCCATAAATTATGGCTTAGCCTCCTTCAAACATTTAGTGTTTGATGGCCATTGATATACTCGGTTCTCATTGGGTTGAGTTTTCCACATCCATGTCCTTTATCATTCCCTCCCAAATGGATTTTTTGTACTTCCACAAAAAAGTGGAGTTACCTCAAGCTTTGTGCTACTTCCTCCTTGTGCACAGATGGATAATACATTTGGCGCTAGTAAAAGTGATATCTTTGCATCTGCTGAAAGATACAGTTCATTTGTCCCATTCCATCTTCTCTTAGCAGGGCGGAGTGGAGAGCTGTTGCATTTCTGGAGTTATTTGTTGTATCCATCAAACAAACATGAACAGTTGCATTGGCTTGTGCAGTTTTGTTTTTACTCCAAAGACTTCCAGTTTTGAATAATATATAAACTGACGGATGTGATTCTATATCACAGTCTATGTTGTGTAACTATACTTAACTATGTAGCAGAGTGTAGGGTAATTTAAGTTTCCTAAGGCTTCAGCCTTTAGTAAAGGAAACAATACATAAATGTCAAAAATACCAAAGCCAAGCCTGTTAGAATTTAGCTTTAAATCAGCAGAGTAGCAGAAGTGTGCTCTTGTCTAAGGCTTCCCTAAGAACTGAGACTGACTCAAAAAACAACAAACATGTAGCTTGTAGTTTAAAACAAACAAACAAAAAATTACTAATGACTTTAATCTATATCCTAATCTAGCTAGTGAATAGTTCAGGTAAAAAGAAATTTTTATCTCACCATCTTTCCAAAGAAAGTTGAGAGAAGATGAAGATGCAAAAAATGCATATCAGTTAAAAATCTTTGAGAGAGAATGTCTGTTAGGGACTGTGCAGATGGCCCCTAAGGGGTGGTGGCAAGCCGCCCCTTTCTTTGTTGGATCGGGACCACAGCAACCACATACTGTGGCCCCGATCCAGTGCTTTGCTGGTCTAAAAAGAGCAGGCAAAATGCTGCTCCTTTTTAGAGCAGCAAAAAGTTGCCCTTGCTGCCGCGGCAGTGGCTTTTCTGCACTCCTTTGGCACAGTGTGACGGTGGCATCGGGGTGGAGTCGGGGTGGCCAGTGTGTGGTTGCCATGTCCCCACTCTGTCCCCAGGCTGGCCTCTTAAGGAGGATGCAGATGGGCGGCCCTGAGCCGCCTGGGAAGCGGAAGATCAAGCCCGAGGCTGCCGGATGCCTCGGCCCTAATCCTCCCTTTTGCCACCTCATAAAGGAGAGGCAAAATGCCAGTCCTTTCAGAGCTGGCAAAAAGGGCACCCAAAGAGCCAGCGCATGGCTCCTTGGCACCCCTTCTGGCACAGCATGTCAAAAGGCTGCACCAGAAGGATGTCCTGACACCACGTGCCGTGCGTAACAGTGCGTAGCATCAGGATATCTTCCGGGAGGGGTTGAGGTGGCTGGCGTACGGCTGCCTCTCCACATCCCTGCTTCCAGGGTGGCCCAAAGGGGGAGTGACCTAGGTCACATGGTTAATTTGAATGAGACAGAGAGAGAGGATGTCTGCATGCAGGAAATACCTATCTATCTAAGAATGCAAAAACCTTCCAACACAGAGGCCCTGCAGAATTCTCCTAGTGAATTGCAAAGATGTATATCTCAGGGTGTTCCCATAAGCATCAGCCCCTACAGATCACATCAGCAATCCCTAGCTGGTATTCTGTGGCACATGGGCTTTATTGATGTGCATCAGCAGTCCCTAGCTATTGCCCACTTGTGTTTTGGGAGCACCCAGTGTACATTGGCATCCATTGTGCATTGATCCCAATTTCCATCAGTTCTGACGTGTAACAGTTACTTCACTGGCTCTCCTTTGTATTAACATCATGGCTACCACTTGCTGAATATGAACATTTCAAAATTGCTCAATTCTGTTCCCCAGGATTCTGTATTGCTTTCAAGTTGTTTCTGACTTGTGGCAACCCTATAGTGACATTATCATGGGATTTTCTTGGCACAATTTGTTCAGAGGTAGTTTTCCTTTCCTTCTTCTAAGGATAAGAAACTGTGATTTGCCCAAGGTTACCCATGTAGACTTAAATCCCGCACTGAATTCCAGCCAGTATTTGTAGATGATGCTTTTACATCTGTCAAATGGCATAACTCAGTCTGTGCCATTCCATCCTATAGTATAAAAGGGGAGGCATTTTGGCATACTTAGGCCATCATAAAGTGTTTTTTTTAATTATTACAGTTCTGTGAATTCAGAGTTACCTGCTCTTTAAATACTCTGGGCAAGCTTCCAGGAAACTCCTCTAAAACAGAGCCTGTGTGTGGGGGGAACCCTAATTTAGGCCACCCACAATGACACCAGATTTTACTTCCCCACACATTTCTGCTAATTTATTATTATTATTATTATTATTATTATTATTATTATTATTATTTAAAAAATAAAAATCAATTTTCTCTTTGTGTGCAAGAGAAAGAGATCTGTGCCCTGAATCATTGCTTGTTCATTTTTATCCATCAAAGTGCTGGGTGCATTAAGACAGAAAGTCGTGACATATGGAAACTTTCCAAAGGAAGTACACTCCCCTGACTTTCTGATAGGAGTGAGTCTGACTTCCCCAAGCTATTGGCCAAATGGTACCCCAGGATGTGCTTTCACGCAGTGCTGCCCTGGACTAAGGAAGCACTGCCCTGACTCAGGCTGCATCTGCACTGCAGAAATAATGCAGTCTGAAACTGCTTTAACTGCTGTGGTATATGACTATGGAATTCTGGGATTTGTAGTTTTGTGAGATGTTTTCCCTTCTCTGTCAAAGAGCTCTGGTGCCACAACAAACAACAAATCCCAAGATAACATAGCATTGAGCCATGGCACTTAAAGCTTGATCAAACTGCATTATTTCTGCAGTGCAGATGCAGCCTCAGCCTCTCCTCCATTTCTGCTCTCTACCCTATCTGTATATAGCATGGGGATTTCCATTTGCCTTTTGGTGGTTGAGCAGGATTTTTTTTTTTTTTTATCATGCCACAATTGACTGGTGATACAGTTTTTTCACCTACATCATGCTGTGCGATGTTTGACTGTTGTCATTGTTGTGTGCATTCAAGCCGTTTCTGACTTCTGACAACTCTAAGGTGAACCTAGCATGGGGTTTTCTTGGCAAGTTTCTTCAGACGGGGTTTTCTATGGTCATCCTCTGAGGCTGAGAGCATGTAACTTGCCCAAGGTCACCCAGCATGTTTCCATGTCCAAGCGGGGATTCAACCCTGGATCTCCAGAGTCATATGCTGAAACCATTATGCCATGCTACAGTTTACTATTTGTCTAATTGGTTAAGCATTGATTTTATGTCACAACTGCAGGCAATTAGCATTGGTTGACTCTCTTTGAAGCTTTTGGTGGCACCACAAGGTAAAAGAATTCACCCACTTTCCTAGCATTGCTGATCAGCTTGAGAAGAGATGTATAGTGGGTTCTTGTCCCAGGTTGACTTTGTCAGGTAAGAGTGCCAACCTGTGCCACTTGGAGGAATCCTTTGGGACTCTCTGATGCCTTCATGGGAGCAGGCTAGGATGAACTGGAGGATCTTTATCCTAGTTTTCAAGCCCAGAAGTCTATGGATGAAAGATTTGGCTTAACCAGATCCCCACATACAAATTTGTGCCTGCACACACCATTTGCTGCTGTGTTACAGATTGTTGAGGTCAATAAAGTTGTGGCATCATTTCATCCAACTCTTGTGTCTGGCATCATTATTATATTTGCCCATTTTCTAGGATGTCTCCTTAGCTTTCTGTGCTTGAAATTCTCTGATACTAATGTCTTTTTTTTTTTTAAAAAAAGTACTAGTGCTGATGACAGTGGAAAAGCAAGTTGGTTAATCTCTTTTCAAACCCAAGAATTAGCCTTTAGCGATCACCGAACAAGAACAGCATCTCAGAGGAGGCACTGCATGTTAGCTCTTAAGCACTCAGCATGGAGGTGCAAGCTTATGTCTGCCCCAGAATCCAGATCAGGCAGTAGAGCAGAGAAAATACAATGCAGGGATGTCAGCAGGATAGCTGGAACTTCATTCTTGGTGCCAGGAGAGAGGATACCCAGCAAACATAAATAAATGTGTAGAACTAATCAAATTAGGATGGCCATGCTGTGCAATACAGAGCAATTCATGTAAGCAGAAAATTGCTATTTAATATTAGCAATCACAAGCATTTCTTTGGGACCAGCATGGTTGGACCAAGTGGTAATGTAAACACTTGATTCTTTTTGATTTTACAAGCTGGCTGAGGTGCAAAATGGAATGTGAATTCAAGATCTTTGTTCCAGCAACATGATTGGAAAAGCAATGTGCAATGAACTGAATGCTAATAATACTGATGTTACAAATAATAATGATGATGATGATAATAATAATAATAATAATAATAATAATAATAATAATAATACACTGTAAATATGGTGAAAAGCAGTTCTGTGGAGATTCTCTCTTCATTTCTGGGAGCATGCCAGACTTTGTTAGGTCTCCATCCCAGAAACTGGAAATTTTAGAGCTCTTTAGGGGAAACTGCTCCACTTCTAACACCATGTTTTGAGGCTTCTGCAAAATGTAGAATTTAATACAGAGACTGGGGAGATGGTTGGAATTTTATTTTAGGAGCTTTCCTGGCTCGTAAAGAACATAAATTAATGGAAGAACCATTCCATTTCAAGCTGTATATGTTTTTTGTTACTTAGGCTGTTTCCATGTCAGCTGGAATGGAGTTATCTTAAAACAGGATTGTCAGTGTGGCATGGCAGAGGCCACAGTTTATATCCGGGAACAAATCAATTAGCCATAAACAACATCAGACTTAATTATGAAATACAGTTGGCCCTCTGTATCCATGTATTTTTTTTATCCATGGATTTGAACATCTACGGAAATATTCCAAAAAAATATAAATTCCAAAAAGCAAACCTTGTTTTTGCCATTTCATATAAGGGACATCATTTTACTATGCCATTGTATTAAGGGGACTTGAGCATTCACAGATTTTGGTATCCACCCAAAAAAACCTCCCAGATGCTCACTTGTCAGCTGCAAGAGGAAAGCTAGTTTGAGAGAGGAAAGGCAACTCAAAGTCCTCCTTCATGCATGTGTGTGTGTGTGCAAGTGTGTAAAGTGATTTTTTCTTGTTGTCATTGTCTGCTTTCAAGTCATTTCTAACTTATGGTGACCCTAAGGTGAACCTCTCATAGGGTTTTCTTGGCATGTGTCTTCAAAGGGGGTTTGCCATTGCCACCCTCTCAAGGTGAGAGACTGTGACTTTCCCAAGGTCATCCAGTGAGTTTACGTGGCTAAGCTGGGATTCGAACCCTGGTCTCCAGAGTCGTAGTCCAATGCTCAAACCACTACACTGCACTGTACATCACAATGGTATAAAGTGATACCTATTTCTAAATCCAGATCCACACTCTCACATGTATGTGGGTATGTGTGTGAGAGAGCCAGTGGGGTGTAATGGTTTGAGTGTTTCGGTAGACTTTGGGAGACCAGGATTTTAATGTTCAATCAGTCATGGAAACCATGGAAACTTGGGCAAAGTCACATTTTCTCAGCATTATAGAGGAAGGTAATGGCAAACAAATATTGTCAAGAAAATCCCATTGTAGTTTCATTTTAGGGTTGCCATAAATTGGATAAGACTTGAAGACAGAAAATAACAAACATGCACACACACACAGATAGACATACATGTGCAACTTGTGGAATTCCTTTCTTGGGAGGCTCAGTTGACCACATCTATTTCTACCTGAAGTCACAGACCTTTTTATTTAGGCAGGCCTTTGGCGCTTGAGTTACTGCTGCAGAAATATCTTTTGAATGGAGTATATTATGTTTTTTAATCATTTTTCTATGTGTTGTTATTGTTGTTGTGTGCCTTGAAGTCATTTCTGACTTACAGCGACCCTAAAATGAAGCTACAACAGCGTTTGCTTGGCAAGATTTGTTCCTAGGAGGTTTGATATTGCCTTCCCCTGAGCCTGAGAGAGTGTGACTTGCTCAAAGTCACCCAGTAGGTTTTATGGCCAAGCTGGGAATCGAACCCTGATCTCCAGAGTTGTAGCCCAATGCTGAAACCACTACACCACACACTATGCCATATATGTTTTAACTGTTGTACATTTTAAATGGATTAAAAAAACCACCTGTGTATCAATCAGGTGTTTAGTGTGCTTTATTCTTAACATGAAAAGAGTTGGCTTGGCTTGGGTCCTGTCTGGGAAGAAAAGCTACATACACTGGAAAAGAAGGAACCTATCCCTCTTCAAATTGCAACCATGGCTGCGTCTGCAGAATTAATGCAGTCTGACATGACTTTAACTTTCATAACACAATGCTATGGGATTTGTAATTTTGTGTCATATTTAGCCTTCTCAGAGAGCTCTGGTGCCACATCAAACTGCACATCCCAGCATTCCCTAGGATGGAGCCATGACAGTTAAGGCAGTGTTGAGAACTAACTGCAAGTAACTAGTGACTTGCACACTCTTGGCATAAGGGTGAATGAGCAGAGTCTTTAAAAAGAACAAGTTATCTCAGAATTGTTGTGGATGGCAACATAGCCAGGGATATACTGGGAAAAACAAATAAATATCAAAACTCTTTTGTAAGGAATACTGCCGAGAGTATACAAATTCCAATAATTTATTTATTACAGTGTAATCAAAGCCTTCCTCCAAGTAACTGAGTTTCCTCACATACCCCTCTGCGGTAGGTTATGCGGACAGACAGCCATTGCCTCACTCATTTCATCCTGAAATATTTTTTTAAAAAATTAATGTTATAATTATTGTACATGAACAACAATGTTTTTAATTGTTTTTTTTTAAAAAAAATTACAGAAAGAAACATAAGCAACATAATCTTTCCAAAAATCAACATGTGGATGGAGAGGCAATGAGAAGACAGCAATTTTGTTTGCATAAATAATAAAGCATAAATAATAAACTTGTACCAAATCTTGCAGAATTTAGAATGGTCTTGGTGATTCCACCAAAAGTGTCTGAGGAAGTGGAATGAAGTCTAGGAAAGCTCATGCTGCCAACATCTTTTTTTCAGTTGGTCTCAAAGGTGCTACAAGATCTCTCTACTTGGTTATCTCTAGTCACCCTTACTTTTTCAGTGAATGTCTCCATCAGCATGATGTTAATCTGGACTCTGTGCAAAAGCAATGGGGCAGTTAAGCCTTTCCAGTTATATGCTCTCTCTTCATAAAATAAACTGTACATTTATAACGGGAGGTATTTGCAATGTCTTCTCCTCATTCTAAGTATAATAGCCTGTCTAAGCCTCTGACCTGTAGCAACTGATCTCTGGTGTCCATTTCTCTCTTGTGAGAAGGTAAGCCATTTCTCGCTTCTCACTATTTCTCACATCAATGGGGACTCAACAATAAACATGCATGTGCGAACTCACCCTTTAATTCACCATAAACATCAAACCAGAGTAGAGCATGGCAATTTGTATCCACCATACTCCAAATAGTTGGCAAGGGATAGGAGAAAAAACACCCCCCCATCCATGTCAATAGCAAAAACAATGTTCTGTGATGGGTTTCTGCTTCATGTTGTGTTATTAGTGCTATCAGAGTATCATATTAGGTTATATTATGCATTCTTCATCATGGGCTCTGTGCATCACAAAAATGGGTCATCCTGCACCTGCCCAGTGCATCTTTTGGAACCTTCTACAGCAGGGGTAGGCAACCCTTCCCCTTTAAGGGCCAAGGGACTTCAGCTCCCAGAAGCTATTGGCCAACATTGCCAACATGGGACTATTGGCCAACATGGCTGAGGCTTCTGGGAGCTGAAGTCCCTGGACCCTTAAAGGGGAAAGGTTGCCTACCCCTGTTCTACAGTATTAGCCCTACACACTTCCAGCAGCCCTATATAGAGACCATCCCACCAAACCTGAAAGTTCCTTCCCCTTCATTGATGCAGAAGCATCAGTAGGAACTATGTTCTTCAGTTTGACTCTTCATCTCATCAGGCCTTCTTCATCCCATTCAGTCCTGGGAATATGCCTAGTAATTTGGCAGTGGTTGTGGCTACAGCATACTTGCCCTCAGGACTTTTCTCTTACTGGTGTCTTTCAAGAAGCGCATCTCCTGTGTTGCCAAGATCCCTTAAGATGATGGACACATGAAGTGTCTTCTCTGCCTCAGTGAAGTTCATGTGGTTGCTTCCTGTGCCCACTGTATTGCCTTCATGCCTCAAATGAAAAGGATTAGAGTTGTGTTTGAAAGCATTCTTGTATGAACAGGCTCTCAGGTTCAATTGCCATGTGGTAGCCCTTTGACATCAGTTGGTACAGAATTGGCTGAGAGATCTTCTGCTTCCATCATGGTCTCTGTGACTAGTTTCTCCATTTGTCTTGCTAGCAAGTGTCCACTCATAAAGTTCAACTCTGTCTGTTGAAGACCACATGGTCCAGCTCTGACAGTTGGGCCACATGCCCATGTCCTTGGATTCTTGGTTGATCCTTAGAGGTGGAGATAGATTTGGTAGCTAAAAGGTGCAAGCATACAAAGAAGAAGAACATCAAGTCCTGCTGAAGATCATGGAGATGGGGGAGAGAGGTTGTAATTCCACCTAGGTAGAAGTTTATGTTGTGTATCACCATCTAGGATCTTAGCCAATGTTTTTTTTTTGTTTTTTGACCAAATGCACTGTCTCCTGCAACGGATGCTTTGTTTCTATGCAAAAGGGATGAAAGAATACTTATAAACATTTTAAAATAGTTGAAAAACATGCTTTTCAAGTGTTGAGAAACCCTGATGAGAAGAATCCTGAACTGATTAGAATAATCACAATTCAGGACCTATTCTGCACAATTTTCACACATTTGTTTCGTGCAGAAAACAATATTCACTAAGCATATGCACAAAACAGCCACATGTGAATTTTGCACGGAATAAGCCCTGAATTGTGAATAGGCTTTGAAAACAGTCTGATTTTCAAAGGCTTTCTTGCAGCAAGGAGAAATTGTTAGAACTACTCATTACTTTCTTCAAGAAGAGAATTAGTGAAGAATTGCGCCCTGAGTGTGCAAAACAAACAAACAAACAAACAAAACATTTTTGTTTACAGAAAACATATGCTTTCTGTGTAGAAATGCCATATTTATTTTTGTGCTGAATAAATTCCTCAAAGAGTTCCATTCTGTTTTGGTTTGTTGTAGTTGCTGTTAGTTGCCTGCAACTTGACTTTGACTCAGTAGTGACCCTGTGGATGAGATATCTCCAAGTCCCTTTGGGCCTTTGCAGATTGCTAGAAATAGTGCAAATTGAGTCCACTTTAACTGCCCTGGCTCAGTGCTAGGGAATCATGGGAATTGTATTTTTTTCTGAGACATTGACCCTTCTCTGTCAGAGAGCTCTGGTGCCATAATAAACTACAGTGTCCACGATTCCCTAGCACTGAGTCAGGGCAGTTAAAGTGGACTCAATTTGCACTATGTCTTCTCTGCTCAGGTCCTGCAGGCCTAGGACTGTATCCTCCCTGATCAAGTCTAACCATCTGACATGTGGTCTTCCTCTCTTTCTACTGCCAGCTTTCCTAGCATCATTGTCTTATTTAATGATTCGTTTTCCCTCAAAGAACACTGAGGGCTCATAACAGGAACCAGAGCTGGCCAAACATATTCAAGAGCACCCTCTTGCCCATTGAAGGCACCCTCTTGCCCATTGAAGAATCTTATTTTGACATTGGTGAGAAGACAGTATCCACCAGAGGGCAGCAGGGCAGCTGAAGGGATATGGGTAAGTCAGTTTGTACACACAGCTTTGTTTTCCATCATTTAGGGGGGTTGCAGACTGCCAGAAATAGTGCAAATTGAGTCCACTTTTAGGGTTAGGGTTAGTGCTAGGGAATCATGGGAATTGTGTTTTTTTTTCTGAGACATTGAGCCTTCTCTGTCAGAGAGCTCTCCCATGATTCCCTAACCCTAACCCTTAAAGTGGATTCAATTTACAGTTTTTACACTATTTCTGGCAGTCTGCAACCCCCCTTAGTTGCCTACTTACTGTCACCATTGGCTTTCTAAGGCAGTTGCCTCACTCTGTCTAATGGTAGTGTTATCCCTGATGGAAATTGCTATGAGCAGCTCTGATTGATAAAAAACAAGGTGGCAAGAATCACAGCTTTAGCCCCCATGAATCAAACAATGAGGCCAGAGTTGTCATATAACTGAGTACTTCCCAGTTATTTGGCTTAGATATACTTTGTGATTGCCTATGTGTTGGGCACTGAAAAATTTGTTCTAACTAGGAAGCCAAAGTAAATAAATGAATGGGCATCTAGGGGGAGAGCTTATTTGTTCTGCACGCTTGTCAGCCCTGCTGGTGTCAATATGAATTAGACATGTGGGGAGCAACTGGGAGGCAGGAGAATCTCTCGATCAAATATGCAGTGCAATGATTTTTGATTTTAGGAAGGAAGGGCCCAAGGGAAAAGCAAAAGAATATCACATATGCACAAAGCATGTATAACATGGAGATACTTTGAAATTGAATTTAGTAGCAACACGGGGCCTGCAACAAAATGTCCCCTTAATGGAGTGTTCCTATTCTGTGTTCCAGCCACCCATGCTGTTATCCAGGATATAGCAATACATTTCCAGTCCTAGATGGTTTTCCATCCAAAAGTATTTCATGTGCACTGAATACCTTGGTATTCCTTAAGGTAGATGTGGGATGTGAGTGGGCACCACAGGCCAATTTCTCCCTGTCCTTTCAAAATCATGCCAGAATATAATTTTGGGGTGGGTTTAGGAGACTTTGGGAGCCACAAAAATGAGGTCAAGCCTTTGTCCTCTTTTGTGTGACTGTTGTTATTTGTTGTTGTGTGCCTTCATTCCACCCCCCCAGACATACAGCAACTCTAATAGCAATAGCAATAACAAGTACATTTCTATACTGCTTATCAGTGAACTAACACTCCCTAAGTGGTTTACAATCTGCAAGCCAATTGCCCCCAACAAGCTGGGTACTCATTTTACTGACCTACAAAAGGATGGAAGGCTGAGTGGACCCTGGAGCCCTGCAGGATCAAACTCACAACCTTGAGGCTGTGAATGGTTGCAGTACTGATATTTAACCATTGGCCACCAGGGCTCCAAAGACAAACCTATCATGGTTTTCTAGGCAAAATGCATTCAGAAGCGGTTTGCCATTGCCCTCCTCTGATGCTGAGAGAGTATGATTTGCCCAAGATTATCCAGTGCAGTTTCATGGCTGT
>CM034704.1:6341514-6361287 GCA_020142125.1 Phrynosoma platyrhinos
ACAACAACAACAACACTGCACATCCCAGGATTGCATAGGACAGAACTGTGGCAGTTAAAGTGGAATCATAGCATTGTATAATTGTGTGATTTGAATAGGCATTCATTCATTTATATGCTGCCTTTCTCTTGGAGAGGGACCCAAGGCAGTTCACAAAAGGAATCAATAAAACTTGACAATAAATTTTTAGGACAATTAAAATCATTATATTAAAACTGTGTAAAATTATTTTTAAATCATACGAAAGTTTTCAAAAAATTTAAAGCACATAGCTTAATAAGCTTAATATGAAGCCTCCTTGCAAAGTGTTTACATGTTGAAAGCCTCCTTAAACAAAAAAAGTTTTTTCCTGTTGGGGAAAGCCACTGAGAAAGCTCTGTCTCATGTTCTCAACAAGCAAGGCTGTGATGGTGGAAGGACCAAGAGAAAATCCTCCACTGTGGGTATTAAGATTCTGGAAAGTATCCTAGATTGTTACACAGTGATCATAACTATTGTAAGCAGCTCAGGCACATCTTATCACCTTCAAACACACTGGTCCATATTCATGCTGTGTGAGGACCAGCACTGATCATCTATTCAGATTAGGGTAAAGAGATTTTTCCCTGCATTTTTTTTTGTTCTGTTGGCTCGTATCCCTTCATTGTATTTGTTGGTTGGTTTGATCAGGTAACCAAAATAAATTGCATTGTTTTCATTGCAAAATAGTGGTGTTAAAACTGAGAGGCATGAGGTTATCTTTCTCAACAGGAGGTCAGTTACAGCTTGAAACCTGGCCTAGCTAAGCCAGTATGGGGTAGGACCCAGGAATGGTAGGGGGGACTGAATAAAGCTTGAGTCTTTTGAGCATCTAATAATTTAATCTTTTAATCCAGTTGAACAAATTGTGCAATTCCTCCTCCTGCAGCTGCACTATTATTTCCCCAGCTTTTTGAGAGGCTGGGAGAAAGGGAAAACAAATAAAAACACACAACCTCCCTTCTGAAAGTAAGAAAGAAAGAAAGAAAGAAAGAAAGAAAGAAAGAAAGAAAGAAAGAAAGAAAGAAAGAAACCCATCTTTCCCATTTGTCATCAATTAATGGAAAGGACAAGGGAAGGAGAACAGACATCCCAGAGATGACAGATGCCTTCACTGAGATGACTGTGGGAACCTTCCCAGCTATGCCACTCCATCTCTCCTGACAGGAGGCCGAGAGGAAACAAGTCCCGTTTTTATAATCCTTGTGATTTACGTGGGTCAGCTGAAATTGCTTCAAAAATATTTATGCATGCATGACTATATCAACATAGACTATAGGCTCCAAGTGCCATTCTACTAATGGTGATAATGACCATGTCCTACTGAAACCTGATTTTTTATAAAAAAAATAATGTGCCTCACAGAGGTTTCTCTTTTAGACAAATAAACAAACAGTGTCCTTAGATGATGATGTGTATCGCTAACCCCAACACTTTCTTCTTCCAGATTATATCTTTGTCACCCCTGTCAAGGTGGACTCCAGTGGATCATACATCTCACACAATGTTTTGCACAGCACCACGAGGAAAAAGAGAGCGGCCCCAAGCTCAAAGAGTTCCTTGCACTACAGATTTTCAGCATTTGGACAGGAACTGCACTTGGAGCTCCAGCCTTCTGTCTTTTTTAGCAACAGTTTGACAGTCCAGGTGCTTGGAAAAGATGGCATCATGAATTCTCAGGAAAATGAAGTTGAACAGTGTTTCTATCAGGGATTTATAAGGAACTATAGCTCTTCTTCAGTTGCCATATCTACATGCGTAGGCTTGGTAAGTGTGTACTGTCTCCTTAAGTACAACCCAGCCTCCAGACTCTTGTTTTGAGAAAATCTGCCCTATGCCTCTATTAAGACCCTGCTAAGGAAATCTATCAAAACCCTTGTCGATAAGCCAGTTATGTTACGCATACCTGTATGGAGCTTGAATTCTAGAATTAAAGTTCAGCAGACATTTTTTTTTACAAAGTCCTGCAACATCCTTCCCTCATTGTCTGGCTTATCCATGCAATTATATCCAGAAAGAGAGCTTTGGTTACAGATCATATTGTTCCAGGCTAAACCAGTAGCTATTTTCAGTTGGGTTTTGAAGAGGCAGGCTTGATGAAAATGCGTTGAGAGCAAATGTTAATCTGTGGGAATTTCTTTTGTGCACAGTGTATACATGCAGCAGTGTGTAACTGGCTGGAAATGTTCCAGATTCTGCCTGAATGTCAGTATCAGGGAGAGGAAGTGTGTTGGACTGCAACTTGTCTCTCACCCTAGGCTACGTTGGCTATGGCTGATATGAGTTGCTGACCAACAACATCTGGAGGGCCATACGTTCCCCATTCCTGCTGTATAGGTATGCATAATGCATATTCTTTATTCTTACTTTTGCCATTACCACATATTTGCTTATAAGAACCATATTTGCAGCATGAATCTCAGCTGTTATCCACAAAGATTGCTTTGTGATTCCAAGCACTCAGCTACTCATTCCTCCAGTGTGGGTGGGGGCATCTACATTTTATTATGCACTCTGGCTGGATTTGGCATTGCTGTCCGTCTTCAGTACAGCTTTGTAAGCAAATACCCACACATATGCAGAATCTGGAATAGTGAGATGCCAGGGTTTGATTCGTATCACCTGAGAGAATCATATAGCCCTCCAGATGATGTCGGGCTGCAAGTACCATCAGCCCTAGCCAGCATAGTCAGTGGCTGGGAGTTGTGGTCCACAAATATATGGAGGACTGTATGATTTCCACCTACATTTATAGGGAAAAGAAGAAGCTGCTACTCATGGATGGAATAACATGAGACCACTCAAGTTGAGTGCCAGAAGGTCATTAAGGAAGGTGCTTTGCTGTGTTTTGTGCTTTATACTCACAAAGTAGCCATTTCACTAACCTTATTTCTTTCGCTATTCCAATAATTCCTAAAACTTCAAAGTACTTTTAGTAGTTTTAGTATCTATATTTTCAGAAACCAGTACATCCTTGCTCCTGTTTCTAGTAGATCACTCTACCTTTATTTACCTTTTAGGGATAGATTTCTTGTCACAATATTGTTACTTTTGTAATCTCTCTCCCCCCCCAGGAAATTAAATCTCTAGGGAGTTGGTGGTAGCGAATACATCCTATCTGTAGCATAGCTACATATGTTAAAACAAGATCTTAGATGCAGTTCCCCACCTAATATTTCATATTGTTCTGATTAAACTGTGTATAACATATTGTAGAAGAGGTATTTTTTGTGCATGAGAAAAGATATAAGATTGAATTCTTACTTGGATCCCTCTGAAATTACTGTGAGAAGTTAATCACAACAGACTTCATTCCCATTGATTTCATTCGGACCTAGTTGCAACTATTTTGGTATGCATCCAGTTCATTGTTGCTACCATGAGTTTTAAGTTTATACACTTGTAAAAAAGATGATCTTCTTTGTGGTGGCACCCTAACTTTAGAATGTCATCTGTAGTCTTGATTTCTTTTGGTGTCCTTTCTACTGAGATATTAATTTCATTTACTCTTAAAAAAAATTAATTTGTATATCTGCTTGCTGGTTGAATAGTTTTGTCAATTAATTTGTTATTTTCGTGCTATTGTGTATTATTTATAGTCAATGGTACTACAAACCATTGAAGGGAGACCCAGCATTGTGTAGCCCGGCATGGTGTAGTAGTTTGAACATTGGACTAAGGGCCTTTGCAGACTGCCAGAAATAGTGCACATTAAATTGAGGCACTGCCCTGGCTCAGTGCTAGGGAATCATGGGAACTGTAATTAATGTGGCACCAGGGCTCCCTGACAGAGAAGGCTCAATGTCTCAGGAAAAAAATACAATTCCCATGACTCCCTAGCACTGAGCCAGGGCAGTGCCTCAATTTAATGTGCCCTATTTCTGGCAGTCTGCAAAGGCCCTAAGACTCTGGAGATCAGGTTTTGATTCATTGCCTGGCCTTGGAAACTCACTAGGTGATGTTGGGTGAAACACACACTCTCAGCCCCAGAAACTGCTGTGATAGGTTCACCTAAGGGTTGCCATAAGTTGGAAATGACTTGAAGGCACACAACAGCAAACCTTTGAAGGATCCCTTACGGATGAAGGGTACTATATAAATTTTAAAAATAGTACAAAATAACATATGTCAAGATAAAGGCATACAGTATGCAACTACTGGTAAAGAGAATTCTGCAGTATGTAGCAATAGAGAAGTTGGGACCTGCGAAGTGATTGTGGAATGAGAATGGTCATGTTATAAAAGCAATGCCAATGAGAAATGCAGAAGAGTACTTATACCCTAAAGTTGCCAGATCCCATCTGATCTTGGAAACTAAGCAGGGTCAGCCCTGATTAGTACTTGGATGGGAGACTGCTTGTTTAGTTCTGGGGATGCAAAAAACTGCATTTCTTTGTTGCATGCTTAAACTTCCTTCTAGGAATAGTTTTGATAGGGATACTGCCTCTGTTTAGAAACTCTTTTTTTGGTATTATTTCTACAAGTCAAATTTCTTGACCTTAGCTCTGTTATTCAAAACCAGAGAGTAGGTCCAGTTCAATAAGATACCATTACGAATGGCCTCAAAAGTCATTTGTAAAATCAAGAGTATAAAATCATTTTTAAATTTTTAAAGAATAGATCAAGTAGAATTAGCAGCAAAATTGACAGAGTTGCACTCCCATTCTTTTTTCTCTTGATGATCATGCGTTGAGGTGACCAAGATGGATTCTGTTCAGTGGCAGCAGATAGATTCCATATCACTGGGGTGCCAAATCCACTCTTAAGTTTTACTTTGAATTTTAAAGGAGCTATCCTAGGTACTAAACCAGCTTGGATAGTATTTAGAACCTTGAATAGCTCCTTTGAAACTCAATCTAAAACCTGGAGAGTTCAGCACTTCACTGACTTGGAAGCCATCAGTCATCAATGAATGAACCAGTCTGAAACATGAACTGAAAGGATCTAAATAATTAATGTCTACCACTGTGCCACCACAACTTTTGTTGTTGTGGTGTTGTTACTTGGCAACAAGCTGGTTTCAACTTATGCTAATCTTATGAATGAGAGACCTCCAAATACCATGTTATTAACACAGCCCTGATCAGGGCATGCAGACTGCAGGGCCTGGCTTCCTTAAGTCTATCTACCTGTACTGCAGTCTTCTTGTCCTACTCCCTTCCATTTTACTGAGCATTATGTTTGTTTACAATAAGTTGCATAGTGCCATGATATGTCCAAAGTATCATAGCTTCGGTTAGTCATTTTGGCTGTTAGGGAGAATTCAAGCTTGATTTGCTCTCAGACCCATTTATTTGTCTTTTTGGTCAGTTATGGTATCTACAGAATCCTTCTCCAGCACCACATCTCAAAGGAGTTGATTTTCTTCCTGTCAACTTTCTTCACTATCCAGTTTTCATAACCTTGCACAGATCTTGGAATTATCATGGCATGGATGATCCCAACTTTCCACTTTCTTCCTTGACTTTCTACAATATCATGTATCTTTCCTATTTTCTGCTACTAATAATTGTGTTATCTGCATATTGAAATTATTGATATTCCTTCCTCCAGTCTTCACACCTCCTTCCTCTGAGTTTAATCCAGATTCCTATATGATACGTTCTGCCTCTGAATTAAACAGATAGGTTTATAAAGTACAGCCTTGTATGACCATTTGGAAACTATTCTGGTTTCCTATACTAGATTCTGACAGTGGCCTCTTGTTCTTGTTATAAAGGGAAAGGATGGTGGAAAATTATTATTGGAATGAAAGGCCTGTCAGAGCCTTTACTTCAGTCACAGTCGTAGGTTGGTGAATGGGAAAGAATCAAATTACAGGCATAAATATGGGTTTGAAAATCCTTAACATTAGGCACATGGAAATACACTCTATGACAGCACAAGCCTGAATCTTTCTAAATTAATCTAAAAGAGAAAAATATGGGAGGGAGACATGTTGTGGCATGTCCTCTCTTATCAAAGAACAGACAGGAAGAGAGAGTGGAGGGGTTCATTTGGGGCCAGTTCTTTTCCTTTTACAACAGGAGTTAGTAATTAACCTTACTTAATTAACCCCAACTGAACTAGACAATGTTATCTGCCTGTTGGGATAGGTAGCAGACGGAGGAAGGAAAAGCAATCAGGAAAGAAAAGATCCTAATTCCTCTCTGTCTGAGCCATCTCATTCCTAGTGAACAAGAGAGCAACAAGAACAAGTGCACAAGCTGTTGTTTCTTCCAACAGTCTTGAGTATAGTTTATGCATCAAGACAGTCAAGTGCTGTGATCTACCCATTTCTTTTAGAATGAGCCATAGTTTTTTCATGAGTTACACCAGTGAGTCCCAAACTTTGCACCTCCAAGTGTTTGGGACTTCAACTCCCAGAAGCCCTAGCCAGCTTGGACAACAGTCAGAAATTCTGCGAGTTGAAGTCCAAAACATCTGGAGAACTAAAGTTTGGGAATCACTGATCTACACAAGCAAAGGCTTTGCTGTAATATGTAAAGTACAGGCACCAGTAAACTGCTTCTAAATGTTTTTAACCATGACAATCTATGATCAGACTACCTACGATGGTCTGTCCTACTTGAAAATAACAGATTTGGGCCAAACAATGTTGAAAAAATTATGTCAAATAGGCTACTTACAGATCCTAAAAGTGCCTCTACATACATTTTCAAAAGATGACATGTTGTTTTAAAACACTCACAATAAATATCTATGTTTATGATTATAGCACTAATAAGTCTACTCAGAATTATGTGTACTTCCAACATGTTTACTCTGAAGCACAGTGCTTTGAGTGTTGGACTATGACTCTGCAGACTAGGGGTTGCAAGTCATACCCTCTCAATCTCAGAGGAAGGCAATAGCAAATCTCCTCAGAATAAATCTTGCAAAGACAACTCCATGATAAAGGCGCCTTAGGGTTGCCATAAGTAAAAGATGACTTGAAGGCACACAACAACCCATTTGGACATACATTATTCTGATCAGGCCCTTATGGACATCCACCATCCGTACCCATCTCCTCCCCCCCCCCCACCACTACATTTTGTCACTTGGTTGCCCTTTCCTATTTGCTTTGTTCACTGCAATTAAACTGAAAGTGGTGTTGCTTCTACATGGTTGGTAGCACTAATCTTTTCATTGTTCCTTTCATTAGCAGTAGCTTCTCCCCAAGAAAACTGCAGTGACCCATTCTTTGAAGCATGGAACATCACAATGTGATTTGGAAGCAATTGTATTTCAATAGACTGCAGGGATTCTTTGATCTCACTTGTGTAGGGGTGTTTTGTGTGTGTGTGTGTGTGTGTGAGTGAGTGAGTGAGTGAGTGAGAGAGAGAAAGAGAGAAATGGAGAGAGAGCTGAGAGAATACAGACATTCATTTGTTTGCTTGTTGCTTTTGCCCACATAGATGATTAACAAAAAAGAAGAAAACCCTGTGTGCAATCTAAGAAGGAAAAAGGATGACCTGTAGCTTGTGTCTACAAGATTTATTCATATTGTTATTTTGCTTTACACTTGCCAACAGAAGTAGAACATTTTTATAGGGACTCTGGCTACTTTTGCACTGCAGAAATAATGCCATTTGAGACCACTTTAACTGCCATGGCTCAGTGCTGTGAAATTGTGAGATTTGTAGTTTGCTGTGGCATCTGCCCCAGCCACTTGTCCTGACTCTGGTGGGAGCGCAGCTGGATACAGAACTGGGGCCAGCAGAGGGTGTGAGTGCTCGGCTGATGGAGGGGTTTCCTCTCCAGGCTGATGAGGCTCAATGCCACCACCTAACCATCTTGGATGTGGGGATGGGGGCTCCCATCTTTCCAGCAGCAGTGAGTCCTCCTTCAACCGGAGGGGGCCTTACAGCCCTGCCTTGCAAAGCGGGCCCGCCATCTTGGTTGCCCACATGGGTGCAGCCATTTTGCCTCCACTGATGGGAGTTGACTTTGCAGCTCTGAGCCTTCATGCTCCATGACCACTGCCTGGTGGAACCTCCTGTCCACTGTGACGGGGACTGGGGGCTCCAGTAACCAGGTGGGGGGCTGGAGTTCAAGCCCAAAATGACCAACAAGATTCCCAGGCTGCTTACACTGCCACAACAACTACCAAAGCAGGTGAAGGGGGCAAGGGAGGGGGCCGGCACCCAAGGGAGGATGGATCCTCAGGCTCCAAAGGAGAGACAAGGTCCTACTTCCAGGCAAGTGGCCCAAGAACAACAAGCTCTTCCTCAAGAAGTGCAGGCACACCTGTCTCCACTCATCAGATGAAGAAGAGGGGGAAGAAGAGGGATCAGATGGTTCCATTTCTGATTCAAGGGAGGGTGAGGTCTCTGAGGATGAGGGGGCAGAGGGTGACTCTGAGGATACCCCATCCTCTGCCCATCTTTTCAAGGTGGAGGACTTTCCCATGTTGTTGAGAAAAATAGTCAGGGCCCTGGACATTGAACTCCCTGCAGACAACCCCCCCACAGGACTCTGATCTCCCCCGGGTGGGAGAGGACCTGTTCCACATACCTCCTACTTCCACCCAGGAGATTCCTTGCCCAGCTAACTTCATGCAGGTCATCACTGAAGAGTGGTGCAAGCTAACGGCCAACAGGTCATGTCATGGCTCTGTTAAAAAGCTCTACAATTTCCCACGACTGATCGTGGACAAACTGCAGGTCTCCCTGGTGAATGTATGTGTATTGACCCTGGTCTCCTCGGCAGTTTTCTGCAAAGAAGGTGAAGATTCCTTCATGATTGTAGAAGAAAGAAAGGCTGAGTAAGCTTAAAGAAGGCACATGAGAACTTTTCTATGGCCATCAGGGCAGCAGTTGCTTCCTCCTTAGTGGCTAGGGTCTCCCTCTAATGGATTACCGGGTCTCCTTGAGGATCCTCCTACATCCCAGATCACACAACGCCAATCTATGAACAAGTTGACCAAAGCCACTGCCTACACAGCATATGGCACCTTAGATACAGTGTAACAGTGTGCTAGCGCCCAGGCTGCAACAATAGCTGTCCACTAGATATAATAATAATAATAATAATAATAATAATAATAATAATAATAATAATAATAATAATAATAATAATAATATCTGGCTTTCACCCCATACCTGGGCTCCAAACCATTTGGAAACTTCCCCAGCCCTGTCTTGGTGGAGGACAAAGACAAAAAGAAAGACTGATAAAAGAGAGGAGGATAGGCATTCAAAAGCCAAACACCACTTCTTTCGTTCCTCCAGATCCTCCTATTCAGCAGTCTATTCTTCCTTTCAATCAAGGGACTATAGGCCTTCTAAACAACATTGGGAGGACTTCAAGTCACAGCCAAAGTCAAGGTCAGGCTTCTCCTCCAAGACCTCCTCCTCAGCATCAGCAGCACAAAAACAACCAAGTCTGACAGGACACCACCAGTAGGAGGTCATCTTCAGGGGTTTGTCAGTGTCTGGAAGACTTCAACGTCAGACCAAGATGTGCTGGAGACTCTTTGATATGGCTACTGGATAGAATTTTTCCATAAACATCATGACAAATTCATCCCTTCTCCCAGACCCCCCCCCAACAAACACCACCTCCTTCTGGATGCAGTAGACCAACTATTTTGCCAAATTGGCAAAATTTGTTTTGAGATTTGCCATTACCTTCCCCTGAGACTGAGAGCATGGTCACCCAGTGAGTTTCATGGCTGAGTCAGGAATGGATCCCCGCTCTTCAGAGTCACAGTCCAGCATGCAAACCACTATGCCACACTGGCTCTCTGATGCTGCCCTACCTTGCAGTATTTTATTGCAGATGTCATTTTCATTCCATTTCTTATGGTTTAGACTGGAGGCAATGTTGAAGATGTCCCTGGTAAGCAGGAACCTAATTCTTGTAATGAAATAGTGCTTTATGTAGACATAGCCACAATATAATTTCCTTGGATTAAAAAACAAAAACAAAAAACGATTAGGTTACTGTCTGCCTTTTCGATTCTATCTGTGGGGAAAGAGATTTTGCTTCTTTCTTGCCAAATTATTATTATTTTTTTTGGCAGATCTACACTTACATTTAAGGTGCACAGCAAGCATTCTGTACTGGCGTACTCTGACATTGATTTGACTAGCTGTGCTGTGGACTGCTGAAAGCTAAATTAATTTTGGTTTCAAACAGTAGGGAATAAGCTAGAAAAGTACCAATTGTACTAAAATCTTTTTTTTTTTAAAAAAAACAGCCTATAAAGTTGGAAATTGCACTGATAAGAAACAGGTCAAATAGGAATTATGCTCAGGATTTCAGGTGATAACAGTAAATGTCATATTGCTGAAATATTTCCCCAATCTACTTCAACTGCTGTTAGGAAAAAACAACCTGTCAGCTTTTGGAAGAAAAAAATATTGATATATGGATTTCCAGATGATATCAATGTTGAAAAATAATAATATTAGGCAGACATGTCTTTGTTATGCCTACATTTTCTGAATAAGCTTTTTTCAGGTACCAAAAATAGATTATTCAAGTGGATCAAAGAAGCCCACTATGGTATGGCAGGGAGAGTTCTCAGAGATAGTTCCCTAGAAGCATCAACAGCTCTGTACATTGAATGTGGGGAGAATTGGGGTGGTTATTCCTAACATCTTTTGATTTTTCTGAAAGTCTGAACAGACCATGTGTGTGCACACGTGTCTGTGTGTGTGTGCGTGCATGCCTGCCTGCCTGCCTGCCTTCAGTTTGCTTGTCGACTTACGGTGATCTCATGTATTTCATGGCATTTTCTTAGGTAAGGAGTACTCAGAGGTGGTTCTGCCAATTCCTTCCCCTGAAATATAGTCTATTCATTGGTGCTCTCTTATCCAAGTACTAACTCGGGCTGACCCTGCTTAACTTCCAAGATTTGATGGAATCTGGTGCCTTTAGGGTATTTAGGTGGACCCTATGCATGCTTAAATTGTTGATGGATCAGATTACATAATCTGTGTGATAAATAACCTTTGTAGTAAATATGGCAAAGTAGGACATTATTATCTATTCTATAACTAGGCCTAATGAAGAGTTCTGGAGAATGCAAAACTCTTCTGCAAAGATTGAAAGTGTCCAATAATAGTATTATCAAATCCTGGTTTTAAAATTTTCTGTTATGCTGCAAAAGTAATGAAGCCTTTGTTGTGTTACAGTTTTCATGCTTTAATTTCATGATTGGAAAAAGGGAATTCATTTCAAGCTAATAGTTAGCTTGAAATGAATTCCCTTTTTCCAATCATGAAATTAAAGCATGAAAACTGTAACACAACAAAGGCTTCATTACTTTTGCAGCATAACAGAAAATTTTAAAACCAGGATTTGATAATACTATTATTGGACACTTTCAATCTTTGCAGAAGAGTTTTGCATTCTAAGCTTTGAGTCGTCTTTCCCCTTTGCAGCTACTAGGAGTTTGGGGTAAGTTTTAAGATAAAGAGGAGTTCAGCTCCCCTTCTGTTAATTCAAATTGTATGTGTGTACCTTGGCTGATTGCAATGAATGAAAGAAACAGTTCTGGAAGACCAGGGTCCATTTACACCATACAATTACAGGGCTATCATTCCACTTTAACTGCCATAGTTTAATACTGTGAAATCCTGGGATTTAGAGTTGAGGAAAGGGAATTGAAAATTTTCAGTCAATGAGTTCTAGTGACTCCTCAAACTGCATACTCTAGGGACCTTATCCCACGGGGCCAAAAGCAGCAAGAATCCACATGGAATCAGGCGCTATAGCGCTATAGTTTTCCGGGTGATCCCACGATGTCGCTCAGAATCGGCTAAGAATTAGGCGCTATAGCGCTATAGTTTTCCGGGTGATCCCACGACGTCGCTCAGAATCCGCTAAGAATCAGGCGCTATAGCGCTATAGTTTTCCGGGTGATCCCACGACGTCGCTCAGAATCCAACAAGAAACTGCTCGGAATGCAGCATCATTCGGGTTCTTTTGAATGCCCGGTGTCAGCGGGCATTGCAATAGCGCTACCTTATCCATAGCGCTATTATAGCGCTAGCGCCATATTATACTAGCGCTATAGTACTGCGATGATGCTCATATCGGTTTCTTGCCACTTTTGAGAGCAGCGTGGGATAAGGTCCTAGAGGATTGCATAGGATGTTGCCATGCCAGTTAGAGTGAAAACATAGTGCTACAATTGTGTAGTGTCAATGGGCCACTGATAACTGACCTTTCATCTAGTTTGGCCCTTGGAGACACTACTGGCAAAAGTCCAAAGCGTCGGAAGAAATAAATAGACAGACAAAGTCAAAATATAAATATCTCAGTGGCTTTTCTCTCTTTCTCTGAGTGAAAATGAGAGAGAGAAAAACATAACACCCTCAGAAAGTGGAATATGCTTATAGAGAGGGGGGAAAAAAAGGAAATGTGTTCTGCACCATGTTCCTAACTTTGCATTGAAATATTTTTTTTTCTCTTCAAAGGGATTTTGGATGTAGGATGTTATTATCCATTCCATATGCTTTAGATTAGTGTAGTCCAAACCGCAGGAAATGTTTAAAGTTAATATTGTAATTGAAAATGTTTTTTTATAGGTAAAAATACATTAAAAAGTCACAATTAAGAAAATCTGCCAGTAGTTGG
Source organism: Phrynosoma platyrhinos (assembly GCA_020142125.1). Lineage (NCBI taxonomy): Eukaryota > Metazoa > Chordata > Lepidosauria > Squamata > Phrynosomatidae > Phrynosoma > Phrynosoma platyrhinos. The sequence continues at coordinate 6,354,106 of CM034704.1, forward strand.
AAACTCTGACAGATGAGAAGGCTGGGAAAGATTCTAAGTGAGGAAGGAAAATTCAGAAGCGTAGCACCTGTTATACTAAAGGTTTCTTTATGCGTGAATAAGAGAAAGTGAGGCAGAGCAAATTCACTGTGAAAACAAGTGTTGTGTTTTGTTTGATAGTAATACACCACTGTTGATCATGTTAAACCACATTTTTTAAGTAAATGGAGGGCTCAGAAGAAGTCTGGATTTGATCCTGTGGTCAGAACTGAGAAATATAACTTTTTTGAATGAAAACTCTAAAATGGAGAGCATGCTATCTGGAAGAGTCTGAGAGCCACCATCCCATGAAATAACATTTGCAAGTTGTCATTCCAATCCTGACTAGAGATTCCAGTCTCTCCTGTGGAAACTCCCCCCTTCATGCAAATAAACATGGGTCTTTCTCTCCCATCTTTTCTAGAGGGTAGTACCAGTGATGTAGTCAATTCTTTTACTCCACGTCTCAAGTTAAGTCTCAAGTCCTTGCAAGATACTTTCAAGCTGAGTCTCAAGTCTGGGAGCCAACTCTAACAGAAAAAGAGGTGTTGGTAGGGTGTGTATATGTGTGGGGTGGATTCCAATAACTAGAAAATCAAGAAGACATGCATAGAGTTAGGTATTGCCTTTTGGAAAAATGAGGTCTTCTTACTCAGCAGTCCCGCTAATGTGTCCTCATGGCACATTAGCGGGGCCTTCTAAAGCTTTGAAGCTTTAGAATTTGCTGTCTGCCCACCTCCAAAGAAATGTTATGAGTGCATTATAGTACTGAACCAAGGTGAGAAAGTCAGTCGCTAAAACTAAACAAATTGTGAATTGAGTCAGTGTGTCATTTATTGCCGAGTCAAGTCCCAGTTGAGTCATTGAAGGGACTTAAGTTCAATTTGAGTCCAAGGCAATTGACTGAGGGCCTTTGCAGACTGCCAGAAATAGTGCACATTAAATTGAGGCACTGCCCTGGCTCAGTGCTAGGGAATCACATTATTGTATTTTTTTTTTTTTTTTTTTTTTGTGAGACATTGAGCCTTCTCTGTCAGAGAGCTCTGGTGCCACAATAAATTACAGTTCTCATGATTCCCTAGCACTGAGCCAGGGCAGTGCCTCAATTTAATGTGCACTATTTCTGGCAGTCTGCAAAGGCCCTGAGTCTGTGTCATTGGGTAATACTTGTAGAATCAGGCAAAAGCAAACTTCTTCAGCCTCTCTTAGCTCCTGTGTTCTCCCTCATAGATAACATTTGCCATCTTGACCACACACTGATGTTCTTTGGCCACATGGGTCCTGGCTTATACCTGTGGAATGTTGGAAGGTATGCACAAGTTGCCCAGCCCTGTTTCTTATTCTGACCATGTGTGAGGAGGCTGTTTAGATGGAGTTGTGTATAATACTACACTTGGTACACAATGTGGTAAGCCAGCACAGTAGCACTGCTCATTCTGCTGATTTGGGACCCAAAGTGTTGTATGATGGCCTTATTTCCAGAGAGGAGATAGAAGCACAGGAAAAGGAATACTTGTAATTAAGACCAGTGTCAGGTAACAGTTGTATCTAGCAGAAGTAGATGCAAAAAGAGTTTTATACAGGGTACTTCCAAACCACCATGAAATTAAAGATTATGGATGTTGCTTCTTCACAAGGGATCCTCCCAAAGCCACTATCAAATCATAGGTCATCTCTATATCCTGTGATTTGGTGGTGGTTTTGTTGGCATCTCATAAAGCTGTGGAAAGATCCATGTTTTGTGTCCATGTTCTTGTGGTGCAAGTGCTATGTCTGTGTGTTTTTTGTTCTTTTTTTTTTTAGTGTGGACATTATGTTGATATATAATATAAGCTTTAGTTTGAAGATGGCTTGTTATGCATATTCATATCCGTTCATGATGTACAAGTACATGTTACCCATGCTATTTTGTGACAGGCTGCAACAACAAAGCAGCCATTTTGTGCTTAGGTGGAAATATATGGTGTATCTGCACTACTTTGTTGTATACACTCCATACTACTTTAAATGTCATGGCTTCATCCTACAGAATACTGGGATTTGTAGTTTGGCAGGATATTAAGAATTAATTTATTCCCCCGAGCTCTACTTCTCAAGGTACCTTAGATGCTTGCCAGGTCTATAGAATTTAACTACTGTAATCTCTAATCCAGGGGTAGGCAACCTTTTTCGGTCCTGGGCCAGTTCCCCGAAGTCCTCGTCTCCTCTGGGCTGAGGGGGGGGGGGGAATGGCGGCACGTGCGCTCACCATCCACCACCATGCACGACCCTCCCGCATGCGTTGCCGTTGCCACTGCCGCCATGCATGTCGCAGCCGCCATTTTGAATTCCAAAAATGCATGAGAAAACGCACGGCGGCAGTGGTGTGTGGTGGTGGCGGCAGTGGGCCTCCTGGGCCGGTAAGTCCGGTGACTTGGGCCGGAATCGGCCCGGGGGCTGTAGGTTGCCGGCCCCTGCTCTAATCTCTATGTTACCTTGCTACCTTGTAAGTACAGTCAGCCCTCCACACCACAAAATTTTTATCCACAGATTCAAGCATCCACAGATTCAAGCATCAAGCATTTGAAATTATTTTAAAAATACATAAATTGTAAAGAGGAAACCTTGATTTTGTCATCTTATATAAGGGGCACCATTTTACTATGCCATTGTATTTAATGGGACCTGAGCATTCATGGATTTTGATGGAAATAGAATGTCTGCTTTGCAAGACCCAACCTTTACAATTTTGTTGGGCTGCTTTGCCTGTTCCTGCAACTAAGGGGGGTTGCAGACTGCCAGAAATAGTGCAAATTTAGTCCACTTTTAGGGTTAGGGTTAGGGTTAGGGAATCATGGGAACTGTATTTTATTGTGGCACCAGAACTCTCTGACAGAGAAAGCTCAATGTCTCAGAAAAAAAACAAACAATTTCCATGATTCCTTAGCACTAACCCTAACCCTAAAAGTGGACTCAATTTGCACTATTTCTGGCAGTCTGCAACCCCCCTAAAAGAGGAGCCCTTGAAGAGGATCCATGAGACCAAATGTTCTATGTATAACACATAAACATAGGGAATTTGCCTTACATATTTTCTGACACCTTTTCTGTCTATCCTTTATAATTCTCTGTTCTGACTAGCAACAGCTTTCTGGGGGCTCCAGAGCTTGGAGTCAGTTAATCAAAATTATTTTGTAACCCATAATTAATAATAATAATAATAATAAAATAATAAAATTTATTTATACCCCGCTTAAATGAAGACAATCTAAGCGGCTTTCAGGATGGAACTAACAATATTGTTATGGATGTGTAATTTGGAGTTATGCATTTGTGATTTATTTATATTCATGATCTCTCCATATTCAATAGTGCAGGGAATATGTGGGGATGATGAAAGTCCTCCAATTTTTACTTTTGGGGCAGCCATGGCTGCAAGCAATGGGGGTCTGTTCTCCGGTTGATCTAGAAGCAGCACTTTCCACCCCTTTCCTGTGAGCAATTTCTGGTGTGGAGAGGAATTATTACAGGGATCCAACTTTTGAAAGTCACCAGAGATTGCTCATGGGGCAGGGCTGAAATATCAATCTGCTGCAACCCAATTAACAGGAGAACAGACCCCCATTGTTCACAGTGGCTGCTGACTGTTAAATCAGGATGGGGGCCAGTCAGGTTGGAAGATGCTACTCAGCTAAGCAACTAAAGTACAGATGTAACTAAGTATAGCATGTAAGTATACCATGATGGTCAGTCCAGGTCAAGTTCACAGCATAATGCTCTGGACTGGCCCGGAATTAAGTTGCATGGCTAGAATCCTACATGCTATACTTAGCATGTGATCACACACACCGGACCAAATCTGGTACACCACATGGTTGTGCACACAGGCCAGTTGGACCAACACCACATCGGCCCCACTTGCCCATCCCCTTGTTCCCAATGCCACTGTCATTGCCTCATTAACCAAGTAGCTGCCCGCAAGAGTCTGCCAGTACAGTTGCTTCTGCTGAGGTCAGAATGGGGTTCCCAGACATGTGGTCATCAAGGAGGGGGTCACTCTGCCCCTTCTTTGTTGATCACATGTCTTGGCACCCTATTTTGACCTCAGCAGAAATGCTGGTGCCAGCCAGTCTCTCACAGGGAGCCACTTTGCTGGTGAGGCAATGGCAGTGGCAGATCTGAAGAAGATCCATCCCCTTCCCTGTGCTGGTCAGCACAAGGTGATAGCACTGCATTTGCTATCTGGACAATAGGATTGGGTTGAATTGGACCTGGTCCAGCCATCCAGACAGCCAAGAGAACCAGAGGATCTCCCAAGTTTCCTGGAAACTCTAGAGTAAACTGTTGTGTTCTTTGAAGCTGGATTAATGCCTTAAAATTTTTAATGCTGTAGATGTGGCCATACATCATTTGAACAAGTTGCATTGGGACTAGGGTGAGCCCAGTGTGTATCCTTATTTTAGACAAGCCGAAAGATAAACAACAGATTTTTTAAATTAAAAAAATAGTTATTATAATTGTCATAATGTCAATGATGATAAGAGTTTGGGTAATGGACAAAGATTCATGTTACTTTTAATTTATTATATTTGAGGAAGAATTTATTTTTGGGCCCATTTTCAGTCATTTTAACTGCTTTTTTAATTTAAAAGAAAATACCACTAACATGCAATCAATGATTAATTGATTTTTTTAAAATATTCACAAAATTAATGTTATGCTATTAACTAATATAAGATAATCTAACTAATTATTCTCTGATACTCTACATTGGCTGCTTAGTTGTGTAAGCATAACAAAATAATGTGTCCTGGTTATTTAAAAGCCAGCTGTCGATCAAATGAAGGAGATCTGTTCACCTGCTGGTCAGGGAACAGGCAGTTCAATGATTAAGTTATTTATAATTGTGAGATGAATGGGAATGTAGTTGTAGTGTTGTTGCTGTTTTAGCAGGAGTTTGCCAAAACGTGTAACTCTCTTTATATTTGACATGGAAACAGCTTGAGGTCTATTTCATAAAACAAAAACAAAACCTTGGTTGTAGAAGAGAGCAAAACTGACAGATCTTTCTATTAAGGCTAAGGGCTTTTGAGTACTTAACACTTTAAAAAATGTTTCTTGTGTATTCAACTATGTTCATGAAGAATTTTGGTTGCCACCTCTTTTTTTTCTTTCGGAGAGACTATTGTCTATAATTGTTACATGACAGGCAGGTACAACATGGTCCTTGCCATGCTAAGAATAGTGGCAGCTATTGAAATTCGAATAGTGCAAATAGTTGACTTTTTCAGTTTATTCCAAACTTCTTTTCTTTCTATTTGGAAATTGAATTTCAATTAAAGAACACAGGAGAAATGGGAAACTGTCTCCTCATTTCTGTAAAGCAGAAGATAGCATTTGATATAACTATATATAACTATACACTGAAGGAGAGCCAACATGGCATAGTGATTTGAGTGTTGGACTGCGACTGTGGAGACCAGGGTTTGATTCCTCACTTGGCCATGAAACCTACTGGGTTACTTTGGGCGACTCATATACTCTCAGTCCCAGGGGAAGGCAATAGCAGACCTCCTCAGAACAAATCTTGCCAAGAAAACTCCATGGTAAGATCGCCTTAGAGTCACCATAAATCAGGAACTACTTGAAGGCATACAACAACAATAATGACCATACACTTTAGAATTACGTAAAAGCGATGACATGATGACAGATTCATTCAAGGAAGAATCCTTTGAAGACGAACCTACAATTTTAGAAAATGATCTGGAAGCTGCACACAGAGCAGAGCAAATACAAAGATAAAGCATTGCCCCTAGTGTCTCTCTTGCCCATGTTGTAGGTGGCATACCTGGGTCACCTCCACTTAAATCCAGCCCTGTAAATGACAGATGAATATCAAATCAGATGTAATGTGGTAGCCATATCTACATGTCCATATGTTAAGTCATTTTCATACATAAAATGGTTTATGTGTATATACATCTGATTTTTGACCTGGGACTTAATTGCACCAAAAAATAATCCAACTCCTCCCCAATGGGATACAGTTGGGTTGCAGGATGCAGGTGAGTATTATCCATCATCAAGGCAGAGAAGGCAGGCCAGCTCCATTGGGCCTAGCCTGAACAAGAAGAAGGGCCCTCTCTCCATCCGCCATCATTGAGGGAGAGAAGGCAGGCCATCTCCATCAGGCCTAGCCACAGTAAGAAGAAGGGCCCTCCCTCCAGTCCATCTGCCTTGGTCCAGGTTTTAGAGGGAGAGAAGATCTGCTGGACTTATTCCCCTTCCCCCCCACCATTCCCTTCTCCTTTTGTGTCTTGTCTTTTTAGACTGTAAGCCTGAGGGCAGGAAAATGTCTAATTAACTATTGTAAGCCATTCTGATAGCTTTTTGGCTGAACAGTGGGGTATAAATACTTCTTAATAATAATAATAATATAAAATATTATACCACCAAAGTCGCTGTTGATTCCTCCAGGCGAGTGCAACCTGGCTGCATCCTGGGTCCAAGACACACTTTGGAGGCCGCTTTTCAAGCATGCTTCCAAAGTGCACCTGGTACCTGGGATGCAGCCAAGTTGCACCTGCCTGGTGGAATCAGTGGCATCTTTGTTGTGATAATACCCATCTGCATCTAACAACCTGACTGTATCCCATTGGAGAGCAATTGGATTATTTGTTGGTGTGATAAGCCCCCTGGATTGTATGTCACACCTTCTGTATCTAAAGAAAGAAAGATATGGTAATATGCAGATGGAGTTAGATGGTAAAAACAGAAACTATCCATTCATAATTCTTCAGTTGCTGTACTGGCTAGAATTGTTGGAGGCTGTTGCTCAGCACATCTGGAGGGCAAATAGCTTCACAACTGAGGAAAGCTAGGTTAGAGAACCATTGAATTTTAACATGGGGAGGGATTTTGGAAATAATCTAGTCCAAAATACCTGCCCCCAAATGCAGGTATTTGCAACAATAATATCTTTGTCAGCCATCCAGTCTCTGCTTAAATACTGAGAGCCTTATGTTTAGTGCTGTATAAAGACATAATAAAATGTCAGATGAATCCTGCAGAGATCATCCCTTAGCCCAAAGACACATTTGCTTGTGACCTTCCAGAACATGTGAAACTGCCTCCCCATCACCTTTCTCTGTTGTCTGAGCTGATGCAAATTATAGCTAGACA
>CM034704.1:6361387-6375109 GCA_020142125.1 Phrynosoma platyrhinos
TTATTTTGGTTACTTTTCGCTTCGTGGCCAGGGTGTGATAAGGTCCAACATCTGGAAGACCATATCTTTCTTTACCAGATGTGTTGGAATGACTGTAAAAGCCAGTCAAGAACAAAGAGGTGAAGTTTAATTCCTGGACAAGATCTTACAGTGTGGTTTTCAGAGCTCAGCACTTCTTCTCTGTGAAATGACTGATTTGTAGCAACATACATGCAGTGTACAGTTATGCAGACTAGGTAAGTTGGGTGTTTTCTGATTACCTACTCTGAATTTAAATAATTTTCATTTTCTTGAGTGCCATTTATGAAATTTACAAAATACTGCTTACTTTAAACTATGCACAGGATTCCATACTGGAATCCTGGCTCAACCAGTCATCATGGCTGAATAATCAAAAATATAATTTATAAGGTCAAGAATGTACTTAGGATGCCTTCCTATCCTCCCCTAGAGAGGTCAGTTCTTTATTGACATATCTGTCAGAGGACAGTCATTTGTCTGTCAATTTTCTTTTATTCAGCTTGAAAGTAAATAACCTCAATGAGAAGAGAAACCAAACATGGCCTTAACATTGCCCATTGACCATTAGTACATGGACCTCAGACTGAACAGCAGGCATGTTGATCACCTGGTCACAGTTTCCTGCTAGAGTAGAATAGGAACTATTTTCCCAGGGAACCATCCTTGTAACTGGGATGAAAAGCAGTTCTGTTTGCATAGATTTTGTCAGTTATAAACAATTCCTATTCTTCACCAAAACACCTTGATATATAGTACCTCTGGGTATTTTCACAGTGAAGCTTGTTGTAATGTAGTTGATGCTAACAAGAAGCCTTTTAATTCACACTGTTCACTTGGAATATTTTACCCAGTTTGGATGTGAGAGCAAACCATTGTTTTTTATGTACTCTAAAAAGAGCCAAGTGAATAATGTGCCAACAAAAATGTTGCCTATGCTGAGAACTTACTGAGTGGTCTTAAGGCTAATCCTCCCATCTGTGATGAAGGTATAATATGCTATACATCACTCTTACAAAGTTGATGGTGACCATGAATGCCAAGAGTTTTAAACACACTATGAAGCTTATTGCATTACCTTTTAACTTGAAATCAGCCTTCTGGGATGCAGCTGGGATGGGGCATGGAGGTGGGAATTAGCATATTGTAATTTGCTGCCAAATTGATGGGGGACTGCAACCCAAGTCCCAGCCATGCTCAGCCAGCCCTTTTTCAAAAATGAAATACTCCCGAGGTTTAATGGCGGCCAGCTAAGTGCAGCTGGGAATTGCCCAGTGATTTGGTGGCAAATTACATTGTGATAATTCCTGCCTCTATGCTGCATCCTGGCTGCATCCCAGAAGGCTGATTTCTAGTTAAAAGGTAATGCGATAAGCTCCCTAGGGAAGAGTCATCAGAAGATAGACTGGGATCTTATGGGAGATATTTGGGAGATTTGCAGTCAATGAGCAAGCTAGGATTTTTGTCTTCCAGTTCTTTAACAACAACTAAACTGTTGCCCTACACCACCTAAATTAAGCTGCTGGGAAGTAATTGTTGATGGAAAACAGGGAGTGGATCTTTGTGTGAAAGAGCTTGTGATCTTGGTGTAGTATCAATTCCAAATGTTCCTTGGCTGAGCATATGCTCAGAGGAACTCTGTTTCTTAATTCTTACTGTATGCCTACCAGCCTTGAGCTACTATTTTGCACCTGTTGCCCATTTGTGGATCTCAGGCTTGTAATGAAACACAAGGTACATTCTATAAGTCCATAATCTGTCCACCCTTGATCTACAGCATTATGTAAATGCCAAATATTATTAAATTTACTCATAACTGTTTCCTCTTGTCCCTTCTTTGTGGTCTTTCGTAGGCTAACTAAAGGGGGAAAAACCCCAGTTTAATGGTGGTCCTAGAGACCATCTTTTGAGAACATGCTGTTCTAGGCAGTAAATCTTGGACAAATTCCAAAATCAAGGTTTTCATCAAGAAGTGGTATTCACAAGCTTGAAACAAAACAAAACAAAACAAAAAAATAATCGAATGCATGTCTGCCATATGGAAGGAAAATGTTCAGTGATCATGAATCCCTCTCCCCAGCTTCTTTCTCTCCACCCCAGACTAGTTTATAAACATCTGAAAAACAAAGTGTGTGGGGAGGGTTGGGGGTGGGACCTCTTATGTCCTCTATGCTGTGTCCCTCATCTGATCTCTTATTCTCATCTTTGATTTTATATTTGTAGGGCAGTTTATGACTGATCTCCCTTTTTTAATATAACAAGAAACAAATGAATCCTCTCACACAGTTGACAGCGTGCCTTGCATGACAACCACCACCAAGCAATCTTCATATGTTCACAAAGTCATAGCATGTAACTGCTCCACATGGGAATTTGGCACATGGGAATAGAGAAGGACAATGTGCCAAACTAAATGGAGCATTTAAAAATAATAATCTCAGGCTGTCATTCTCAAATGTGCCAGTGGGATGTTAGATCTCACTAGGAACCAACTGCAATGTTTACTTTTAGCAAGAGATTTCTGAAGGGAGAAATAGATGTCCCAGAGCAGATGCGGAGTATGTTATTCATACTGTAAAGCAACTATGAAAGATTTCCTTCACACATTGGCCTAGTGAAAGGGCATTGTTGAGCTTGTCTGGAGCTTCTAGCAGGGGAGCGCAGCTATCGTATACCCTTGACTGAAGAATGGTACACTCCTTCTATCTGGGATGGTCGTTCTCTTCCACCGAGTGTGCAGCTTCAGGAGGGACGCATATGGAACGGTGAGGGAGGAAGGAGACACCCGCCTAGCCAGCAAGATCAGCCGAATCAACCCTGGCAATCAATGGGGTGACAGATGTCACAGCCAGATCACCCTCACATCTGGAAAGGGCATTGTTTCCAGTCCCAAGACACTCTTCTTTTTGAAATTAATTAATTAAATTAATTTTAATTTAATTTTTTAATTTGCTTATTTTAAACAAAATAATTTTGTTCCAAATCCAAATTTTGTTGCTCCATCTGACCCAGAGGTGGGCAGTGTTTGTCCTTCTAGATGTTTTGTTGGATTCCATCTCTAAACACCCTTTTCTATTACTAATGCTTGTTAGCTCTGAAGGGAGTTGTAAGTCAATAACATCTGGAGGGTCATAAAGTTGTCTGTCTAATTTTTTGTGGTCTGTTTCGACCAAGAGTCACTCTCCAGAATCCCATGCAAATTTTCACATCACCTAGTTCATGATTCTTTCAACTGATGATGGTCGAAACTGCAGTTTGGGCCTTCAGCATGTCTTCCAAGTGTTCTGCAACTGTACTCTGGCAATTCTGCCCAAATATACTTCATATTGTGAAGTCAAAGGCTTTCACAGCTGGCATCCATAGGTTTTTGTGGGTTTTTCAGACTGTGAGGCCATGTTCTAAAAGAATGTATTTCTGATGTTTTGCGTGCATCTGTGGTTGGCATAACAGAGAATGAGTTTCTTTTCCTAGATCTGATATTAGTGTTAAAGGAGGCTGAGAGAGGCCAGAGAGGGATTCTACCACCTTCTACCACAGCCTGAAAAACCCATAAAAACCTATACTTCATATTATTAGCTTTGGAGGAGAACTACTGCCAGTGATGTCCCTCTGTATATTGGATAGATCACTCATCATGTTGTATTTATTTGTTCCTTTAATACTAATATCAGATCTAGGAGAAGTCTTTAAAAGTAGTCCCAGTACCATGTAGTCAATTACAATTATATTATAGCCATCACTGTTACATTGTTATTGTTATTTTTGCTTAAAATGCTAGAAGCCACTGGGCTGTGGTAGAAGAAGCATATAAGTAGGCTGGCCATATGACTCATAACTATAAAAGTAACTACACTGCAAAAAGTACTGAAGTTATCCTTTTTCACACTGAAGTTGCAACGCAGCCTAATGGTTTATTTATTGAAAAAAGGAAACAAGGACAAAGTAATTCATTACATGTTATGCTTACTTTGCAAGTGTTGGTTTCTATATGCAATGACAGATGACTCATAGGTCAGCAGAGCTCCTAAAGCCATTTTTATGACCCTGGACTTCTGGCTAGGCAATGTTTCACTTGTGACAGACAACACAAAGATGATCCATTGTAACAAGCATGTCTTGCACTGTATGATCTGTTTGCTATTAAAACCTGGAAGTTTGCAGATGTTTACTATATATATAAAATTTAATATTGTTATCTCAGTTTTTTACTGTGTGGAAAACTTGGAGGGGGGAAGAAATAATAATGAAGAGATAGAATTTTTAAACCCATTGATCTTCAATAGAAATACTGATGTTCTGGAATTCAGAGTTAACACAGCCTGAACTGTAGCCAACAGGAATGAAATTTACTACTTTATCACCCTTTAATATCAGAATGGGATTCAGATGGGCCAAGAATGTTTGTTTCTTTTGTATCGGCAATTAATGGAGAGAGAGATGACATTTACTGTCCTTTTCCTGCAGACTCCTGCATATGTGCCAGATAAACTTGCTTTACTTGGGGGTAAAAAATATGACAGGGTTCCTATGAACCTTTCCATTGTTTTCAATACAGTAAGCACTTTTAGAAACCTAGGGAACTGCTTAATACTTTGTCATACCACTGGTCCAACTTTGTCATACCACTGGCCCTGTATAGTTGGCCCTTAGTATCTGTGGACTTACCATCCGCACATTCATCCACAGATGAAAGCCTGTGTTGTCCCCAATGGTGTCACGTGCATGCGGCTGCACTGCCATTAGCGACAGTCTCCATTGTCCTGTGGCAGTGTGTGTATGTGGCTGCACCACCATTAAATATTGATCCCAGTGGTGGTGTGGCCACGTGCATGTGCCACCATTGGGGACAACGGAACTTGAACATCTGCCAATTTTAGTATCTGCAAGGTAAAGGTCCAGAATGGATCCCCCATGGATACTATTGTCAACTCTGAATGGTATCTGTACTCCGGGGTGTAGACAAGATTATTTCCTACTTCCTAACTGGAAATCAGTGGTTGGTCTCCCAGCCAAATGTTAATCAACCCTGGCTGAGTATAGTTTTTGAAATTGGACAAGACAGGGTGAACTTAAGGTAGTGGCCTATTTTGGGGGATTGTGAATTGTTAACACTGGCTGTTGATTCGGTTGAGTGTGTCCCCATTGGGTTTGCTTTCTGACAAATATTTTTAAAATGTATTTACCCAATTATATACCATTTAGCTTATCTCTTTGCTTTCTGAGACACTGACAACTACATTTCACTATAATTTTGGACTATAGTGGTTTGAGTGTTGGACTATGACTCTGGATACAAGAGGTTGAATCCCAGCCATGGAAACACACTTGGTGACTTTGGGCAAGTCACTCTCTCTCAGCTTCTTAGGAAGTCAAAGGCAAACTGTCTTTGAACAAATCTTGCCAAGAAACCTCCATTACAAGTTTGCCTTAGGATCACCATGTCAGAAATTACTTGAAGGCACAAAACAACATTATTACTTCCCCAGTTTCTCAGATTTTACACCATTGAAACCTGAAGTTTTGGTGAATTCAAAAGCTCACTTTATTTATGTCATTTTAGCAGTCCAATAGATCTGACTCAAACTGAATTTTGTTCTGCTCATAGACTGCACAGCTCCTTTAAAAATATATATATAGAGAAAGCAATAACTCTAAAAATATTATACTTTTCAAAACTTAGAGCACCCTCCCCATTCCCCTCAACATCCTAGTAACTCTCTTTCTGTTTCTGAGTGGACACATTTGGGTTCTATTTCCATCATATCTCACCAGCTGTATTTTATATTGTAGGGAGTGAGATTATCCAAGAGTAAAGTTTTGGAGAGTTTCTTTCTAATATTTGCTTAGACTTGTCTTGAAAATGGTTTCAATCGCTTTTTGATTTGCCAGTAGTGACTATAAGGATCAGTTTATTTCTGTCCTTTCTATGACAACATTTTCTCTATCACTCACTTATATTCTAACATTTCATCATTTGTTCTTGTCAGTGCATGAGTATCAGTTCAAATGTATGAGAAATACCACACCATTTCCTTTCACAACAAAACAAATGAAGCATTAGAGAATTCAGAGCCTAATCCCATGGCTTCCTGTTTGCTTTGCAATGCATGTTGGAACTGTCATTACTAATAAAATATCTAGATGTTTCTCTTGCATTCATAGAATTAACCAGATTGTGTTCCCTACCCATCTCTTAGGTTGTTTCTCTTAGCTAACTTCAGGATATTGTTTTTGAAAAGGGAGCATAGGCTTGAAGCATTATCTTTCCAAGACAGGTAGAACACTAATTCCCTGTGTACATTAACATCCCAAATCCCCAAAACAGTGTTAGCTTTATTTGGACAACCAAAGTGCACAAAATACATGATGCAAGCTTTCAAAGCTCAGCTGGCAGACAAAGCTCCACTGGCAGACAAAGATGTTAAGAATAATAAAGGATATTTTTTTTTTAAAAAAATGATGATGATAATCTCAGGCTTCCATTTTCTCAAGGGTGTTATTGGTGTGTTGTTCTTTGGAGGGATATCTATGCAAGCATAGAAGCAATGCAAGCATAGATGAAAGCATAGATCTGTGCTGAATATGTTTTCTTGTTACCTATGTGCCTCTCAAATCTATTTGGCCTTGGGGAACAAGACTGTGCCTGCCCCTTTCCTTGGGGAGCCGCTATCACAAAGTGAACTATGGTTCAAACTGATCATTGCCACTACAGATCGGGTCCAGAATCCTTGTCAGCATCATTCAAGTCTTTTCAATGTCAATATATGTTACAGTGACATTAAGATAAACCTACCGCAGGCTTTTCTCAGCAAGATCTGTTCAGAGGGGAGTTTGCCATTGTCTTCCTCTGACACTGAGTGTAACTTGCCTAACATCACCCAGTGGGTTTTCATGGCCAAGCAAGGATTTGAATCCTGGTCTCCTGGAGTCCTAGCCCACCACACCATCTTGTCAGCATTATGGCCAGATATTAACAGTTGTCCAATGACATAAAAATTTTGTTTTGCGTCTGTAGACTCTACAAGATAAATAGACCAGGGAATCACCCTTTCTTGTTAGCCACCTGCTTGTAATGTTCACATAGCTATTGGGATGGGAGATCTGTTATACAGACACAATTCAGTTTTCTTTCTTTGGTTTTGCTGTATATGACTCCAAGATCCACTTTCCAGTTGCCTTACCGGGGGGAGGATTGTTATTTAGCCATGGTGATTAGAAGTGTTGCACACTTATATACATCAGATGTCTATGTGAATAGAAATCCAACTAGAAGTCACTGGAATGTGGTTTTGTGCTAATTTTTACCTTTTATGTCTTATATCTTGTGTTCAGAAAGTAAGGATTAAGGATGGAAAAGGGATAAAAGACACTGCAATAAATTACTATGGAACTAATACTTCCAAAGAAAAAGTGATGGAAGATACCATCTCCACCTTCATACTACTGAAGAGAAAACACTTCACATATGTTTCAAAGTACTGCTGTCCATGTCAGCATTTCCCATTTCCCAATGTGACATTTAACAGAAATCTTATGACTAGGATGTGCTAAGATTTCTAAGATATTAAAATCACATGCTACATTAAGTATCAATCACAGTTACACAGAGTTAACACCAAGTCACACAAATAAGAATATAGATAAACACAATGTGTTGTTAACTGCCATAAAGTTGACTTTGCCTCAGGCAACCCTATGAGTGAGAGTCTTCCTCTGAATGAAAGTCATCCTATCATCTGTAGCCCTGCTCAGGTTTTTCAGACTCAGGATGTGCTTCCTTAATTGAGTCTTCCTCTTCCCTACTGTCTTCTACCTTGCTAAACATTATTATTTTTCTACTGAGCCATGTCTCCTCATGGTTTGGCCAAAGCACAACAATATCAGTTTAGTCATCATGGCTTCTAGAGAGAATTCAGGCTTGATTTGCTCAATAACCCATTTATTGGTCTTTTAAGCAATACTTGTTATTTGTAGAATTCTTCTTCAGCAAAACATTTAAAATTAGTTGATTTTCTTCCTATCAGTTTTCTCCACTGTCCTGCTTTCACAACCATACATAGAAATGGAAAATACAGTGTCATCAACCTATTCCTAGAATCTTTGATTCTGCTGTGTTCTCTGCATTTGCATTCCAATTGCCTGATTACCAACAAGTCCTGTTTTGGTGTGTGATCAATTTCCTCAGACACTAGCATAGCATATTGTTCAATCTCTTCTTCTTTTGCCTCTGTAGCTGAGGTATAAACATGGATTATGATTATATTGAGGGGTTTTCCCTGAAGTCTTATTGATATGGTTTGATCAGACTTTGCCTTATAACCTTTGACTGCTTTTGCTACACCCCTCCTCACTATTAATGCCAACCCATTATTTCTTAGATTTTCATTTCCTGAGTAAAACACTGTATCATTATCTGGCTCAAAATGCCATTCCTCTCCACTTTAGCCCGACCAGGTGTCACCCTCCCATGGGATGTCACCTGGTGTGGGCTGCATCACTGGACCTCCCTTGTGATGCCACTGATAAACTATGAGCAGTTTGCTGCTTTTTCATCCCAAACTGCTTACCTGTAGCTGTTACCTCATTCTACTTAATGCAGGGGCTGGTACTATACACAGTTTGTACAGTTAGTTAAAAAAAAAAATGAAATTTCGCTCCCTGCCCTGTTTCTTTTACCTCCACTGAGCAAATGGAGTTGTAGTTTTCAGCAGAAAGACAACTTTGCTGTGGGGGGAGAATCTTTATTCTATCTTTATTTAAAACTGCTTTCAGTGCATTTGTTGTGTAAATGGCAAAAAAAAGGTCAATGTCAGTTTTAAATTGTATGATTGTAATCTTTAATTGATTTAATACTTTTTAAAGGGGGGTATGGGGGATGGATTGTATTTGTATTTTAATATTGTTAGCCACCCCAATTGTTCTCAGAGAGGTGGGATATAAATAAATTTTATTATTTTATTGTTATTATTAAAAAAAAGGTTTTAAAATGTTAACGATATATAACAGGTACTCCCACAACTCATTGATCCAGAGGAAAAAAAAGGAGGCATAAAAATCATTCTGGTTTGTATTTCATCTTACAGAGGAACTGTAAGAATTTGTGTGTCTGTCAGTGAAATAGTCTACATATAATCTTGAAACTATGGAACCAGTGTAGACTTTAAAAAAAAAAACTAACCTCAGAAATGGATTAAAATAGTTGTGTACATCATTGCTACACAAAGATGGAAACGGATGTTTCAGAGATGTTTTTAAAAGATCCAGTCAACTGCCAAAGCACAAAGAGACCATTCAGTACAACCTCATCCCTCTGTTCCTATCTGAATAATTAGAAGGAAGGATAGTCTTGTTACCTTCTTTTAACTATTGCTGAAGATTCGGAAATAGTGCTCATTCTTGTGGGAATAACTTGAACTGAACAGTCTTGTAGCAAGAGAACAAAATGGTTGTTTGAATGGTTCTTTTATCTTCCCGAAGATCCCTTTAATTTGTGGGTGAACTGAAATGCTATGTTCTGTAATACAGCTTAACATTTGAAGGCTTAAAATACATACTGTCCCAGAAAGCTGTGTCATTATACTAAACACACACACCCTCCACAATATGACCAAAGCCTGTCATTTCTGTAGCATTCATTATTTACAGAATGGCAACATTTAGTGTGTTTGTTTTTGCAAAGCAACTACGCCCATATGCATATGCTCATCCTTTAGTTTTCCTTTTGAGCCAAATCCACTCAGCATTAGGGATATAGTTGTAATTTTAGCAATTTTTTTCCCACTGCAATAAAGGCTTTAAAAGCCCCACAGTTTTCAAAGGCTATTCACTATCTGAGACTTATTTTCACATGGTTATTTTGCACAGAAAATGGCACGTTTTGCACAGAAATGTTATTTCATGTGCTGAAAATGCAATTTTCTGTGCAGAAAATCTGTTTTCTGCACAAGACAACATGTTCAAATTTTGCATAGAGATTCTCATCAGTCCAAGATTCTTCTTGCCGGTTTTTTAAAACTGGAAAAACATTTTTTTTCAACCATTTCCCAAATATTTTTGAATATTCCTATTCTGCACTTATCTCCTTAGAGATTCAGCACTGACTGTTTCATTTAAGACTGAAATACTTTTGGTTTCTTTTTTACTGGGTGTGGTAAAAGGGTCTTTGGATGGAATGTACTGTGCTTAATGTTTTTAACTTTTGTAATATACATTTTTCAACTGTATTTTTTAAAACTTACAATGAAAGCTGCCTTGGGCACTATATTGAGAGAAAGATTGAATAGAAAACATTCCAAATCCAACATCTTTCTCCCTCTTTGGATCTCTCCTGGCCACCTAACACCACTTTCCTCTGCTTCCTTCCATTTTAAATGTGATGTTAAAACCTTCTCCTCAGATTGTCCTTCTCCCTCTCCAGACCTCTCCTGGCCACCAATCACTGGTTGATGGAAGACAATCTTATGGATTTCCTTTCAAAATAGGATGGCGATGACATCTGCAAGCTTAGTGCAAGAGGTAGTTGGTGGATCATCCAGGCTCTTGATATGTTTTGCAACTGCGGGTTAATCCAAACAGGGCTAATGGCTTCATGTTGTTTAAGCCTATCAGCAACTTTTTGAGCAGGTGGAGTTACTCTGTTGCAGCTATTCTAATGACTTCTCAGAAATAAACACCGTGGATTTCGGTGGAACTGATTCCTACAATACATGTAGTCAAGCCCTGTAAAGTTCGTTGGGAGATTTTATTCATGGTTGAGTTGTTTCTTTATGGCTATGATTTATATGAATTGATACATGTGTGTAGTGTAATACAACACAATATGATATAACATGACATAACATAACAATGTAACAAGGATACATAATTGTGGGCATCATTTCAGTCTCTAGTCTATGGGTTTAACAACTGAAACAGTTGTAGGATATGTGTGGAAAGAGAGACTGATGTATCTGGGCCTCTGCTAAATGGGTTTTCCATACCTATTAAAATAATATCTGTCACAGAAGTGGGCCTCAGAGTTCGTCATTCTAAGCCACAGAATGCAGAATTTTGGCTTATCTCCACAATTATACATTTTAAAAATAAAATACAAAAATAAATAAATACACATGACAATGTAACATAACATAATGCAATGCAATATATTTCTTTGTGTACACAAATATAGAGATGGTAATTGGAAGCTGGCATTATATGTACCTCAATATTTACCACTATGTCAATATTCATGGTAGAAAGGAAATAGCACCTTGGGAGGGGGACTTGAGAGCTTGGAAGAAATATGTTTCAAGTAATAACTTCTCAGTTAACATGTTACTTGGAGTGTAAAAACATTAGCAATGTCATCACTTTTAAAATGTAATGTAACAACTGGCACTATATCTCTGTATAGTTTGCTATACACACCTATGCACACCTACACATACATTTTGACATAGTGATTGACTTTGTTGGGAGGTCATTTGGGGGGATGTGGGGGCATTTTGAAGTATATATTTAAAAATGTTACTAAACTGAAATGTGCAATTGAGTTACTTTCTAAAGTAATATTCCACACTTTGGGGAGATTGGGATGAGAAAATGGCACCATAGCCTTGAACCACTTTTGTCTTCTCATGGTTGCTTTGGATTCTCTCCACTCCACCCTCCGCCATCCCACTGCCACACATTGAAAAAAATCTGTCCAAGAATCCCATGTCTTTTTAAATTTAGATCTTAGAATCATGATTTTTCTTTGCCTTGATTTAATGTTCAGAGTAGTTCAGGAGACAGTTGTCTGGAGTGTGTTGGTCCACCTAGGATTATTCATGTCATCACACCAAGGAGAAATTTACTGTTAAAAACTCCACACTAGTTCATTTGATTTGTGTAGCACAGTGCTCTTGTCATTGTTCTGATGGCCCTCTTATGTCTTATGTTTTGGATTTCATGTTGTTGGAGTTCATACCTTATTATTTGCATCTGGTTTATGAATTTCTGGGCAATCTCTGGGCAATCCAGCCTGCATATTGATGAACTGTTGCTTGTAATTTGATTAACACTTCATGGAAGCAATTTTCTGCAGCTATGAATTTTGTAGCTGCAAGGCACAATTTGGAGAGGGGAATTAGTCTTCATCTAGAATTCTGTTTTAATGCAACACAGACAAGACAATGGCAGTTTCTGATGCACTGCAGTGGTACAAACGTTTCAGCTGTCTTAGAAAATCCCCCAGCACACTAAAGGTTGGCATTGTTATTAACCTGCCATGTATTATCCTGTCATGTGGTTAACTATAACAGATTGAAATCAGATTACTACAAGATGTGTGAGTACAATTATACTTACTGAAGTACACATCTTGATTGCAGACCAGTGCTCTCAGGACCTTTCTTCTGTGAGTGGACCTAGCTAGAGTTCTCAGATCTCAGGGCCTGACTTTAAGTCTCCAATATTTCTAGGTCATCTCTAAGTAGGAGATGAGAGTGCAAAGCCTCCAGTTTTAGTGGCTGAGCTCAAGGTAGGAGGACTGCAGATCTTCAGAACACTGATTAAAGTAGAAGGTTGCTACAGTTTGTAAGGCTTAATTGATTTGTTGCAGGTTGATGGTGTGTGTTTGAATGACAAGCTGCATGCACCTGTGCTTGTTACCTAACGCATAACAATTAATGACATTGAAAGGTGACAGGAAAAACTAGATTTCAGAATGATTTTTCTCATTGCTAGGGACCATTCCTAGGTTTCAGTTTGTAGCTCAGAAACCTTAGGGCCTGGGATGATCTTGAACTGGGAACACTAGGCCTATCTACCATGCCATTATCATTGTTGACCATTCCATTATCTTCTCTCTGTGGGTCAGATGTCCCCAGCAAAAAGAGATCTATGTCTGGGGAGGCAGGAGTAGTTATGTATGTGATTCACTTCCATTGCATTTCTTCAGAATCCCAAAAAACTCTGCAAAGTTTTTTCTTCCTCGTTACTATGAAATTTGTGAATATTTTGGAATACTTAATATACACATTTTCCCATTAGCCATAAAACATGCTTATGCATATTTTTTCCAATATGCACATTTGAAATCATGCACATTTGTCAGAACTGCATCAAAAGTCTGAAAATGAATGTTTTTTTGAGGTGACAGGTGTTTGCCAGTCCTGGAAAGCATGGAATAGATACTTTTGGCACAAAGTGCAAGCTTTTCTTCCCCATCCTTCCGAGCAGCAAAAGAGAATGGAGATTCCAGAGAACAGTTGTGTGACCTTTGAATGGATGTGGGTGCCCAATGATGCTAATGGCTGATGCTGACCTATTATTAGCTGTTATGTGCATTTTGACATGATTTTTGCAATGATGAAGAATTATGAATAGAAAGAATATTTGCCATTTTCTATCTAAAAACAGTAATCGTTCACAACAAAAATCTTACACATTGAAATTTTTTTATGCAAAAATCAAACAATCATGCACAATAATAGCAATAGCAATATAGCAAGTACATTTCTATACCACTTATCAGTGAACTAGTACTCCCTAAATGGTTTAAAATCTGTAAGCAATTGTCCCCAACAAGCTGGTTACTCATTTTACTAACCTATGAAAGGATGGAAGGCTGAGTCAACCCTTGGAGCCTTCCAGGATTGAACTGACAACATTGTGACTGCAGAATCAGCTTTTAACCACTGCACCACCAGGGCTCATACCAACAAGTCACACACACACACACAC
>CM034704.1:6384286-6395565 GCA_020142125.1 Phrynosoma platyrhinos
TTTGAATAGTATATGTTAATAAAATATAAATTAAAAAAAAAAAGAAATCCATCTCCTAGCATGCTTGACATCTGCTATCTAATGAGTATAGCATTGGAGTCCAACAACATCTGGAGGGCCAAAGATTCTCTGTTTTAGCAGGCAAGGTTTCTTGCAGGTTCCTGTGATGCTCCACAGTGATGCTCTATGTTGGGTATTATGGGAGATTTGAAATAGTGGATGGCTTCCTGGCCTTATCCAAATAGGTCTACTACAGCTGGAAGAGCATTTGTGTGTGGCTGAGTGAATAAGGTAGTTGTGATGGGTGCAAAGGCACTGTTAATCTAGGAAAAGTGCTAGTTGCTGTAAAATAAGTCTTGTACTGGGAAACAGGTGGATATGCCAGCCATTGCCACCAGTGGTTCCTACTGAGGTTCTTGGATACCAGCAGTTAGCCAAGGAGGATGGGTAATGATACACAATCCAAGGGCTACAGTATGCTCAAGTGTCCCCACAAATCAGCAGAGCTGACTTGATCATCTACTCTGGCTATATCTGAGAAACAGTAATCTAACTGAACCTATTTATAACCTTCACTTTTCTTTATATTTATCTTTTAGTCGGGTTTGATAAGGACACAGGAGAATGACTTCCTTATATCTCCATTACCTCAACACCTAGCGCAGGAACACAACTACATGCCACCTGCTGGACACCATCCGCATGTATTGTACAAACGGACAGCAGAAGACAAAGTGCACCGGTACAAAATAGATTCAGATCCCCATCATTTATCCCCTGGCTATTACAGAAATCACACTGCCCACAAGCACTATGTTCGAGCAAATGATTACCACCACGGAAGGTTTCAAAAGCAACATTTTTGTGGACGTCGCAAGAAATGTATGTAAGGAAACTTTCTCTTTTCTTTTGATGTAGACGTTCATAGATAACTAGGTACTTTTTTGGTAGTTGTTTGCAGTGGTGATTTTGATGATGACTGCATGTTTTAAATTAATGAAATAAAGGAAACACCCCAATTTAATAGCTGATGGAGAGAATCTCACGAATACATGGAGATTCATGAGATCAAGGCATTTTCTGTTTCTTTGAATGGGAGTAATAACTTTTATGATTCTACCATTCATACCGAGGTATTCTGGAAGCTGGAGTATATAGGGAATACTCTGCTATTGTAGAAATATGTATGTGCTTAAGAGCGCTTCAGGACTTTGATTGTTACCTCATTGGCTTCATAACAGTTAATTAGCATTATTAGCCTTCTCATTTTCTTGATAGGAAAAATTAGGTTTAAACTCACATGTTCATGTCTGTGGTGGTGACTTTACCAGTGTTGTCTCACATGCAGAGGTCTTCCAATTGCCCCTAAAACTAATGTGTCTCTGGTAGCTCTGATGACTTTGTCCATTTTTCCTTTTGTACTAAATGCATATTCTGACGTTTACAGTAGATAACTGGTTCACTTAAAATGACTGTTGAGCATGTGAGGTGGGGTGTGTAAGGTTTTTTTTTAAAAAAAAAAACAAAACAAAAACACAAACTTTTCCATAGTGTCTCCATGGGCATCAGCAAAATGCTGGTGAGGTAGCTTACCCAATATATCAAGGAGGGTTTTTCCAAGCTCCAAAATTTGCCTTAGTCTATACAGTAAGACACTATGTAGAGACAGAAATTATGGATAGAGGTTTTCACTAGCTTGCACATGATCACTCTTCCTTATACACTGATTATAAATAGTAAGATGCCATGAATTCCCTAAAATGCTGAGAGTTTGAACCTTGTCCATATATTCACCATGGGTGAAGGAGGCTACATTCCTGATCTCCACATGCTGAAGTTTCCTTAGAGACTGTGTGCATAGATTTTCATATGTGTAGACCGTAACTCTAGATAGGCTGAAGTACTGATCAGGAAAATGGAAACGTGTGTGCATACTTTGATTATTCATGAGATTTGGACATGAGAGGACCTTCGGTGAGTGGGGGAATCAAACCTTCCTTCCTCCTTCCTTCCTTCTTTCCTTCCTTCTCCCATCTTTTTCCTGGCATGGGCCTGAAGACAGTTTACTTTGAGTTAGAAACATAGTACACTTGAAACAACAACAACAACATGATACAATAAAAAACAACAACAAATAAATCCAAAGACATAGCAGTATTAGTTTGGAAAATCTGTATGCACCTTTGAGTTTTTCTGAAAGATAGAAGTTGGTAGCATGAGCTTTTTGTAGACCTGAACATATTTCCAAATGCACCTGAGGTGCTGCATGTCTCAAGATCCCTTTGCACATACTAAGAAAACAAACAGTTCTATTAAAATGCTAAATTACAATGATTAAAACATATTAAAATAGTAAAAAGATAAAAGCATAATTCATCCCATTAAAAAGATGCTTCTACCACATTAACCTAAATAGGGCCAGCTTTTTCCTCTAGTGACTTATTCAACAGGATTTCAGTACTTGTTTTAGGGTAGCCAGTAGGGATGTTTGTTGCTTTTATGAACATTGATTCTATTTTTGTGTGTGTGTGTTTTTCTGATGTGATTAGTGAAACTAGTCTACTATTAACTGCTATTAAAATTAATAATGGAGTTTGGGAAGTCGTAGGCTTTCATGGCCGGCATCCATAGTTTTTTTTGTGGGTTTTTCAGGCTGTGTGGCCATGTTCTAGAAGAGTTTCTTTCTGATGTTTCACCAGCATAAGATGCCAGCCACAGATACTGGTGAAACATCAGAAAGAAACTCTTCTAGAACATGGCCACACAGCCCGAAAAACCCACAAAAAACTAATAATGGAGTTTGCTGTCACAGTTTCATATGAAGGTGGTGTTCAGCACAGACCTAACTACAGACTTTGGAAAATACTATCCTTTTGATTCAGTTTGAAATATGATCATGAGCAATGTTGTTGGTTCTCCAGATGTTGTTGATCTGCAACTCCTATCAGACATATCAGCTCATAGATAATAGTGAGGATTACTAGAAGCTGAAACCCATACATTGCCCCTTCCTATTCTAGTTGTACTAATTAACCCAAATTAAAAATGCAAAGACACCAGTTACCATCTGATCTTGAAAGCTAAGCAGGATCTGGCATGATTAGTTCTTGGATGAGATTCCACCAAGGAATCCCAGGTGCTGTAGGTTATATTTTAGAAGTAAAAAAGGAAAAGGTAGTCCCTTGACCTCAGTGTCTAATCATAACCAACTGTAGGAGGAGGACTGCTCTGGTGGTCATGTGGCCAGCATGACTGCACCGAACACTGTTATGTCCTCACCAAAGTGATACGTATTTATCTACTTGCATGCTTTCAAACCGCTAGATTGGCAGAAGCTTGGACTAGTGACAGGCTCTCACCCCATCACGCAGCACTTGGGCCTTGAACTACCAACCTTCTGATCTTCTGATCTTCAGAACTGGCATCTTAACCACTAAGCCACCACATCCCCTATCTTTTAGATGCAGGCAATGATAAATGAAGGCATTCCTTGTCTATTAAAAACCCTGTCAAATTCATGGAGTCACCATAAGTCAATAGGCAGCTTGAAGGCGCACGTGCGCACACACACACACGGTCAACTTTTCATATATATCAGCATCACCAGTGTTCAGAAGTA
The DNA here is from genome assembly GCA_020142125.1 of Phrynosoma platyrhinos. Taxonomy (NCBI): domain Eukaryota; kingdom Metazoa; phylum Chordata; class Lepidosauria; order Squamata; family Phrynosomatidae; genus Phrynosoma; species Phrynosoma platyrhinos. The sequence continues at coordinate 6,387,906 of CM034704.1, forward strand.
GGCCTTACATCATTGTTTGCACTCATCATGTACATTTATAAAAATCAGACATAGCATTGCTTTTAAGCTGCTTATTTCAAGGTACAATACAACCAAGTAGGCATGCCAAATGGATCATGTTTAGCAAGTCACGCTTTAGTAATAGCATTTCCTTTATAAATAACTCCCTGCTCTCCTTAATAGAAACAGCAAAGACAAAACTAATCTCAAGACAAAGGTGCCTTGGAAAGGTTACCTACTGCATGGGATGAATCTATATATGTTTGTTGAGACCATATGATCTCATATTCTTCCTGCCTAAACAAATCTTTTAATTGGAACACTGAAAATAACAGGTCTTTCCCTATTCCCCAATGTCCCAGAAAAGCTTCTTTGGAGGATCAGAAAACTGGGTTGTGCAGTGCACTGTCATGGGAGGAAGCAGTCACCCCAAGATGTGATGTAGAGAAGAGGCACATATTATTTGGGTCCAACACAATGTACAGATTTTCTCAACTGCTGCCATTACTCAGCTCTTGAGAAACTGTGTACATAACAGACTATTGCACAAGCATATGCCACCAACAGGATTCTGGGTTGTAAGAAGTTGAATCTTAATAATACAGGCTGTGTCCCAGTCCTATAGATGTCAGGTTCACTGAAGGAACCTCAAGAGAATTGTCCAACCTCTGCAATGCAGAAATACACAGCAAGAACACTCCTGAGATATGATTATCTAACCTCTGATTAAATACTTCCAGAGAAGAAGAGGCATCATCTTCCAAGGCAGTTTATTCTACTGTTGAACAGCTCTTATTGTAAAGAAGTTATTCCTCATTTTTAGGTGGAATTTCCCCCCCCCCCCTTTTTTTTTGTTGGTAATAAACTACAGTATTTTGTTCTCATAAAAGAGAACAAATAAATTTCTTCAATTTTCTCTCTACCACATAGAAAACTAATATTTCTGCACAGTTCCTGCCAGAAATTATGCTGATCAGAAACACACCTTTTTTAGCATGAGAATCATAGGAGCTATTTTTGCACATCCCCCCCCCAAAAAAACAAACAAAAAAAACAAAAACAAAAAAAACCCCCTATTTCCAGGTAGCCTCATGTGATTATTTTTATGCGAAAAGTACAGAAATAACCACATGAGGAATTTTTTGGGTGCACAGTTGCTGGTTTTTTTTTTTTTGCCCCAAGTCCATCAACTTTGCAAAAGAAACCAAACATAGTTATCTGGAAATGTGGGGCTTTGTGCAGAAATGCATAAAATACCCACAGTTGGGCAAAGAAGCCATGTGTATTTCTATGCAGAATAATTTAGAAACGAGAGAATACCAGTTGAAAACTATCCTCACCACCATGTTATTCTTCCTAATCAGGAAATAAAGGTGAATATTATTTCTATTCCTTTACATGATGTCCAATTAGGTATTTACATATGGTTATCATTTTACTTTTCACTCTTTATTCCTCCAAGCTAAACATACCTAAGTACCTAAAGTATTACTCATGATACTTGGTTTCCAGACCTTTCACCATTTTGGTCTCCCTCCTTTTAAGATGTTCCAATTTAATCTCCTTCTTGAACAATAGAGTCCTGGACTGGACATAGTATTCCAGGTGAGGTCTGACCTAAGCATCTGACCTAGAGTGGTACTGTGACTTCTGGGCATTATCTTCCTGTTGATGCAATTTAGAATTTCATCAGCTTTTTCTGCTGCCACATCCCACTGTTGACTCATGTTTACCTTATTAGATTATTCATGGATTTTATTAATATAGTCTCTCCAGGGAACTCTGGGTCCTTCAATTTGAGTGTATGACCAACTTTCACCAGAAGTTATGCTGGATGACCTAGAAATTCCTAGAGAGAACACTTTTCTAGACATTTATAGGTCCTCCAGAACAATTCTGTGGTCAACCTCTTGGCAATAGAGTTGTACTGGAAGACCTAGAGATTCTTAGAGAGATGTTTTCTCAGGTTAAAAAAATAGTGTTTTTTTTTATTTGCAGTTTTCCCACTTTCACAGGGTCCTGTGTAGTTAACCCCACTGAATGTGGAGGACCCACTGTACTGTTGTCAGGCCAGGTATTATCTATTTTATATTTGTGTATTTTATTATTCCTGCCCAAATCTCATTCCTTACATGTCTCCAATTTTGTTGATTTTGGCCCAGCATTCCAAACTTTTAAAGTTCTTTTGAATCCAAGTTTCCCTTTCTCCAGTGGAAGGATTCAAAGATATAGCTGTGTTAATCTGTGGAATCAGTATGTAGAGAGATCTTAACTGAAAGAAAAAGCAGCATGAGCCTTCGTAGACTTCAGTCTACTTCCTCAGAATCCAAATGCTTTTGAGGAGATAGATTGAAGTCTACGAAAGCTCATGCTGCCAATTTCTTTGTCTCAATATAAAAAGTATGTACATAGAGCCAATTGGTGAGTTTTTCCTGAACGAAGTGATCTGGTTGGCTTGTGTGATGGGATATAGGTCAGGAGATGGGAACCTTTGGTCTTCCATGGATTTTGGCCTACAACTCACATCAGTCTCACTCATGACCTAAAGTAAAGTAATGTTGAATTCATAGACCAAAGCATTTGGATAATCAACTCTCCCCTTCCTTGCTGGGTGTGTATACATACACTTATTCACAGTGATAAGTGGGGATAAACTGACCATCAGAAAACGTTGATACTGATACAGTACAGACTTTTAAACATATGATATAATACAGTAGATATAGATGCTGTGCCCACAGTCTGAGCTTACAGAAGACACATACCGTGCATACAAAATAGACTTTAAAAAGAGATTTTATCACCATGAGTTTATCAAACATGAGTAGCTGAATTACAGGGTGAAGCTCTTGAAAGGTTATACCAGTTCAGACTATAAATATGTATTTTCCTAGGTTAAATGGATAAAGTAGATGGACTACCTTCCAACATTTCACAGATGAAAACTGGGAGATGTGGCTAAGCAATATTAGGGTGTGGTCAATATGGCAAAAATTATGAATAAAAAAGGTATAAGCTAGGAGAAGCTGCAGCAGTTTACTTTTGCCTGAGCTTTCTGGGAAGGACAGGATTCCACTCCTTTGTGGCTGCGGGGGTCCTCTGGGGCACCATTTTAGAACACAAGATGGTGCCCCGGAGGACCCCCTCGGCTGCGCTGGGCCTCTCTGAGGCCCGGCGCGGCTGAGGAAGGCCTCCTAGGGGACCCCTGTGGCTTCACAGGGCCTCTCCGAGGCCCGGCGTGGCCGAGGGAGCCCTCCTGGGGGACCCCCGCAGCAGCCAAAATGGCACCCTGCTGTCGTGTGCATGCGCATGCGACGCAAGGCACCATTTTGGTTTAAAAAATGCCGCCCCCCCCATGCACGCATGCATGTGCATGACAGTGGGAGCCATGTGTTTGCGTGCGCATGCACAAGTGTGCACGCTGCCCCCCCCACGCCATTCCCCCCCTCCCGGCCCGCCAGCAAAAAAGGTTGCCAACCTCTGGCTCAGATTATGGTTGAAAATGTGTTATTGTAACCATCAAGATCAAGTTCCGAATTTCAGCAATTTAGCTAAAATGTATCTTCTAAAATTGTAGTGAAGTCAAAGCCCTTTAAAAGAGAAGTGTTAGGAACTTTTGTTTGGACTGCATTTTTAAATAAACTGAAATAATTTACTTTATAGGCAGGTCTGGGTAACATGTAACCCACACATGTACTTTCAAGTTAGTTTGTATGGCCCTCCAGTTCCCACCCAAGCTGATGACCTCTTTAGGGGACAATAAGCCTGCAGGGCCTCAGCAGAACAGTTGAGGACAGGGAATCTTAGACATGTCTCATCCACACATTCACCATGAGTTGAAGTTGACTTGAGGGCAGTTAACAAACAACACATTTGTCTGCATTTATAGGTTTTGCTGTGGCTTGGAGGAAGTGCTAAGTACATCTCCCAGCAATTCACTCCATGAAATAGGCCTCCCAGTCCCAAATTGTATGAGTTGTCTAGGTTTACACAATAGGAACATGTGATACACAGTATTTCTTAGCTCAGCTACAACAATTATTATCCACCTACTCTTACCATAAATAATGATGCAATAAGTATGATTAACATCTGTAAAGAATGTTAATAGAAATTACATTGCCTAGAGAAAGAGAGAACAATAGAAAGCAGAAGGAATTGTTGACAGAGGTATTGTGTTATGTGGCGCATACACAAATCTCACTGTTATCCTTCAGTATGTTCCTATGTTGTTCAAAAGCATGTGAGCAGTAGCCAATCACAGGTCCTAATGAATGCATCTAGCTGATGGATACAAATAAATGGCTATCACATTTACACTTTACATATGTATAATTAACCCAAACTAGATGTTATGTGTGAAGAGAGATAGTGTTAAACCAAACCAATCAGAGGTAAACCAGAGGTAGTGTTAAACTAGACCAAGTTCTTCAGATACCATTCATTTTGACATGGCAGTGGAAGAAAAGAAATAGATGTGTAAACCATGGAAACAACAAATCATTGGTCATGTCACCTTCAACTCTTTTTAAAATATGAAGGTCTCAAGAGATTAATTTTAATGTATTCTGAATTTGTGGTTTAAGCATTCATTTGGAATTTGTTATTCAGTGGCAGAACTAAAGCCAGTCTATTGAACATTAGGACCAATTTGCAGAACCGATCCATTTCGTTGGACCCAATTGGCACCATATTTCTAGAGATCAGGCTTCATGTATCTTTTTCTTCATGGAGAACCTAGGACTTTGGTTGTCGTCACAGCCATCTGAACACTGTTCCATTACTACTTCAGTTTTCAGGAGCTCTGTTTATCGTAAGCTTGGTGTACGGTCTAGATGGGGGGGGGCAAAATAAACAGTTGGCCACAAACACAGTAAAGCCACTTGAATTAATCCCAATATAACAAAGGGAATAAGAAAAAGAAGTGTGTGCATGTGTGTATACCACAGACAGATAAAAAAAATATTCAGACAAAAATTAGATGTGTTTCCTTTTCCCAAACATACAAAACTCAATGTTTTCCTGTCTATGACTTATTAAGTCTCCCTACCCCCCACTCCTCCTCCTCCTCTTCTCAATGAAGTATGAATCAGGAATCAAAAAGAATTCTGTATCTAATAGCCCATTATAACCCATATTTGGCATCCAGCACAATACTGTAGATTCATTCGGGGTTCTAATTCCTTGACACTTTAGTTCTGGCCCAAACATTTCCAAAAGAGCTAGTTCTAAGCCTTTTCCAAATCTGTGTTCTGTTCCATTTCCTTTTAGACGCACCTAAGCCACCCACAGAAGACACATTTGTTCTTTCCGATGAATATGGAAGCTCAACAAGGTTGAAAAGATCCCTCTTTAAAAGTCAGAAAGGTGGAGCTTTGAATGTTGAAACTCTGGTTGTGGCTGACAGGAAAATGCTGGAAAAACACAGCAAGGAGAATGTTACTACCTACATCTTAACAGTGATGAACATGGTAAGGATGAATGTGTGCTAAATGTATTCATGCTCATCAGTTCAATTTAGTGATGATAAAGTTGAAAAAAGAGAGCCAACGTGGTGCAGTGGTTTAAATGTTGGGTTGGGATTCTGGGAGACCAGGGTTCAAATCTCCACTCAGCAGCAGAAACCCGCAAGTGACCTTGGTCATACTGTCTCAGAGGAGGGCAATGACAAAATAAATCTTGCCAAGAAAACTCTAGGAGAGGGTCATCATAAGTAGGAACTAATTTGAATGCACACAACAAAATTACCTTGTTCATACTACAAAATTTATTTTGCTCACAGTAGGTATACACATTTTGGGATGAATTCCCCAGAAAATACTCAAAGAATATTCCATAGGTGCTATTGCTGCACCTGAACAGTAGGATTAGGTCACCATGTCAGTGTTATCTTTACAATTGCACATTGAACAAATTTGGCAAAAGGCTGGGAGAATGTGCAGTGAGGCCAAAGGAAGGAAGGAACATGGCACAAAGAAAGAAGGCACAGAACAGCACCGAAACAAAACAAAGTTTCAACAAAGGGAGTCTTTTTCCCCTGTCGCTAATTTGATTGGATGTGTCCAATGCACTCCTTTAAGAAGACAGATGGAAATGAGAGAATCTTTGGCAAAAGCTTGGTTAAAAGCTGGCTGATAGACTTAAGTTAGCAAAGATAGAGTGAAATATATTTATGGAGACGTGTTTTTCTTTCATAAACTATTTCCTTTTCACAGCAGTCCTTGGCCTGGTCTGTGCATAGCTTTTGTACTTGCAAGGAGCTGTGTCATTTTAAATTAAATAGCACAATGCAGTCAATCCCAAGGCCTTGTTCAAGCGATTAAGCCCTGCTCCAGTGTGAGGAAGGAAAGGAGGTTATGAACTTGCTCCCTCTTCCCCTCCTGACCTCTCTCCTTGCTTATGCTGGCTTGAGTGTTGCTCAGAAGTCTGAATGCCTACTTCTCTGGAAATAAGTCCAGTCAGCCCTCATTAATGAGAGATGGTATACAGACAGTTGGACCTCAAGCTTGAGAGAAGGGGGGAGAAGATGTGGGTTATGAGGCAATACCAGCCACTATGTTGGTTCTTCCAGCCATAATTCAAAATGCTTGGCTTGCCATATAATGTTCTTATTGCCTTGGGGCCAGTCTTGCTGAGGACTATATTCTATACGAACCTGTCTCTTGATGCACCAGAACATGACACTTTGGTCCTTCAGAATCACATTTCGCAGCAGAATCCACACAAAAGGTAACTTAATGAGTAGGTAATCTGTAGCGTTTTCATCTGAACAGAATTAATCGCTTCCGTGTTAGCCACTTATCACATAAAGTTTATTTTAATGAATAAACAAAAAAAGCAGAGAAAAAGAATTCACCCCAGGGGTGACAAATTTATCCAGCTGCTTTTGCCTTTGTGATACTTATTTGTTTAATCCAGTGGAGTATACAAGGACAAAATATGTCCCATACTATTTTTTTTTGGATTTTTTTTTGGTGGATTATGATGTAGCAATACAGATATTATGTGCTCTGGTTGTGAGGAAGTGACCCCATGTGGTCAGACAAAAAGATGTACAAGTTGTTCAGTGTATGTTTTCCTTCTTTTAAAATCCTGACACATGGGAGTTAAAGCTATCTTCCAAATTCTTATTCCAGTCCTTCCCCCATTCTGCTAGGTCAAGGCCTTTTTCTTTCATGGTGCCCAGTCTGTGAAATGTCTTCACATTCACTGGCCTGTTGTTGCTGCTGTTATTGTCATTGTTGTGTGCCTTGTAGTCATTTCTGTTTTATTGTGACCTTAAGGTAACAATAAACCTATCACAGGTTGATCAGAACAACATTACCATACCAATATAGTAATCAGGGGCTCAGAAAGGTACTTGCAGAAATTTGTAAGATTAATGTTCTCATTCATTTTCAATGAACTTTAACAGAACTTTTTGAATTGTGTACATATTGTTGTATATAGGTAGTGAGAGCCAGCATGGCATACTGATTTGAGTGTTGGACTATGATTTTGGAGACAGGTTTTGATTCCTCACTTGGCTATGAAACCCACTGAGTGACTTTGGGCAAGTCACATGGTCTCAGCCTCAGGGGAAGGCAATGGCAAACCTCCTCTGAACGAATCCTACCAAGAAAACTCCATGATAGGTTTTAAGATGTTAGCCGCCTCGATT
>CM034704.1:6400673-6410997 GCA_020142125.1 Phrynosoma platyrhinos
ATGCGGAGGCTGCAGCCCCGCGGCGCTCCGTTCGGCGGCGGCTCCGGGCCTCCGTCTGCTGAGGCCCTCTGTCAGTCTGAGAGCCTTTGTGGCTGAAGAGTGGTGTATAAATACTCCAAATAAATAAATAAACAAATATAGAAAATCAACATGTACTTTTTGTATGTTTTTGGTTGTTTAAATAAAAAAATATTTTTTTTTTAGGAAAGGCGCATCTTTATTTTGATGGGATTTCTACTCAGCAGCATAATTGCTATGATGATTAATTTGGCTTCCAGGGCAATGAAGTTTGAAAAAGGAAATGAGAAAGTAATACAATGATGCCACTCTTTCACAGACTTCTCTTGTTGCTGTGTGCCTTCAAGTCATTTCTAACTTAGGGTGTCCCTAAGGCCATATCACAGGGTTTCCTTGACACGATATATTCAGAGAGGGTTAGCCAGTGCCACCCTCTGAGGTTGAGTATCTGTGACTTTCCCAAGGCCACCTAGAGAGTTTCCATGGCTGTGTCAGGTTTCAAACCCTGTCTCCAGAATCATAGTCCCAATGTGCAAACCACTACACCACGCTGCTTAAGCCAGATTTCTCTAGTAATTATCAAATCAGCAGGATGAGGAGAAGTCTTCTCATTTTGGATGGCCACTGTGCTTAGGGAATCTTCAGTTTGGTCATGTTGTTTTAGTTTTTGAAAATATCTCTGGCACTCTTTTTCTTTCTGGCTGACCTTCAGAAAAGAGCTGGCGCCCCTTTTTAAAATAGCTTTCCCAGCTGACTGGACTGATGTTGAGTCAGCAGAGAAAATGAGCCTGTGTTGGTTTTGTAGGCCAGCTGCTGCAGACAGAATGCATTTTTCTTGGATTGTACCCAGCATTACCATGTGTATAAGGATTTGTCTTGTGTATTCCTGTTACATGACAAAACTAAATATGTGCTGAATTCTTACATAAAATATCTCTGCCTGAGTGTCTCTGTATGAGGTTATGAAGCAGAATACACACACACAAACACACAGACACAGAGTGTTGTTGCTTTCTTCCATCACTTTGCCATTCCCCATCACTTCTTAACAGGTTTTGCTCCCATCAGTGGAATGTGCAGCAAATACCGCAGTTGTACCATCAATGAAGACACTGGTCTTGGTTTGGCGTTTACTATTGCTCATGAATCTGGACACAAGTAAGCTATTTCTCGTGAGTCTTTCTTTGTACAAGCTACTAAAGCATAATGATGATGATGAGATTTACTATAAAAGTTTATATCCCACTTGTTCATTAAAAATGTTGCTTGGTCAAAGCAACCTTACAGCTGTGTCAATTTTAACAATATAGTGATATGTTTGATTATCAGTTTTTTGTTTCTTTTAGATAGGAGGGAGATGGGAAAAATTATTTGCACCAAACACAATTGTTAGCCTTCACAGTATGAAGTACAGTGGGTCCTTGGTATCTGCTGGGTTTAGTTCCATGATCCCTATGGATACCAAAATCGGTGGATGCTTATGTCACATTGAATATAATAGCATAGTAAAATGGTGTCCCTTATATTAAATGGCAAAAAGGTTTGCTTTTTGGTATCTATAATTTTAAAAAATATTTTCAAACCATGGTCGGATGCTTGAATCCATGCATAAAAACTCTGTGGATATGAAGAGATGACTGTAATACAGTACATCTGTTATTATATATAGGTAACTTTATAATTTTACATATTGAGGTTTCTGCTACACGTTTTGCCTGTTGTTGTTGTGTGCCTTCAAATTGTTTCCAATGTATAATGACCATAATACCATAGCACAGGGTTTTCTTGGCAAGATTTATTCAGAGGACATTTGCCATTCTGCCTTCCCCTGAGGCTGAGAGCATGTGGCTCACCAAGGGTTCCCCATGGGGTTTCATGGCTGAGCAGAGAATTGAGTTCTGCTTCATTGGCTTTATTTCCAAAGTATTCTTTTGATTTGATCTTAGAACCCCTGGGGTGAACTTTTAAAAATCCAAGGTTCTGCTTCAATTGTCAGGAGGTGCTTTGAAGTAAAGGTGTGTGTGTGTGTGTATGTATGTGCATGTGTGTTTGTGGTTGGAAATTATTACTCTTGGGTGTATGGACAAATTGGAGATGCTGTGCTAGTAACACTAACAGGCATTTGCATGACTTGTGGCCACTCCTTCTCCAGTTTTAGCCCTACCATGATGTTGTGTCGTCATAGTGTTCTGAGTGCTATTCTGGTGAAATAATTATACCCTCCCACTAGGAATCTCTTTTCCAATACTGCAGATCTCCAGAGTCCAAGTAGAAGCTCCAAAAAAACCAGGAGCATGGAGCATTGCATCTCCTTTCCCATTTCCTCTGAAAATTATTTGGCTTCCTTAGGAGGCTGACTAGGTAAACATAGTGGCCTGGTTTGATTCTGTCCATGAGTACAGTTTGCAATTTGACACCACTTTAACTACTGTGGATCCATCGTATAGAATCCCAGGATGGTAATTTTGTGAGGCATCAGCACTCTTTGGCAGAGAAGGCTAAAGATCTTGTAAAACTAACAATCCCAGGATTCCATAGGATGGAGCTACATCACTTAAAGTGGTGCCAAAGTGCAATATTTCTAAAATGTAGTTGCACCCATGTTGTGTCAGCTTTGTGGACCTCTGACAAACTACCGTAGGCTGAATCCTGTACATGTACATGTCAACTCTGTGGGCTTTACCAGATGTGCTGAAACCATGTGTTTGGTTTGCAATTACAGAGTCCACCTGGCCAGGCACAGAGTTAAGAACAACCTGGGCATTCCACCCTTCAGAAGATTACCTTCGGAGTTTACTGCACACAAAATCTGCAGCAGGATAGACACAGGTTGTAACTATCTAGAATGGATTTTATTACACTGCCCCATGTGGCATAGGCATTAGGCAGCCCATATCCAACCCAGCTTTTTAAGAATGGGATAATCTAGTTCATTAAAAGGTGCCAGAGAAGCCCAGATTGGATATAGGCTGCCTACTGCCTGGGCTCCCGATAAGATCCATTCCAGATGATTACAACCATGTCTATCCTGGTGCAGATTTCATGTGTGATAATCTCCTTCATTGTGCTGTTATAATGTGTGGATGTCTCTATCTGTTTCATTCTTAGCACCTATCCTCTTCTCTGTGGTATGGTCCTTCTAGAGGCTTTCCAGGAGTGAAAACTGAGTAATTTTTGAAAACATAGTAAAGACACAACATCTATACATCTGTTTTCGCTTTTGGACAATACCATGGGAAGGACAAACCTAGAGGAGGCTAAAAGTAAGCTATGACATGATATATTTTCCTCTGTGAGTACTGAATAAAATTAAGCAGGGATCATAGACTATCCACTTCCACTTTATTACAGATATCTAACTTGAAACCTGAACCATGTCTTCAAGGGCTACATCTAAGGTTCAGATTTTGTTGGATTGCATTCCACCTGTCCTAACCAGCAATGGGGAAATGGTGGGAAGTTGCAGTCCAATAGAATCTGGAGAACTACAAGTTGCCCAGCCTTGGAGTGGACACAGAAGCTAGGTCTTATCACTTACTACTCGCTGTGGTAGGTAAGAGAGTTCTCCATCTTTGGAGGTGTTATGCTATTAAATGCAAGTTGCTGGGAAGAAGTCAAGCCCTTTACTGGATTTCTCCCCATGGAAACTTGTTGGATGGTGTCAGGTTGGCAACTCTGAGGTGCATCTGCACTTCAGAAATAATGCCATGGCTCAATGCTATGGAAATCTTAGATTTGTAATTGTGGCACCACAGCTCTCTCACACAGAAGGCTAAATCTCACAAAAGTACAAATCCAAGAATTCCATCACATCGAGCCATGACATTTAAAGTGATACCAGATTGCTTTGTTTCTGAAGTACAGGCAAGGCCTGAGAAAAAGATTCTGTACATGATAGGCTTCTTTTCTGATCGAATAGGCCTCTTCTTACATACCTATTATATGCACTCTAGGTTGAAGGTTGCGAATCAAGCGTATGGGATAAATTGCCTATTTTTTGTTTGTTTTTCAATTTACTATTTTACATGTGGCAATTTGTATCTACAGTTTCCTCCCTGACCTATTTCAGAAAGAAGTTGATAGATGATGCCTTTAAACTGATTAACATTTGTCATGACATTACATTCTCAAGATATCAGTAGCAGACTAGCTGTGGCACTGAGCACGAAGGCAAGATTAAATCCAGAATTCCCATTGTACAGGAAACTGTATAGAAATACATCCCACATAGAAGCTCCCCTTTGTTTGCTGACAGTTCTATTCAGCTCATCCCCTTTTGTCAATAGGCATGCTGCTGTCATCCCATTCACGTGTTACATGAATCTCTGATTCTGCATGACTGCTTGAAGCTATTCAGTTGTCATTGTGTAAATATGCTGTAGACCATCAGCTGTGACCTCATGTCTACCAAGACTGGCCCCTTTTGCAGATTGCTGTCCATCTGAAAGGAAATGAGGACTTAAAGGCTAATCCTAAAACCAGGAGTAATTTTGCCCAGGATTTCATTGAGGGGGGACAGAATGGGAGGGAGAAACAATGTCAAAGAAATTATAACATTAGAACAGTACCTCTTAGCCTGTGTGTAGGTGTGCATATTTTCAGTGGTGGGAAAGTGGATGAAGAAGAGATAAAGAAGTTGGGATATAACTACAGCCTTTTCTTCAAATTTGGCTTCTTCTGCCTGAAGGAAACTCTGTTTTGTCCAGCTGATGGACTGACCCTTACATGCAGTAGTATTGCCTTCTCCACAGAGTTTGGATATATTGGCCCAGATGGACAAAATATAATCTAGAATCATATTGTTCCCCCTTTCCATCATTCCCCTTTTTCTAGTAGAAAAAAATTCTGGAAGCCTCTGGAGTCATTTAAACACAGCTCTTGTCCTGCACAGTTGAACATTTAATAATCACCCATTTTTCAAAAACTAGATGTGGGCATCCATCTCCCTTCTCCTGGAAGTCCTCAAGACGGAATTGCCTCCCAGATCTTGCTTTTTTGTGGCAGCTTCTTCTTGTCCTGGATGCTTATAAATGGTTTGGGATCACATTGGGATGGAATGCACCATCTACTGACATCACTTTGGTTACCTCTGGGCTTGCCCAGACCATGATATCCATTTACAAGTCTTTGTTGAAAATATTGAGCTTGTTGATGTTGTTCAGTTTCTGGGACATAGTTTCCTAAGTGCATCAGAGTGACAGATTTTTTCCCTGGATTTCTTCCTGATTTTTCTAACCATAAAACACATGATTTGGGGAGAAAGTACAATGAGAGCTTCTTCTAAACTTCTCTTATCAGAGAGACATAAAAATAATTAAAAATTTGGTCCAAAATTTCAGTTGATGTGAATTTCTGGAAGTGAGTGGGTTATTTGCAGTAAGCATAATTTCCCAGACTTTGCTCTTGTGAAGGCTCCATTCATATGAATGGAAGTTGCCACAGTCATGAGATCCAGACATTGTCTTATACACATGCTATTGAAATGAGTGGGAACTAAACAAGACCATGGTGCTAGGATGTTCTCCTTAAGGGCATTAGAACATTAGAAGAAAGTCAAAAAGTGGAGGGAGTTTTTTTTTTTTTTTTGCTTCATGCAATAATTTCAAATTTTGCTGCAAAATAGGCCAGGATTCCAAAGCTTCCTATGGATTGTGCCCTATGAAAAGAGATGATGTGCAATAAATATATTATTTTAAACCTCAACTTTATTTTCTTTCCATTTGATGAGCTTTGGGAGATTCAATTTCTAATCCCCTATAGAGACACAAAGCTCATTTGGTGTCTCTGGATCACTTATTTTCAGGTTTGTTTTGAGGAGAAAATAGGGAGAAAGAAAACAGTGTACACTGTCTCATGTTCATTGGAATGGAATGGTCAAATCAATAAGATGAGTGAGAGAGAGAGGAAGAGATGGGTTGGTTGGATTGATTGATTTAGGGACTTTTTCAATAAAAGTGGCCAATGTTTTGTTATATTTTTTTTTCTGAGAGTTTTCTCCTTTTTTCTGTTATAACCTTTGCAGTTTGGCATAAAAATGCTGATATCCGAACAGGAAGGATTTATGAAATGCTTTCCAAAAAAAGTATCTTTGAAAGATTGCAGTACTTTCCTTTGGCAATAGCTGTTTGAAATTTCCCCCATTGTCATTTTTCCAAGCATGTGCCTTTTCAACTGTATAATATGGGAAATTGGCAGCCATGCCCAGATGCCTGCAGGCAGATGATCTTTAGAAGTGTTGCCTAATGATCCTATTAGCAGATAGATAGTAATTACAGATGGGAGGGCACATTTGAAACAAATAAAGGATTTTTTTGTCAAATAAATCATGTAAGGTTTAATAGAACTTCCTTCCCTATGAAATGCAGAATAGGACAAAGAAGCTCAAGTTGGATAATGAAAAGCAAAAGATTTACACATGGAGCTTTGAAGCAACCTAGATTTTACAGCTCACATTTTGCATTTAAACTAGAGCTCAGCTAATATTATCTCCCAGGATGTTCCACCATATTGGTGGATCAATTTACTGAATATTCTTTGGTGAGAGGGATCCCCCCCCCATATGGTGTTCTTCATTTCTAATGGCAATGGCAGCTAATATTTCTTTTCCTCCAACTTGTCCATGCGTGTGTGTACATTTTGTTAATGCTGCAACAGTGGCAGTCATGTGGGAATCCTGTCTGCCATTTTGTATTCTCCACAATGCCCTAGCTCCAAAGAATCTAGAGCATGGTAGCAGAAAATGGCAGACATTCCAAATGAATGGTGGAGAATATTCAACACTATGGCACTGGGAAAAATGAGAAAAAGGAAATTCTGGGAGAATTTTAGATGTTTAAAAATGGAACATCTGAAACCATATTGAAAATGTGGTAATATTCTAATTCAGACATATTCTCTATGTGCACATACACTTTTGTGTTTAAAAATAAATGTATATATCTTTGTATCCAAAGATTCCCTCCAATAGGTGTGTTCATCTGAGGAAAGGACCCTTTCCATCAAGTAGAGTCCACTCTTCAAGTAGGGAATCTTTATGTCTGAAGGCTGGAAGATTTGATTTCAATCCACTTTCAAATCTTGTTTGGTGATTTGCAGTATGGTGATTAATAATGACTTGCAATCAGTGAACATGGCCATTTTCCATCATATCCAAACTGCCCCCCCCCAAATATTGCTGGCACAGTGAGCCCTGCTGGGTTTTGGTTTTAGGAACCCCAGTGGATCTCAGGTGTCAATGGTTGTTTTAGGTGAAAATCAGCATTTCCTGCACACACACACACAAAATGTTGTTGCCTGTATAGAAAATATTGCAATTGGGGACTTATTCTGCATAAAATTCACACATGGTTGGTTTGCATACAAAACAGCATTTTCTTCATCAAAAACAGCTTTTTCTGGATAGAAAACAATAATTCTTGTTACAAAGATTTTAATGTGAAGAAAATGTGAAAGTTTTCTGTGCAAAATAACCACATGTGAATTTTGCACATTAGAAAATATTGTGATTTTTGAATACAGTCTTGGGAGGAAGAAAATTGCTAAAATTACTTGTTGCTTCCTTTGAAAAGAAACATAATGAAAAATTACATCACTAATCTATACACACACTTCCAGCAACAGTTCAAGACAAACCTTTGAATCCTGCTCTTCTTTCAAAGAGTTCAGTGTGTCAGACATGGCTTTTTCTTGTTGTGTTATCTTCACATCAGACTTTAGAGATAGGCTAGAGAAGACCGTAGAACATTAATCTTTGACTATTATTAATTTCTGTTATCTGATGTGACGTTTCAAAACTAATTATTAGTTCCTACAACTTTCTTTTTACCTTTTTGTTAGTTTTCATTACATTAAAAATCCTTATTTAAATGCCTAGGATTTGTAAGACAGGAGGATAAAACTGGAAATACCTATCTCAAAATTCCTCTTAAAATGCTTAAAATGTCCATTAAAGGTAACTTTAAAAAATAATTAGGAAATGTTATTTTATCCATGAGAGTGACTTCATCCCAATTTTTTATGTTACTTCTGAAGTGTAATTTCATGCTGTCATGATTGAACCTTAGTTTCCCAACATATAGTCCAGTGCTCATACTCCTACAGCAAGTTACCTTTACAAATCAATGGGAAAAGACTGTTCTTAAGATAACCTGACCCCTGGCTATTTTGGACCTATTTATCAAAACCAATTCATTGAATTGTGCCTAGAACCTAATAAGAAGCTTAAAAGTTACAATATTAGAGTTTTATGCACCTTTCTTCATGGCTCTGAAAATATAATGTGTTTGCTGCAGTTTTGTGATGCATTTGTATTTTCCAATGGGCATGTTCCATCAATAGCTTGCAATAATGACATCCCCTTATTTGCCTTTACATGTTGTGACATTTGTAAATTTCTTTCTTTCTTTCTTTCTTTCTTTCTTTCTTTCTTTCTTTCTTTCTTTCTTTCTTTCTTTCTTCCTTCCTTCCTTCCTTCCTTCCTTCCTTCCTTCCTTCCTTTCTTTCTCTAGCTTTGGCATGATTCATGATGGTGAAGGAAACCCCTGCAGAAAAGCTGAAGGTAACATTATGTCCCCCACTCTCACTGGAAACAATGGCGTTTTTTCTTGGTCGGTATGCAGCCGGCAGTATCTTAACAAATTTCTCAGGTAGGTCTAAAGGGAGATTAATGCTCTAGTCCTATAGCTGCTGCAGTTTTTTGTGTCTCCTTTTTTTGTGGATGGGGATGGTTAACAGCAACAAAAACAAGAAAGTTCTAACATACATTAAAGTTTTTGTTTTCTGCTATTAGCATGCATATAAATAATTACTACCATTCTAGAGATATAACAGTGTATAATCATGGAGTAGTGATAAGAACAAATACTGTGGCCATAGCTGTTGTTGTTTGTTGTTAACTGTCTTCAAGTCAACCTTTACTCATGGTGACCCTGTGGTTAAGACATCTCCAAGACCTCCTGTCCTCCACTGCTCTGCTTAAGTCTTGTGGATTCTTGCCAGTGACCTAATTGAGTATCCATCTGATGTGTGGTCTTCTTCTACTACCCTACTACTACTACCTTCAACCTTTCCCAGCATTATTGTCTTTTTCAATGAGATGTGCCTTCTCATGATGTGGCCGAAGTATGAGAGCCTCCATTTGATCATCTTGGCCTCTGAGGGTATTTCAGGCTTGATCTATTCAAGGACCATTTGTTAGTCTTTTTGGCTGTCTGCAGCATCCTCAGCACTCTTCTTCAGCGCCACTTCTCAGATGAGAAGATTCTCTTTTTATTTGCTTTTTTCACTGTCCAGCTTTCACATCCATACCAGTGCTATGGAATTCTAAGAACTGTAGTTCTTTGAGATATTTAGCCTTCTGTGTGAGAGAGCTCTAGTGCCACAACAAACTACAATTCCTGGAATTCCATAGAATTGAGCCATGACAGTTAAAGTAGTGTCAAACTGGATTATTTCTGTAGTTCAGATGCAGCCAAGTCCGCTTCATATTTCTTGACTGCAGTAGCCATTCTGATCAATGTTTGATCCAAGGTACAAGTCATATTTTACTATTTTGGTTTCCTCATTGTCTATACTGAATGTATGTAGGTCCTTTGTGGTCATTATTTTTGTTTTCTTTATATCCAGCAGCAAGCCTGCCTTTGCAATTTCTTCCTTGACCTTCTCAGTAACTGTTCCAAGTACCTGATGTTTTACACTAGTAATATGGTGTCATAGCTTAGCTTGTTGATGTCCCTGTGAAGAGCCATTCCTTCACCTAACTTTTTCTCCTTCAGATAGCAGCCCTATGGGTATTACTGTCCTACCGCTGCACCAATATGTGATGTACCAGACCACTTTTATTTATATCATGGGTTTATTCTCCAAACCTGGTTTCGATATTTGTTAGTAGCATGGATAAAGATTCCAGGTTCAGACAAGCTTGTATTACAACAACAATAAAACTTTATTTGAATGATGATTAACAATGGGGCAAAACAGACCACCTAAAAGGAATGTCTCTGTGCCACTGCTTTGCTCACTGGATCGGGGCTGCAGCAGCCACATGCAGCAGCTCCGATCTGCCATTTTTCTGCCCCCAAAAGAAGCAGCAAATTGCCACTCCTTTTAGGAGTGGAAAAAAAAAAGCTGCCCTTACTGCCACAACGGCACATTTCAGTGCTCCTTTTTGTGTGCAGTGTGTAGTCACTATGCTGCCAGAGTGTGCAACACTTCCCACCATCTGGTTGGGCATGCAGTGTAATGGCAGCTTGGGGGTGGAGTCAGGCATGCAACATGCAGCCGCCATGCCCCCACTCCATCCTGACCC
>CM034704.1:6416519-6428237 GCA_020142125.1 Phrynosoma platyrhinos
GAGCTCTGGTGCCATAATAAACTTCAGTTCCCATGATTCCCTAGCACTAATCCAGGGCAGTTAAAGTGGCCTCAAGCTGGATTATTTCTGGCAATCTGTACAGGCCCTTAGGCTGTCGTACTTTGGACACATCTTGAGAAGGCATGAATTGATGGAAAAGACAATAATATTAGTAAAGATGGAGGGAAATGGAAAGAGAGGAAGACTGAATGCTAAATGGATGAACTTTATTAAAGAGACCATGAATATGAGTTTGCAGGAGCTGGGCAGAGCAGTAGAAGACAATGGGGCCTGGCAATGTCTCATCGATAGGGTTGCCATGGGTCGAGACCGATGTGAAAGCAGTCAACAACAAAAACTAATATTAGTTGTCAGTCTCCCCTCCAAGTGCTAACCAGAGCTAACTCTGCTTAGCTTCCAAGATCAGATCAGACATGGTGTATTTAGGCCCATGTTAACATATGCAAATGACATAAGCTATGTCAGTTGTAAGAGATCCCATAGATAATAAAAATGAATTATCCCAACATGGTGTTTGTTCAAGAGAAATAAAAATGTAGCACTCATTTCAGTCAGTGGATATTCAGTCTTACATTTGTGCACCCCAGTGGACTATTAGACCCCACTTAGGCCTGTGGTGGAGTTGGAAAAATTCAACAAATGGGCAGAGCCAAGGGGTGCACTTTTGCTCCATTGCCATGCAATGGTGATGATCAAAATGGTGATGGTGGTGGTGATGATGATGATGACTATCATCTTCATCCTGCCCGATATCTAAGGATCTCATGGCAACATACAATAAAACCAATTAAACATATAAGACAATTTTAAAAGAATAATCCAAACAAACTAAAACATATTAAACAAATTGACAAGTTAAAACAAAACCCTTTAAAATCTTGCAACAATTGAAGATAATTGATTGAGAATGAATATAGCTGAAAGTGAACCATCTGCAAAAAGGAAACAAACCTAACTCAGGTCTTTGCTACTGACTCCAGTTTCCTTCATTCCCCCTTCCTTAAACTTTAGATAGCAATTTGAATCCCATATTTCTTTTCCTTCCCATCTACTTTAAGCCTTAGCATCCTTCCTCCTCTGTTTAATCTTGTTTTATATCTGGTGCTTTTAAAAATTTTATCTTGTCATCCTGGCAAGCACTAACACAGCATTATTGTTGGTTCTTTTTAAAAACATTCTTTCCTACAGTGGTGTCGAAGGGGTCAATGTGTACGGTATGGAGACCATGGTCCTAAACCTGTTAATGGCCAGTGGTCCACATGGTCTGAATGGTCGGATTGCTCAAGGACCTGTGGGGGTGGCGTTACATACCAAGAGAGGCACTGCAACAATCCAAAGTAAGACATTGATATGAAAGATCAAGGATATGAGAATATATTGGTTTTTATCATTATTTGTGATCCTCATGAGAAAGGCAATGCAGTAGATGCTTGGGATCTCTGTGTATTATAGTAGGATGACACTATATATAACAAATGCAACCAAAGAAGTGGGTTTATATCCATAAAAGCTCATGCGAAAATAAAAAACAGTTAGGCTTCAAGGTGCGGCCACATTTCTTTTCATTTTTCTTCCTCCTTCCTCATTTTGCCATAATAAAATGTGACCACTAAAATTGTTTCATATTCTTTTCTGAAATAAGTTATCCTGTTCAGGGTTTCAGCCAGCTAGATGCCAAGATCCTGGAAATTTCAATAGGCTCAAGCAGGGCATTACATTTTCTAACCCAATTCTCCTTTTAATTTTCCCCTGACATGTTATTCTGTAACACTTCACAGCCATTACTGGGAAGTGTTTTTATCATTGGGATTGGGAATGTGATGCAGGGCTGTTTATTCCTTGCATTTGTTATTTATAAGATTTTTTAAAGAATACTGTAAACCTTGGGGTTCTTTCTAGTATGCTGATACTTCCCTCTTTTTTCTCAGAGGTCCTTTTTTGGCTCCAGTCCTGTTGGCACTCACCACATGATTTTAATATTAGAGAGAATATGTCAAAATAATTCTTACCTTACAATTCCTGTTCCTATGGAGATTTTTTAAAATAAAAATAATAGTTAAAGTAGGAACACAAGAAGCTGCCTAATTCCAGATCAGCCTACCAGTCCATTTACCTCTGAGTTTTCAAAGCAGCTTTTTCCTAATCCAGATATTAAAACACAAACCAATGGTTTTAAATTACAACAGATTCCACCTATACGTTAGGTGGAACTTTATAATTGTGAGAACTCTTTGACAGTAGCATATGCTGTCATAGAGAATGGTGGATACTCTTTCTTTGGAGGTCTTTAAAAGAGTTGGATGATCATCTTTTGGAAATAGTTTAGTCGTGTATACCTACATGACAGATTGGACAAGATGGCCCTTTTGGTCCCTTCTAGCTGTATGATTCTGATTCTGATTCCAATCCTACCTCAAGATTTCTCCCATCCAAGTGAATTCATAATTAAGTGTCATATATTTGGGGCCGCATACTTAGGAATTAGCATAAGCATAATTAGCTAGACATTTACTTTTAAAATTTTGAATATAATAAAACCATTTTATTATAAAAAGTCTATTTCAGATGTTCATAAAAAAAAATCTGCTTTCCAGAATTTAATTAGGTGTGTTAACCTGAAGAATATAATGTGTCCTACATTCTGGTTAGCCATTTGTCTATTAGAAGACTGTGAAGTTTATCTAACTGTCTCCATCACTGTGATCATGTTAATGGAAGGAAATGCATACATACTAGTTTCGGAGCACCTTGTATCACACATCCCTTCATTAGTGTGACTGGGCTGTTGGTGGGCCATCATGCTCTTTTTCACCCTTCTCCTTAACCCTGCCTCCCTGCCCTATGCCCCACCCAGTATGCCTTGAACGTGTGTGTTTTAAATGCAATGTTGGAATTGTGTGAAGGCAGTTTAACAAACAACAACAACCATATTTTAAAAGTAGAAAAAACGGCTGTTCTGGAATAGGGAAGAGAAAGGGGGATGAGCAGAAGAGGAGACACTGACACCATATGGCTTCACAATCCTGGAACTGTCACAGGTTTATTTGCTGCACCTAAGGATTAGTGCTGTTGGCAGCTTATTGATGTTTTTTTTTTCCCAATGGCTAACCATGCTTCCAGGACAAGGCAATGACAAGAAGGAGACAACATTATGAGATATATATTGGCAAAAACACTTTAAAGGCTTTGTGAGATGAAGTCCTATGTCTCACCCTTTCTAATTGTGCAATTTTGCTCATTGTATTCTTCGCCTGTTATCATCAAATTATAAATTATCTATTGATATTTTTAAATATGTGTTATATCCAGCCAATCTCACAAGGAACCCTGAGGTGGGACGGTTTTCTTATGAATTGAATATATATTTTATCTCAGGGCCAAACCAGTTGCAGCATCATCTACATACTTGCTAAAGTGTGGTATAGTGGTCTGAGTGTTGAGTTAGGGCTCTGGGAGATGTTTCAAATCCTTGCTCTTCCTTGGAAATCCATTGCATAACTGTTGACAAGTTACAATAACTCATTCTTAATCTCCCCTCCCCCTGCAAAAAACCAAAACCCTGGAGTAGACCAGTGCTATTATAAGGGATGGTTTCTAGCTCAGTGCCAATTGCTTAGCCATTGGCTGCCAGTCCCTGACACACTGGAAAACAATAATTACTTGTCTCCACCCTTCATCACATAGCTTGGTAAGCATCGGAGTAAACTATATCTGAAGGTGCATAACTGGGGCTGAATGGCTAACTCTCAGTGATGCATTTGCTGTGGATTCCTCAAGAAGCTATGATTAGAACATAATAGAGAGAAACTGAATGGTTCCCAATTGGCAAGGCTGTATTCTATCACCCTATTTGTTCAACTTGTTTGCAGAAGATATCATATGAAGAGCAGATTTAAGACTCAGAAAAGGGAGGAGTAAAAATGGGATGAAAGGATATCAACAATCTAATATATGTTGATGACACCATATTACTAGTGGAAAACATCACAGACTTTGAATGATTATTCAGGAAGATCAAAGAAGAAAATGCAAAAGCAAGTTTAATGCTGAGCATAAAGAAAACAAAAATAATGACCACAGAGGACCTATATTCATTCAGCCTAGAGACAATGAGGAAAATGAAATAGTAAAAGAGTCCCCATACCTTGGATCAGACATTGATTATAAAGGAGACTGCAGTCAAGGAATCAGAAGACTAGGAATGGGAAGAGCAGCTATGATAAAACTAGAAAAGAGTAAAGATATATAACTGTATACTAAACTTAGAATTGTCCAAGCCATTGTATTCCCCATCACCATGTATGGATGCAAGAACTGTACAGTGAAGAGAGCAGATAAGAAGAAAATCTATTCATTGGAGATGTAGTGCTGGAGAAGAGTGCTGAGAATACTGTGAATGGCCAAACACATGGGTCCTAGAACAGATCAAGCCTGAAATCTCCCAGGAAGCCAAGATGAACAGCTTGAGACTGCTGTACTTTGGTCACATCATAACAAGGCATGACACACTGGAAAAGACAATCCTAATGCTAGAAAAGGTGGAGATAAGTACCTTGGTGTATCTTTTCGTATTTTCTCTTTCCTTTCCACTAAATGTTTAGTTAAATAATTCTTCAAAAATAAATTCACAAAATGTAAAAAATGAAGAATGGAGTGCAGATACAGCTCTCAAAGCATGTGCAGGGTGGTCAGCAAATCCCCATCCAGTTTATTCTTATCACACAGTGACTACATGTCCACCCATAGGAGGAAAGGAAATTTATTGTTTGAATTTAGCAGTTCTTATTATCATCATGTGTCAAATGCTGGTGTCATGGTTCAAATGTTGGACTAGGACTCTGGGAGACTAGGGTACAAATCCCTGCTTGAATGGATGTCCTTGGACAAGTCATACTCTCTTAGCCTCAGAAGAAGGCAAAGACAAACCTCCCTGAACAAATCTTGCCAAGAAGACCCCATGATATGGTCTTAGAGTTTCCATATGGCACAAATGACTGACATATCCATATAGTTTTCAAAACCTAGTCACAATTTAATACTTATTTTGGTGACATTTGATTGTCTCGGTTATATGACTGAAGTACATAACAACAACAAACCCTTTGCCTGGTATAAATAACTATATATAATAATAATGTACAATACAAATGGAATGTGTTGAGCTTGTAAGAAAATTGACTATGGTATTCTGACTATTTCTCAGCATTAGATACACCCTTATAGCACCCAACACCTTTAGAGGTCATCCACAGTACAACAGGCCTATGCAGATTTGCTAAAATCATTATGTTTGTACAAGCTGCTGCAACATAAATTCATGGATCTGTTTCCCATACATCACAACATTTTACAATCTAGATTTTTTTCCTGAAAAAGAAATAGATTGCTTAATTTAATAGCTTGGCTGTAAAGAACATGAAGAGTGCCCAGGAGACGTAAGGTCATAGTTACTCATATCTGTGGGATTGAGTCTTACCTGCTTCATAATAGCACATTGTTCACTAAAATATTAGAATGCAGTTGTAGACATCTATGTACTTTAAAACCCACCAAAGCAGCAAAATAGCTTCAACATATGTGTATCTTTTATTAGTTGCGTGCTGTTACTTGATCAGTGATCATGAGAAGTGCAGCAAAAGGAATTGGAGTGCACAAATGAAACAATAATTAGTTTAATACTAGAGGGATGGAACAAGTGTGGAGTTCCTTAAATTCCATTTTATATAGGAAAATATATAGAAAATCCTTTATATAGAAAATATATATACAATCCCTTATATAGAAAATACAGGCGTGATTGCCTGATCTTAACCCAGTTTATTTCAAAGAAGAATGATTTTTAATGGATCTCAGCTAAGAAAAGAAGCTAAGAAAGTATCTTATGGATCATGACAATATTGCATGTAGTCAGTCATTCTGTTTTAAACAGGACCTGGCCAACATGCTTCCTGGAAGTCTGCAGGTGGTCAAGAGAACAACAGTCTTCTGCTCCCTTCCCAAATATGCTGCTGCTGTTTTTAGCATCCTCAAGTTGACCTCAGCTCATGGTGAACCTATGTATGAGACATCTCCAAGGCCCCCTATTCTCCACTGCTCTGCTTAGGTCTTGTTGATTCAGGCCTGTGACCTCCTTGATTGATCCACCAATCTACATCTGGTCTTGCTCTCCTTCTGCTGCCTTCTACCTTTCCTAGCATTATTATCTTTTCCAGTGATTCCAATTATTCATGCTTTCTCGTGATGTGGCCAAAATATGATAGCCTCCATTTGATCATGTTGGTTTCCAGGGAGAGTTCAGACTTGACCTTTTTCAAGGACCCATTTGTTTGTCTTTTTGACCGTTTACGGTATCCTCAGCACTTTTCTCCAGCGCCACATCTCAAATGAGTTGATTTTCTTTCTATCCAATTTCTTCATGGTCCAGCTCTCACATCCATACATGGTGACAGGGAATACAATGGCTTGGATGATTCTAATTTTAGTGCTCAGTTGTATATCTTTACTCTTTTGGATCTTTTCAAGTTCTGTTATTGCTGCTCTTCCCATGCCTAGTCTTCTTCTGATTTCTTAACTGCAGTCTCTGTTCTGATCAATGTTTGATCCAAGGTTCAGGAAATCTTCAACTATTTTGATTTCTTCATTATCTAAGTTGAATTTATGCAAATCCTCCATAGCCATTCTTTTGTTTTATTCATGTTCAGCACAAGCCTGCCTTTGCACTTTCTTTCTTGACCTTTCTTAGTAATTGTTCCAGCTAGACTTTTTCTCATTCTGGAAAGCTGTTGGTTATGGCTGATTAATGGACATTACTTATTAAGAGAGGTGGGTCACACTTCATAACAGGTTTAAGTTCAACAAATCACCATGTTGTCTATTATCATGTGCAAATGTGTCTATTCTGGCATAAGGTTTTTGTGGTGTTCTAGAATACCTGGAGAAGTTGGGCATGGTTTACAAACATTTATGCCACAGTAAACATGTTCATTCTTCAAGATGCAGGGTTCTTGAGACTGCATTGCCTTCGATTCATAACATTTTTCGAGGTGAAAAGTTGCAAGAGATTATTCAGGAACCACCTCTAGATTGATGGTTTTATTGATATCACATCCAGATTGTTGCCGTTATTGTGTGCCTTCAAGTCATTTCCAACTTATGGCAACACTCAGGTGACTCTATCATGGGGTTTTGTGGCAAATTTCTTCAGAGGGGGTTTGCCATGGCTTTTCTCTGAGGCTTAGAGTATGTGACTTGCACAAGGTCACCCAGTGGGTTTCCATGGCCGAGCTCTGAGTCAGACCCTGGTCCAACACTCAAACCACTATACCATGCTGGCTCTCATTCAGATAGCAATAAAAACATAGATCCAGTATTTAGAATGATTTGTCACTGGTTGCAAGAGGCTAGTCTTTCTTTTACTGGAGCTTTTCTGGGAAGGTGGTTTTTGGATCATCATTTAAAGGCATTCAAGCCACAGAAAAAATGTTCCAACTTGTTTTGTAAATATACAAGAATGTCGAATGGAGGGAATATATTTTATTTGCAAATTGCCCAGGGGTTTGTGTATTATACATATGTACATATATATGTACATATGCAGTGTTCATTAACCTGAAAATGCCCTCCAGACCCTTTTACATTGTATAAAAGAGTTCTGGATCAGCACAACAAAGATTTTCTGAAGAGTGCCTTAATGACATGTGTATTCAGGAGACATGCTTGGATGGATGATAACATTTGCTCAGAAAAGTTTGAACAAAACCCATCTTATTTGATGAAGAATTACGTTATATTGTAATGAGACCAAGAACTATGCAGTACTGAATTACAGCTAACTGATTCCTTTTCAGGTAATGTGGGCACAATAAAATTACATTTGAAAACTAAATCAACTAGTGGAAACAACAGTGGGAAATGGAGTAAAAAGTAGCATATGTTGTTACTTTTAATAGGCTTTTAAGGCATTTTACAGGCAGTGTGAGCAGAATTTTTCACATTCTGTGCCATTCCCTTATCAAACTTAAGGGTTCCCTCCCATAAATTACGTGAAGCTAACAGAAAAGCAATAAATATGTGCAATGGAATAATAGTGAATTTAGTTTCAGAGTCTTTGTTAAAAAAATTACATAATTAATTGTTTTTTTTAAACAAACAAACAAACAAACAACCTGTCAAATTCTGATCAGGTCCCTGTGAGTCATAGAAACCAGTTATAATATGACATTTAAAAGTCCAATGATTAGTCAAGCTAATTTATCTGTGACCACTTTCAACTTCAAAATATACTTTGGTTTGTGCATGTGGGGGGGGGGGGAGGTGTTTTAAAGCTATACACCGTATGAGATATAGGGAAGCCACATTTGGATTGCCTAATGTTTTCATTTACTTAAAATGAGGCACAATAATGGCATGGGTTGAAATGGGGATTATTTTTTTCCTATTTCCATTGTTTCTATGATGCAACTAGTTGTTGTTGTTGTTGTACACCTTCAAATTCTTTCTGACTTAAGGCAACCATCATGTATTTTTTTCTGCCAAGGTAGATTTGTTCAGAAGGGATTTGCCACTGTCTTGCTCAAAGGGCAAGTGTGTGATTTGCTTAAGGTCACCCAGAGGATTTCCCTGGCCTCCAGGGTTCTAATATGAAACTCACCACACAGGTGCCTCTAACAGTGTCACCACTGAACCAGTATGTTCTCCTTATCAAGACAAAGAACAGCTTTGGAAAATGATTTAGATGGAAGATGTGAAGATGTACTGGTCCCAAGCACTGCTACTGTGAACAAATAGAGAATCCTCCAAGGCTGCTTGTCTGTAAAATAAATAAATTTAAATTAAATTTGGGAAGATGAACAATAGGATTAAATAATTGTGATTGGGTTAATATATTTGATTTGCATGCATTCAGAGGATCCTGGCTGTAGTAGATACATACCATATGCCAATCCAGCAGATAACTGGATGGTAAAGCTGATCAAAAACTTTATTTAATAAGCAACAACTTATAAAAGTATGGTTCATTGTTGTTGAATGAGTGGGACCTTACTGAACATCATGTACTAGCTTCAGTGTTCTGGGACATGAAATAGAAGTCAGAATCTCATGCAAAGTTTGGATAACAATACAGTAGGTCCTTGGAATTTGCTGGGGTTTGGTTCCAGGAAACCCTCCCTCCCCCAGGATACCACGATCTGTGGATTATCAAGTCCCATTAAATCCAATGACATAGTAAAATAGTGCCTTTATACAAAATGGCAAACTCAAGGTTTGCTTTTTGGAATTTATATTTTTTAAAAAATATATTTTCAAGGCATGGATGTTGAATCCATGGATAAAGAATCATGGATATGGAGGGCTAATCACAATACCAATTGAGGTTGGTATCATGAATTTATTTGCTGAACTAAATTCAGTGCTTGGGGCTGTAAATAATACTTTCTCTCTTTTTCTTTGTAGGCCTCAGCATGGGGGCAAATTCTGTCAGGGGTCAAGTCGTGTTTATCAACTTTGCAACACTCAGCTCTGTCCATTTGGTAGTCCTGACTTCCGCGCCCAGCAATGTGCTGAGTATAACAGCAAACCTTTCCGTGGATGGTACTACAAATGGAAACCTTACACAAAAGTAGAAGGTAAACCAATAACAGTCTCAAGTTATTTCCTTTATGGAGCTTATCGCTTGGCATTTTAAATCGAATTAAACCTCCCGGGCTGCAGGAGGGGATTATTGCATGCTAAATCACCACTGAATTGCCACCTGCCATCAGCCTGGGTCCCAGCCAGGCTCAGCCAGCACTTTTTAAAAACCAGAAAGCCTTCTGATTTCTAAAAAGCACCAGCTGAGCCCAGCTGGGACCCTGGTTGATGATGGCCAGCAATTTGGTGGCAATTTAGCATATGATTATCCCTGCCTCCATCGTGTCTCCTGGCTGCAGCCCATGAGGCTTAATTCAATTTAAAACACCAAGTGATAGTCTCCTAAGTCTTCGCTTATCTACTCCACCTTCATAACAGATGTGCAGTCAGTTTTACAAAAGAGCTAGACACTACTCCAAGTTATGGTTTGCGGACTAGGTTTGGTAAATAACTTTGTAGCAAATTTTCAGGAAAGATATAAACAGTTGTTTTTAAGGGGCACAAGGATGGTGCTAGTCAGTGGCATATTGAGAGGGGTAAACCTTCTGCACCCTGCCTTATTAGGCAGTGATTTAAGCCATTTACAATAAAAAAAATAGAACTAGAAAAGCCCAGGCAAGCAAAGGCCTAAACCTGTCTATTAGTCCAGATTAGACTAGATCCAATGAATCAATAGCAATATGGTAATTCAATACTTATGTGAATTCCATTGCTCAATTGGGTCTAATGTAGTTAGGATTAACAACTAAATTTAGACTTAAGCTGTTTTTCATTAGAATGTAAAAATCAGAAACAAGACTTTAAAATCTTCATTTAGGCATACTTCATTTAACAAAGCCTCTGTCACAGAACTCAGTTTTACAAATTCTGCAGGCTGTTCAGAACCAGTTGCAGAATCTAGTTGCCAATCCCTAACTTCAGTAGACTCACTGAATACAGTGGGCCCTTGATATGCTCTGGGGTTTGGTTCCAGGACTCACTTATAGATAACATAATCTATGGATGCTCAAGCCTTATTAAATACAGTGGCATAGTAAAATGATGCCTCTTATATAAAATGGTAAAATCAAGGTTTGCTTTATGGAATTTATTCTTTTAAAACATATTTTCAAGCCATGGATGGTTTAATCCATGGATAAAGAATCCATGGATATGGAGAGCCAACTTTAAATTGGTTTTACATAAGTGTGATCCTACCATTCAGCAATTGATTTAATGTGTCTGCACTTGTTGGGGATAGCAATTGGACTTAGGCCAACAGTGAATATAAAAACAAGCATTCTGTGTACTATCCATTTTGTTTTTTATGATTGCAGAATTCAGGTTGGCCTAAATATCCTGAAGGCACCAAATCCCATCTGATCCTGAAAGCTAAGCAGTGTAAGATCTGGTTAGTAGTTGGATGGGAGATTACCAAGCACTTCCAGGGCTGTAGGCTATATTTCATAGGCAGGCAATGACATACTACCCCTTAAGTATTCCTTGTCTAAAAAAAAACCCTATGGAAGGCATGGGAGTCACCATGAATCAACAGACAATGTGAAGTCACATACATATACTTGGAAGTCTTCAGGCTAGAATATGAATACTGTATTTTTTTTTTAAAAAAAACAACTGTATAATCAAACTTCTTAATGTCTTTTCAGAGGAAGACCTCTGCAAACTCTACTGCACAGCTGAAGATTTTGACTTTTTCTTTGCAATGTCTAATCGAGTAAAAGATGGAACCCCCTGCTCTCAGTACAGCCGTGATGTGTGCATTGATGGAATCTGTGAGGTAAGTTTTCCCCATTGCAATGGTTTCAAGACAGCTCAGTGGTAGATAAGAATGTGAATGAGTTGATTTTATTCTCACATGTAAGAATGAAGTCTCAAAAGATTTCTTCCTGTGAAGGCAGCACATTTTTATACTTTTTCTTTTGCATTTGGAATCCCCAATATAGTTTACACATAAATATTTCACTTTTGGCAAAAGCAACTCTGTGCAAATAACAGAATATTTCATATTATACAAGCCTGAATTGAGCCTGAGCCATGGCTGATATTGAACTTGCAACCTCGTGGTTT
>CM034704.1:6428515-6440441 GCA_020142125.1 Phrynosoma platyrhinos
ATCATCACACAAGTGAAACAAGCAGCTTAGCCATTGCACAACAGTCCCAGTGTCCAGTGTATCCTGCTGTGCAAGGGGAGGCCCTATTGTACAATGTGGCGTTTTGTGTAATGCCTCATTGCGCATTGTTGAAATTCACTCGCATTATTATGTATTGTGTCAGTGATGTAACTCCATCATTGTAAAGTAACTATGCATTGAAACCGATGCAGAATCTCAGGCATCATTTTTAAGGAGAAGAACAACAAAGACCCTCCTTTCCCATTGTTAAAATTTAGCAGTTACTTAGCATTCTCTTCTAGTCTTTCAGATTGACTTTCTTTCTTACAGAAGGTTGGATGTGACTATCAGCTTGGATCCAAAGCTTCTGTGGATGCTTGTGGAGTTTGCAAAGGAGATAATTCTACATGTACCTTCTTTTCAGGCCATTATTTGACACAGCATAAAACTAATGGTAAGAATAAGAAAATTCCCCATGACATTTAAGCCAGATACTTTTTTGATTTTCCTCCATGTAGTTTGATTCCATATGCATCAAGATTCCAGGTTTGGAAAATGGAGATAAGAGTAGACATATATATAGGAACTGCACCAAAAATATATGCTTCGTGTTTTGGCCCATTTTTCTAACTTAGGCCTCAAGCAGATGGGGCAAAAGGAGTGGCCAGAGGCCACTCTCACCCCGATCACTGTGGGACTGTGGCAACCACATGCCCCCAGTCCTGATCCAGGCCACTGTTGCAATCCCGAACTGGGCTGCTAAAAAGGACCATTTTCCCCCTTCTTTTTGGCCCAGCTCTTCCGGGTTTGGGCAAACTCCGCATGGCTTCCGGATGCATTTGAGGCATGTGTAGTGTAAACACCATGCCCCCAACATGGCCTTACAGTGGCCCTTTTGGCCCATTTGTTTGAGGCCCTTATGGACTTTCCAAAGTAGCTAAAAATCATAGCATAAAATACTCAATTAATGATATCAGAATAAAGATCAAGGAGATTATCAGATGGGAATGGGATGGGGTCGGGAGCGAAGCCGATTGCTCTCCTGTCCTTGTCCCAAACATGCGAAAGCATTTCAGAGACACCATGCTTATCCTGTCATTAAAGTAGAATTGTATTAATGCAGACTCCCATTAATACAAAATGACAGGACAATTCCACTTCAGTGATGGGATAATGACAGGATAAGTGCGACATCATGAGAAAGTCTTTTGCGTGATCAAGATCAATTAAAGTTTGATTATGGGACACTGAAAGGTTATGTGTGATGTCATTTGAAAATCTTTTCCCGATCACACCATAAGGATGGGACAAGAACATCCTTTGCCTCAGTTGATAATTCTCTAAGAAATCAAAATAATTAAGAAAAATAATAAAACAGCAATAAAACAAAACAAAATAGCAGCAGTAGAATTCATGCATTACAATGAATTTCAATCCTTGTTCTGATTTTCTACAATCAAAGAAACAAGGGGGAGTAAACAGGATGATACTAAGAACATAGTTCAGACATGCAAATTATCACTGATAAGTACAGTGGGCTCCTGATATCCACTGGGATTTGGTTCCAGGACCCTCCGTGGATACCAAAATCCAAGGATGCTCAAGTCCCATTAAATACAATGGCATAGTAAAGTGGTTTCTGCTATATAAAACAGGAAAATCAAAGTTTGCTTTTTGGACTTTATATAGTTTTTAAATATTTTCAAACTGTGGGTACTTGAATATGTGGATAAAAAAAACCCTGTCGATATGGAGGGCTGACTGTATCTCCTGCACTGATTTTATCACTGACATGTATTTGTTAGTTAACAACTAAATATGTGATCAGTGTGTAAACACTACTGGGTTTGATCCAGAGCATGGTACCATTCACACTACAGAATTTTAGCACCGTTATTCCATTTAAGTTCCATAGTTCCATCCTATGGAATCCTGGGATTGGCTGTTTAGGGAACGGTATTGAGAATTTTCAGCCACAGCACTTACTACAAACCCCAGAATTCCTTAGGATGCAACTATAGCAGTTAAAGTGGAATGATAGTGCTATAATTCTGTAGCATTAATGACCCCCCAGTTTCTTTGCATTTATGTCCCATTTAAATCAGTGCCACAAGTTAATCAAAACTATTTAAATACCATTTACTTCATTGGAAGCTAAATGCAATAAATTTAGTCCAAATCCATCCTGTTGCATTTAAGGTAGAGTATGGTAATGTCTCTTTGATCTTAGAGCTCACTCACACAAGGAGGGCAGTATTTGATGTAACAAATGCCTGACTCAGTCAAAGGAGGTTTTGTCCTGCCTCTTGTTCATTTCTCCAGGGTCCCATCTATGTCTGTCTATGATAACTGGACATTTGCAAATGGGTGCCACAATGGAACTCACATAACATATGTTGTGACACTTCACAGCAGGTGTCACAAAATGGCCAAGAGATTGAACTGTTTCACTTTTTGACATTGCCATGTTCTCAGTCATTAGTGCTTCTCCTCTACTGAATTTATCTCCAGATTTGGGTCTCTTGTTACTGCAAATGTTTCCTAGCACATAAATGAAATGTAATTTAGAATTGCCATTATTGGCATTTATAACAGAATCATAATGCTGTAGAATTGGAAGACAACCTCAAGGGGCATCTACTCCAATCCCTTGCTAGTGCGGGGAATTATTTATAAAATTTTCTTAAAGAGGAGTATCCATCCTCTGTTTAAATACTTCCAGTTCCATCACCTTCTGAGGAAGTCTGTTCCACTATTAAACAGCTCTTGCTGTCAAGATGTTCTTTCTAATGTTTAGTCAAAATCTCCTTCCTTGTAATTTGAATCCATTGGTTTGAATCCTATCATCAGAGTATCAGAAAACGCTTGTTCTATATGTCAGTCCTTCAAATATCTGAAGATAGCTATGCAGGATGGCTTAATGAAGGAGCATACTTATCTTACAACTGGAACAAAATGTTACATTTTCCCTCTTTTTAGATTATTACCCCATTGTTACGATTCCAGCAGGAGCACGCAGCATTGAAATCCAGGAATTGCAAATATCTAGCAGCTACCTTGCAGTGTGCAACTTGAATAAGAAATATTATCTGACAAAGGACTGGACAATTGACTGGCCTGGAAAATTCTACTTTGCTGGAACAATATTTGAATATCAGCGCTCTTTTAACCACCCAGAGAGGCTTGCTGCAGCTGGGCCAACTAATGAAACCCTCATCTTTGAAGTAAGCTTCCTTCTGTTCCTTCTGTTCTTAAGATCGGTTTTAGAATTCCCAGTGGAGCATTTTGTTTGGTGCAACAGAATAAATTTTGTACTGAAGGGAAGAGAGCAATGGTCTTATTTAGGATTGTTCATGATGCCATTCTCACTAGTGTAGTGGCAAACATAAGTATAGACACTCTTTATGATGGTCTTTATAATCCACAAATTCAGGCAGTTATATTGACTCCTATCAACAATCCAAGCCTAGCCATTTTCATCTCCAACAGGAGCAGGTGCATTGTAAACCCAATGGCTCTTAATTGTTTATTGAAGGCCAAACAACCATAATATTTTTGCATTGCGCTGTTGATAGCTCAGAAATATGTATTGTTCTTGGGGAAATCCCTGATACCAGAATGATTGCAGCTAACTTTAGAAAAAAACATGCCATTGAATGAAGTTATCAGATGATATCATGTTAATCAAAAGGTCCTAGAGTTCTGACATATGGCTCCAATGTAAGGAGACTTTTAAAATTGTCAAAAGTCACCTCTATTCATTTGTTTCAAATTTTGGAAAGAGATGTAAATGGTATTAAGTAAGCTTCAGTAGTCAGAATTACATTTTATGACTATCATAAGAAGAAGGACACTATCTGGCAAACAGAGATAACTGGAACATATGGAAGCAGGATTAAGACAGTAATACTGACAACATCAATGAGCTAGTCACAAATATTTTGGGGTGGTGGAACAGCCTTTCAGTCTATTGGGAAAAGGATTTAACTTCTGCTGCTGATTGAGTTTTCCTTGTGTGTTTTGGTGTGTTGTGTTGATGCTATCTTGCCATTGTCATGATGAACATTTCCATGGTCCTCCCAGTAGCAGCCAATGTTGTAGAACATGGAGAAATTGTGGCCAGAGCCTTGTTGTCAAGAGTTGCACAAACAACTTGGCTGCTATAAAATGCTGGGAACTAGGTGTGATGGGTTAAACAATAGAAATTGTGTTATTATGGCCCAAAACACATGGCCCAGATAGAGTGGCTTTGTACCACTCTGGCACCTTTTGCGCTGGGATTCTGGCAACCATACCGGCACTGTCCCAACCCAGGCCACTGCCGCAGTCCAGAACCAGGACACCGGATTCTATCTGCTCCTTATTGGCCCATTCTTCTGTGATTGTAAGATGTGGGCACAGCTTCAGGCTGCATTTGTGGCATGCGTCATCTAAACACAACACCCCCAATGTGGCCTGAAGCCATGTTATTTTGCCCGTATGTTTCAGGCCTATGTTGTAATGATCTCAGACACAGGTGCTGAGATAATGTTGAAATGGAAGCAAATAGGAACCAAGCTTGTGAACAAATCTAACCGAACAACAAAGAAGATGGTGGTATGAGAAAGTGAGAAGTGTGTTTATTAATTATAATGATATAATTAAGCCCACCTGAACTAGAATTGTGTGTAGTTTAATTAGACACTTGCTGGGCAGTTCTGACAGTGAATGTCACAGGACTAGATCTGTAGCTTCTAAAATAAAAGTTTACTGAGTTTTAACTACTGAAGCCTGATTTTCTGAACTGTGTATCATGATGGACAAGACACCTGTTGATGTTGTTCCTTTACACATGTGATTGTACTGCTTTTGATTATTGTACAATGGATATATAGCAATAGCAAGTACATTTCTATACTGCTTATCAGTGAACTAGCACTCCCTAAGTGATTTACAATGTGTAAACCAATTGTCCCCAACAAGCTGGGTACTCATTGTACCGACCTACAAAAGGATGGAATGCTAAGTGGACATTGGAGCCCTCCTGTAGGATCAAACTTACAATGTTGTGGCTGCAGTACCAGCATTTAACCACTGCACCAACAGGGCTACTTATATTCAGCACATAGTTGTGTCAGCAATTCCTCAAGTGCAACCTTAGATGCAGCATAACTTTAGATAAATCCTGTTGTTAATCTTGACTAGAGTAGTTGATTCACCTTTCAAGATTTCAACACCAAAAGAATCCAGCAGTTGCACATTTTTGGATGGTGCATAGTTATTCATCCGTGCCTTCAGTGTACCACTATTTACTGGGATTGCAGAAACAACCATGCTGTAGTCACCTTCAGAGGGAGTTTGTATGGGGAGCTGATGACATTGAGAATCCTGCTCACTATCATTTTTATTGCCCACTGTACAATTCCCTCAAAATATATTTTTGTCTTACTGACTGTTTTGGTGAACAGCCCAACACAAAAAAGTATTTTTAATTAAATTAATTTCAACAGTCAGACTTGTTATAATTTAGACCACTTTGCTCTTGCAGCAAGGAGGATTTGAGAGAGCTTTGTGAAAACCCATCAGTCAGATTGCATATTTTAAATTTAATATTTAAAATTTATTATTATTATTAAATTATTTTATTTTGTTGCAACTCTTTATCCAAGGAAAAATTCTTGAAGAGACAGGTTTTTCAAAGTCTTCTGGATAACTGATGCTTTCAGGGCTATGAAAAGCCAACATTAGTAAATAATGGTTGGAATCCTGTTGGAGATTTATTCTTTTAAAGTGGATTTATCATGTGTATTCCTGTGGAAGTCAACCTCATGTATAGGTCAAGTGCAGATCTGGGGCCAAAATGATGGATTTTGCTATGACCAGCAGATAAGTTGAGGGTAAAACTTAGGGGTATGTAACAAACAAATATTGCCTTGCCTTTAAAAAATGCATAGAAGGAACAGACTTAGGAAGAGCTAAAGAGAAGGAAAGGATCTATTTCCTTGAGGAGTTACAATAGCGGGGTGTAAATGGCATTGCTGATCTTTAAATGTCTACATCTATACAAATACATAGAGCTTGTTTATTGTGAATTTACAGGCACATGTGAAAACCAAAGCTACCATCTCAATAGCATATTGATTCTGATTTTGTAAAAATAGGCAGAGTCTGCCTGGAGGAGGGGAAAAAAAGTAGAACAAAATGATGGGGTATAAGACAGAACAATGCTCATGTGGCACTGTAAGTTAATATCTACTTTACTCATATGGTTTTGTTAATATCATCGTGTCATCTTAACTAGAGACATGCAGAGGACTTTAAAAAAATGTAATCCAGTTAAATGCTTAACATTAAAACATTCTGTTGAGATTCCAGCATAGGTCATTTAAGGTCATCTGGTTTTAATTTGTAGAACTTGTTCAAAGAATCGAAGAGTGTGGCAGTTTTGGACAAGGAAGTCATTATTAAGGGTTCATTTTTGCTTGATAGAAAGTTTAGAAGAAGGTTATAGCAGCAGCAAGTTGGGGAGTGTTTTGAAGAGACCAAATGTGCAGAAAATGATGTGTACAGTTTTAAAATCTGAAAGGTGATAAATGTTCACAGAAAGTTGAGGGAAAATGCATAATTGGGAAAAATACGTCAGAGAATGTGTATTAATTTCTGTACATGAATTAAAAACAATGTTTGGCAACTAATATGAGCGAACAAAGACTGGGATGAGAAGCTGGGGGAGATTTGGAGAAAAAGAACAAAATTGAGACTGAGAGTTTGTCACATACCTAGGGCAGGCTGTTTAGAAAAGGGAGGGCATGGTGGCTGGAATTCTACACATAGCCTGTGTTATCCCCCCCCCTTGTGCCCCATTTAAAACCTCTGGGTCCTGGTGTTGCCAAGACCTGAGGGTCTGTTATGGTTGTGGTTCCTTCTCCCTCTCTATGAAGGGAACTGCAACAGGGATGAGAGATAGTCCCCACTATATCACCTCCTTTCCATAGCAGCTCCAACAGGGCATGGCATGTGCCTAGAAGGAGAAAACGTAGAGCTGTGAATGACTTGCATTCCAATGTAAAGATATATCATTGAATTAGAAAGTCAGGATTGCCTGCATCATATTTTCAATTTCTATGCATGGTTGTGAAAGCTGGGCAGTGACGAAAGCTGATAGGAAGAAAATTAACTCAATTGAAATGTGATTTTTGGAGGAGAATTCTACAGATACCATTTATTGTTGTTGTGTGCCCTCAACTAATTTCCAGCCATTGGTGACCTATCATGGGGTTTTCTTGGCAAATTTCTTCAGAATGGGTTTGCCATTGTCTTCCTCTGAGACTCAGAGAGTGTGTCTTGCCCAAGGTCACCCAGTGGATTTCCATGGCCAAGCAGGGATTCAAACCCTGATCTCCAGAGCTGTAGTCCAGCACTCAAACCACTACATCACAATGGCTCTCAATTATAGTTACAGATACCATAGAAGGCCAAATAGACAAAATAATGGGTCTAAGAGCAAATAAAGCCTGAAATCTTCCCAGAAGTCAAGATGACTAAACCAAGACTGTCATACTTTGATATAGGTTAGTAGGAAAGACAATACTTGGTAAGTTAGTAGGCAGTAGGAAAAAAGGAAGATTGCCATACAGGTGGATAAACTCTATCAAGGAAGCCACAGCCATAATTTGCAAGACCTGAGCAGGGTTGTTGAGAACAGGGTGACTCAGAAGTCTCTCATTTTTAGGGTTGCCAAAGATCAAAATTGGCTTGATGGCAATTAACAACAAGAATGTGACGAACCCCATGTAGGATCTTGATTCATATTTTATGAGTCCAAATGATAGTAGGAGAGAAAAAGGCCAATGGCTTCTTCTGCATTCATAACTTCAAAATATAATCAAATGGAAAGTTTTTAGTATAGTTGATGTAGATACTCTAGAAATTGTCAATGGTAATAATGACATAACAAGGCCACTTTTGTTTTTCTTTGTTGAAATGTTGCTCCACTGAAAGCTTAGTGTTTTTGTTTTTGTTGACTCAGAAAATTAAGGAGTCAAAGAACTGATGAGACTAGTAGTACAATCTTCAACATGAATGCCTGATATCAAATAAAGCAAGTTTATCACCAGTGGAACATGTAAGAGATGGTTGGGACATTTAAAATTAGCAATCCACTCACAAGAAGGAAATCTTCAAAGCAGAAAGAAAATGACTAATTAAAATCAATAAATCATTTCCTATACCCTTTGTTGAGGAGGAAGATGGAGGAAGAAAACCAGTGAAAGGACTTAACTGATACTTTAACTGCCACTGGATGAAAGCCAGTTTGGCATTTGTAAGCCTTATTTTTATTATTAGCTACTAGATGATAAATTAGCTCTGATCTCCCCTAAAGAGAGAGTGTGTTGGATAAAGCAAAGCTCCGCTTATGAGATACAGATGTAAATGTAAAGATAAGGGATAAAAGGATTCCCCTTAAGTGAAAGAGATTAGATGGGCTGCATCCCTTAAATGGGTGTATTTAGTGCATAATGTTTACAAAAGAAGAGAGAGTGAAAAATACACACTATAACAAATGAAAACCAGGTGATGGGAGGATGAGATCATAGGAAGACCTTTCAAAGGATACCTTTTCTTGTCAATGCCGTGAGTGGGGTTGCATGAACTCTCATTTTTTAAAATGTCATTTTCAAAACTGCTTTTAAAATGCTTACTACAAACTGCAAGGTATATAATAAACTTCTACTTAGTGTTCAAGCACTCTTTGTGTCCAAGTGGAAATTACTCCAAACTTGCTGCCATGAAGAAAGGTCTTCTTAATCAATACCTACTGCTTCCTGGAAGTAATCTGTTGCTTAATCAATACTGTTTCTACTTTACTTCCTTCTGGGAGTTGAACTAAATGAGAGCTGATTGTTGAATTGTCAAACAACAACAACAACCTAAATCCATATTGTGTGACTTTGCCTGACCACAGTCAATTAATATGTTTCATTTCATATTGCCAGTGCAATGAGTCTTCAAACTTTCAATAATAATAATAATAATAATAATAATAATAATAATAATAATTTATTTATTTATATCCCGCCCCTCTGCAGAGCAGTTGGGGCGGCTTACAACATTAAAATTTCCTTACAGATATATTAATACAATTAATACAAGTGGACCTAATTATTCAGTGTACTTAACTAAAATTAGTTCTAATGGCTAAATATGAATCCTACCTAAAATCTGGATAGAAAGTTGACAATCTAAAGAAAGAAACACTATAGGGAGACATCAATCTAAAGAAAGTATTGACATACTTCTAAACATATTGCTCAACTGACTCACAAATGTATATATCCATTTACACATCTATAATAGTCAAGGAAGTGAAAAAGGGGAGATGGCTGAAACAGAGAAAGACCCCCCCCACGCATTGGGAGGGGCCGCTAGTTGTGCTGGCCATTCTGGGAGGCCAACGCTGCAATTGGCTGAAAGCCACAGGAAGTCCTGCTCTTCCTGTGGCTCCTGACCAATCAGGGGGAATCTTGTGAGATCCCCTAGCAGCTCCTGTAATCTTGTGGGACTTTGAAGTTTTGCAAGATTTCGGGTGGGATTTGGGGCACACTTAAGGCTCCTACGCATGTGGCTGCGATGATTACAAGACGGGCAGCTGAGAGACCCAGCCCACCCATCCTCGGCTTAGTACTTTTCATTACTGTACCCTCAGGCTTTTGCTGGTCACCTTCGGAGGCTGGGAGGTAATTTTCGCATTGCTATTGGAGCATGGGTTTTTCACCCTCCCTGAGGAAATTGTGGTCTTAGTTAGTATTGTGAGGTGTTAGTTAGTCGTTTTAGGTATAATCAAAAGTGCAAGTAGATAAATAGGTACCACTTTGGTGGGAAGGTAAACAATGTTCTGTGCAATCATTCTGGCCACGTGATCACAGAGTAGTTTCTGACAACGCTGGCTCTTCGGCTTAGTAACAAAGATGAGCACACACACACACACACAGGGCCAGACACAACTTAACAGTCTTGTCAATGGGGAATACCTTTACCTTTACCTTAATATATATACCATGCATGTGTGTTATTCTTCCTAGTTATAACTTTTCGTTTTGTAATTTTGCTATTTGCTGCTTTGTCACAACTTTGGATGGAGGTATCTAGACACATAATTATAGTAGTCATGCATTATGCTAGAATGGCTGAGTTATCAATATATGATGATTTACAATGGATGATTGATTTATGATGACAGCTTGGGATTTATGGCATTAATCATTATGATTGCTTTGCAGAGGGGTGGGATATAAATTATTATTATTATTATTATTATTATTATTATTATTATTATTGTCAGGCTTTGATTGATGGATGGTTTATGACATGATTTATAGCTTGATTTATGGCAGAATTTTATGACATGATTTATGGTTTCATTTGCAACCTGAATTATGACATGGGCATGTATACATATGTCAAAGGGAGAACAAACAGTGTGAATGATTTATGGCTGTCAAACTGTGATTTATGACTCCTGTACAGGTGAATAAATTTGTGGCCATTTATTACCCCACTAAAGGTGAATGGGCTCCTTTGTGCCGGTGCAAATGGATATAAAGGCGGTTAAGAATATTTATTTTTGTTTTATCTTTGAAATCAAAATTAGCAGAAAAAGAAAAAGCTATTTACTTGAGAGGGTTCAATATGTCCTTTGTTTTAAATTTCTTATAACCTAACCAAACAAATGTTCTTCCAAATAGATTTTCCACATCTTAGACATTGAGTCTGTAGTTTTTTAAAATATACACAGTTGTAAATTTTATAATGCTGTGCATTGTGGGCAAAGCTGCTGAGTGTTGTGTCTGAAGTCAGGTGGCTAGTGTGTTTAAGGTAGACATTAAGCAGTTCTGTGGAAGTCCTGGAAATATTTAAGGAGATGTTTGCCAGTTGTAAATTTGGGAGCAAATGCCAATTGGCTGGGATGTCTCTGGAATGTGTCCAGTTAAGTAGACTGACGCACTGGAGGTCTTTCCAAATTTGTAGTTTTAATAACATGGTGGTGTTCACCAGCAGTAGATATTGGATTTCTGTGGAAAAGCTTTTTAACCCAACACTTGACACTGTTGTAGGAAGAGATAATGTCCTATATTCTGCAAGTTCTCGTTACTTTACAAATGACATCTTGGCAATAGCTTTGTCTTTGCAATGGGAAATAAATGTTATGCAGTATTTCAGTGGTTCTTAACCTTTTCTTTACCATGGACATCCTTTAAATATGTTTTGTTGCCATGAACCACCAAGACTTAACTCAAGATTTAAAAGCTTAAAGTGCATGAAATATTTATTTAAAGTTGCTGACCAAGAGTCTTCAAATTTGGAGAGAAGGAAGAAATAGGTATATGCAGACATTCCTATTACTTTTTTATTGAAATGATACCAGATGATGATGATGATGATGATACTTGAACACCAATATTATTTTAAATTTTAAATAATTAAGAAATGAGAAAGTTGCTGCTATATTTTATTTACAAGCCTTGTTATATTGGGCTTAAAACTGAAACCTCTATACCAGTGATGGTGAACCTTTTAGAGACCGAGTGCCCAAAATGCAATCCAAAACCCCTTTATTTATCACAAAGTGCCGCATATCTCTGGCTTTCTAGTACCAAACTCTGGCAAACTCTATCCTGGAGTGACAGGTCACATGCCCACAAAGAAGACCTGAGTACCCCCTCTGGTATATGTGCCATAAGTTCATCACCACTGCTCTATACTGAATTCTGAGCCCACATTTTCCAAATGATCTATATACTGATTATTAAGATAAATGAAAGCAGAGGGTGATTGTTTGCATAAATATATATATATCTTAGACTTCTCTTCTCCAATATAAACACATCTAGTTCCCTAACTGTAGGGCAGGGGTAGGCAACCTTTTTGAGCCGGGGGCTGGGTTGCT
>CM034704.1:6440541-6466354 GCA_020142125.1 Phrynosoma platyrhinos
CAACCCGGCCCCCGGCTCAAAAAGGTTGCCTACCCCTGTTCTAGACCATGCTCAGTGGCTGTCTCAGATATTATGGAGCATTATATCCTTGTCCAAGAAAGGCCACAATTTGTGATAACCCAGTAATGGTAAAAGGTTTTTCAAGTCACTGAGGTCACCTGGGTTTCTAAATGGATTAAAGAACAATCCCAAGCTTCCCATTTGCTCCTTCAGACAGCATTAAAGAATGAAGTGATACAGAAATGGTAGGGAATTGATGTCAATTTTATTTTCTAAAGATAGAAAAATTTCTGGGGAAAAAACTTGATTGCCTG
Source organism: Phrynosoma platyrhinos (assembly GCA_020142125.1). Taxonomy (NCBI): domain Eukaryota; kingdom Metazoa; phylum Chordata; class Lepidosauria; order Squamata; family Phrynosomatidae; genus Phrynosoma; species Phrynosoma platyrhinos. The sequence continues at coordinate 6,440,856 of CM034704.1, forward strand.
ATTCTGATGTATTCTGATTATATGCACAGTGCTCATTGGGTGGTCTGGGACAAATCCCCTTGTTTTATGTTGTCTTAACCCAAAGAAAGATACAAATGTACAGAAATATTATTTGGGGTCCAAAACTAGATATAGCTCTTATATTCTGGGTACTTCTCATAAACAGGTAAAACACAATCCTATATCAGCAAGACAGGAAATGTAATGAAATAATCATTGAATCTAATCTTTATAAAGTGACCATTGGGTATTATTATTTCTTTTCTCTGTGTGTACTTCTCATTCATGCACACACAATATACATTTGCTTGCTTTCACTGTGGGTGGGTTCAAAAGAGCAGATGATTATACCCTCAGCGCTCCATAAAATGTCATGCATTATTTTACATGTGCCTGGTATTAGGTGTTTCTCAACCCTAGGCCTTGCAATAAAGCAGAAAGCCAAGCTATTCATTTGCTGGATGAATATATATTGCTGGACTAAGTCATATATTTCCGGTTTGGATCTCTACCAGAATTCATGGACTGAAATAGAATCTGGGTAATTGGCTGGAAAATGAATTGTCCTTCCCTGTTCTCTTTTCCTTCCTTCCCCCACCTCCACACAATACACTTTTCTACACAGTAGTAAATAGTGAGCTCCCTAGATCTTGTATGTTATTACAATTTGTACATAATTTCTATTAATGTTCTCTATTGCCATAACTTGAAGCTTCCTTCCTTCTTTTTCCATGCCTTGTTCGTTTTCCAAAGGGTTAAAATATCCTTTTCTATTTTAATAGAAGGCTGTCAGGTGTAGAAAAAAGTCCTTGTTGAAGATGTTAACTATCATAGAAACCTGAGAATACTTGTATGAGTGTATAAAATGCTTTGTGTTATGACACCAATTGTTAATTAGTACTCTTTCTTTGTTACAGCAATGTGATCTGTTTTATAAAATAAGATATTTATCTTAAGCTTGGACATGTATTTTATTTAGTTAATTTTAATTATGATCTTGCAATCGTGTGAAAGCTTGGATATTTTGTTTGCAATGGTCTTTGGACTAAGCAATAAACAATCTTATCTGTTTAAATAATAGTAACCAGGCATTCTTGTTTCTCCTCAGTTTAGAAAGTATGTTGTTGTCATTGTTGTTTGCCTTCAAGGCGTTTGCGACTTATGGTGATTCTAGGGTGAACCTAGTATGGTGTTTTTATGGCAAGATTTGTTTAGTGGAGATTTTGCCATTGCTTTCCCCTGAGACTGAGAGCATGTGACTTGCCCAAGTTCACCCAGTGGGTTTCCATAGCTGATCTGGAAATAGAACCAAAGTCATAGTCCAACGATCAAACCACTACACCACAGTGGCTCTCCAGATAGAAAGATACTTTATGTTTAGCTGAGCGGGGAATCAAACCCTAGTTTTCATGGCCATTGTCAAACCACTACACCACATACCACCTCCTTTAGAATTTATACAGTTCCTTATTTTTAATCCAGGTGACACTGAATAGTGGCAGTCCACCATATTTCTTCAATGTCTGTTAAATCCATTAAAAAGAAAAGCCAAAATAGATAATTTATTCTTCAAACCTATAAAAATTTTAATGAGTGGGAGGGCTTCTACTGAGTCACTGACTTCAATTTATTTAAAGATTCATATAAAGATTTTAAAGGACGGGGGGCTTCTACCCACTCACTGACTTGGTTGGGGCCAGAGCTAGCAGCCAGGAACTCTGCATAGCTGCTGGCCCAGTTTCTGAAACACAGTCTCCAAGCAGTAAAAGGTTTATAAGTTGTTAGGCTCAGTTTGAAGGTGTGTGTGTGTGCGTTTTGGGCCCTGTGCACATGGTCTAAGTTGATGGCGCTCAGTCACTGACTTGGTTGATGGTGGAACTAACAGCCAGCATCTCTATATATCATATACATTCAACTATAAGTTGAGAAATGTATGCCCCAAAATTGACCCTAAAATCCCAGGTCGACTTATATATGGATCTAAACAATAATACAGCTCAGAAAGATCCTAAAAGAAGCACTGCCCCCAGTGCCCCACTCCTCCTGCCTTGGCAGTGATTTCTAAAAGAGCTACTAAGCAGGAATGTGTGTATGTGTATATGTGCATTTGATGTGATTCATTTCTCAGTCTGATAGAAAACTCTTCCATCCTTCCTTCTCCCTCTGGATTGTCCCTACCCACTAATCACTACATTTCCCCTCAATTCCTTCCTTCCCAGTCCTATGGAAAGTCTTTCTCTCCTCCTCACTCTCTCTCTTTGGATAATCTCTGCCCAGAAAGCACCACATTTCCCCCCCAGTTACTTCCTTCTCAGTCTGATGTTGAAAACTCCTTCCCTAAGTTTTACCCTGAACTTATCCATGGGTCATATCAAAATCCACGATCTTGACCTAAAACCTTCCCTTGATTTATATATGAGGTTGACTTGTACACAGGTATATACAGTAGCTGCTGCCTCAGTGTCTGGAGCCCAAAGCTGAGGAGATTGAAAAATATGAGTTTATGTTTTTTGAAATCAAAGTTGATTGTTTGCATATGCTCTAAGGATGTGTGTGTGTGTGTGTGTGTGTGTGTGTGTATGTGTGTGTTGTCTCTGAGCACAAGGTCTAAAGAGGGGAGCTTCTGTTGCATCACTGACTTCATTGCTGGTGGAGCTAGCAGCTGATACCTCATTTTTTGTTTCTCTTTCTATTTCTCTGCATTGATTATTATAATAATTCTCTTTATCCTCACATACTAGTCATTGAACAGTTGCAGTCATGATTTTTTGTTCTGTTCCTATCTCCCTTTTCCTTTATTTTCTTCTTTACTGTCTAAAGTTTTTCTTCTGTTATCCATTGTTTCTTCTCTTTCTTTTTGGCAATAGTATCTTTCTATATGGAGAGCCAGTATGGTGTAGTGGTTTGATTGCTGGACTATGACTTTGGTTCTATTTCCAGATCAGTCATGGAAACCCACTGGGTGACCTTGGGTAAGTCACATGCTCTCAGCTTCAGGGAAAGGCAATGGCAAAACCTTCTCTGAACAAATCTTGCTAAGAAAAACCCAATGATAGCTTTGCATTAAGATTGTCAAAAGTTGGAAATGACTAGAAGGCACACAACACACACATCACAATATCTCTTTGCATTCTTCCTTGATTATGTCCCTGGCTTCTGACCACAGTTCTTCTAGTTCCCTGTGGATTATACTTAATAAAGCAAATCTATTTCTCGCATTGTCTGTAAACTCTGTGGAGATTTCGTCAGATTGTATTTCAGTATGTTGACTGGTTTTGTATTCTTCATCTTTACTCTGATCTTTGATATATGTAGTTCAGGGGTAGGCAACCTTTCCCCTTTAAGGGCCGAGGGACTTCAGCTCCCAGAATCCCAGGAGCTATTGGCCAGCATGAGACTATTGGCCAACATGTCTGAGGCTTCTGGGAGCTGAAGTCCCTCGGCCCTTAAAAGGGAAAGGTTGCCTACCCCTGATGTAGTTCATAGTCTGTGCTACAATCAGTACCTGATCTAGTTTTGGCTATAAGAATAAAGCTTCTCCATCTTCTGTTTCCAGTTGTGTAGTAGATCTGATTTTTGAATGGACCATCTGGTGATATCCATTTCTATTGTTTCCTCTCTGGTTGTATGAAGTATCTGTGTTGAATAGATTATTGGCCTCACAGAATTATTTAAATATGTCAAGAGATGTCATGTAGAAGAAAATGATACAAGCTTGTTTTCTGATGCCTCAGAGACTAGAACACAAATCAGTGAATTCAAGTTACAAAAAACCCCAAACGTATTCCATTAAATCATTATGAAGAATTACTTCTTCTTTGTAAGAGCTGTTCAACAGTGAACAGACTTCTCTGGAGGGTGGTGAAAAAATAGATTTTGGATTGCCATCTCTCACATGTTCTTTACATGGCAGGGAGTTGAACTAGATGGTTCTTATAATCTCTTTCATTCCTTGAAACAAAACAGCCAAATAATAATCATTTAGACAAACAAGCTCATCTTGTTCTGTCACTTCCAACTATCCAATACAAAACATGTGTTGTCCTGTTAGATGAGCTCCTGTTTGAAGAACTGTTTACATCAAATGTTGCAAACGTAAAAACACAAGTAATGCATCTATTGACAGGAAATGTGTTGTAAAATAATGTGATTAAAATGTATTTATATCTGAATGTTCATGTGGATTTTGGCAGGTTTTTTTTTTTTTAAAAAAATCATATAAAGTGCACACATTAAAACGTGGTATGAACTGATTTTTTCTCCACACCAGTTTCAATGAAATTCTTTTCCAGGATTTAAATATCTAATTTTATATATCCCAAGTTTTGAATTTGATCTGTAAATGGTAGAAAAATGCTTCTGTGGGATACAACAGTCATGTTTCTTTAATTTTTCTCTTATCTGAATTGAAACAGTTGGACATCCTCCCCGTATTGGGCTCTACATGTAAAATTTACAGCATTATTAAATGAAATGGCTCATGATGGGAAAAGATAGACATGCCTACATGCACAAAACAAAATGCTATTTGGAGTGGCTATGGTGCAAGTCTTATGAGCTGGAAGACCTGAGTTTATTTCTTTATTACATATGTCTCCCATCCCCAACTTTAGGGATCTCAGGCAATGCACCAATTTTTCTCTTCTTATTTGTTCAGAATCCGTGTGAAGAATTACATCCCCTGTCAATACTTAAGTAATTTCCATTGATTTAGTGGATCTGCCCTCCTCTTAGCAATAATGAATATTAACAATTGCATATTAACTATATAGTAAATAATTTATATATATTAACAACTGTTCCTGGTAGTTAGAACATGCGTCCAACATTTATTCAGGTTTTTTAAATTGAGAGTGTGATTATTATTATTAAGGCTGTCCCCAGGCTGTGAAATCAGAGGGTAATTTAATGCTCAGAGAATAAAAATGGGCAAAATATATACAACAAAACAAGAACAACTCCAGAGGGCAGTTAGAAGGCAAAGAGCATTGTCCTCAATCTCATTTAGCTTCAGATAATGGTATGTGAAGCCAAACTGGTGTGTGAGTAAGGCTTTTCTTCCTTCAGTTGGGTTTTAGTGAGTTAAAAAACAAGGGAAGTGCCACCTTCACTAACAGGGCTAGACTATCTGGAAGCCAAATGGAGTGACATTTGAATTTTACTTCACCACTGGCATAGCATCCTCCACTGCACCTGATGTATTCCTGTTTTTAAGAGTCTAGCAATATGTGTGATGTACACAGCTTTGACTGAAAGGAATGCCTGGCAGCTCAGGAAGAACAATGAGAACTTTCTTCACATAGCACCTTGAAGTGAATGAGCAGGCTTTGGAGGCAAGAGGTCTTTCGAGATACCCCAAAGCCTCCTGAATTTTAGTGCCATTCAGTGCTAAAGACCAGGATATAATCTAAAATTGTGTGATAATTTTAATGAATAAAATCCTTTCCTTCATTCTTGATTGTGTCTCTTTTTTTTTCTTTCCAAACTGTTTAGATCCTGTTACAAGGGAAAAACCCTGGAATTGCTTGGCAGTACACCTTCTTGAAGATGATCAACGAGAATAAGATATTCACAAAAAGACACAGCTACATGTGGGTGACAGTGCAGTCCGAGTGTTCAGTCACATGTGGTGGGGGTAAGTAACCTATGGAGAAAATTGTAAACCTAGTCTACTATTCACCAACAATAGGTAGATACAGGTGGAGGGATGGTGGACCTCTCATCCATGGCTGCAATAGCTCATCTGTGAAAAAAGTGGGAAAACACCAAATAATTTCTAATATTGATTTTTTTTTCTTTTCTAAGATATCTCTTAAAAACACATGCACTTTTTAAAAAAAACTTATTTACTAAAATTATATTTTAAAAAGTGTTACAAGATCTTAAGCAGTGGTGAACCTTCAAGATCTTAAGCAGCAATGAACTGTGGGCGTGTGTAGTGTATAACTTACATTAATGATAGTGCCAATAGCAAGGATTATATAATAACATGCCAAACTTCCACAAAATATTGCTCTTTTTTAATTGCAATAGTATTTTCAACCCCCAAGGGTTCTTAGACTGTGATCTCACAGCACTTTGACTGGGAATTATGTTATGCAAGCTCTATTCTGAATACTAAGGTCTTTTGCAGACTACTAGAAATAGTGCAAATTGAGTCCACTTTAAGGGTTAGGGTTAGGGAATCATAGAAACTGTATTTTATTGTGGCACCAGAGCTCTCTGACAGAGAAGGCTCAATGTCTCAGAAAAAAAAAAAAACAGTTCCCATGACTCCCTAGCACTAACCCTAACCCTTAAAGTGGACTCAATTTGCACTATTTCTGGCAGTCTGCAAAGGCCCATAGTATAATCTGTAGGAATCTATGGTCAATGCACATGGTTAACACTCTATTTTGCAGCTGCAATATACAATGCAAAAACTCACTATTGGGAGGCAATGTATATTTACATGCTACTCTCTGTGTTATAATGGTTACTAATTCCACATAAGCCATGATGATGATGATGATGTTTACAGTTGGTTCTCCATATCCACAATTTTTGTTTTTATCCATGGCTTTAAAATAATGAGATATCCCTTAAAAATTGATAATCTGGTAATGTGAAGATCTTGGTGCTGAAGATCATACTGGTGGTGGTGTTGCTTTTGAATATAAGGCAACTGTTCCAGCTATATATGACTCAAACATTTTAAGGCTTCTTCTTCTGTCCTTTAGTGATAGAAATAATATTGAAAAGCATTAGAAAAATGGTACAAAAATGTGTTTCTCAAATTTAGAGGAAACCCTGATGAGGAGACTCATGAACTGATGAAAATCTTAGTAGTCTGAGACTTATTCTTTGTCAAATTCAAACATAGTATTTTATTTGTAGAAAACAAACAAACAAACAAACTTTTTTAAAAACAAGGAAAATGCTGTTTCGTGCACAGAAAATGCTGTGAATTTTGTGCAGAGTAAGTCTGGAATTGCAAATAGTGTTTGAAAACGGCTTGGTTTTTCAAGACTTCATTGTAACAAGAAGAAAATTGCTAAAATTACTAAATCCTTTGAGAAGAAAATTAGTGAAGATTTACATCCCTAATGAGCAGATGTGGGAGGCAGGAGATCTTTGGATGCACACCACATCTAGAACTTCAGGGCCACACTAAGCTAATGATGAAGATGTGATCTAGAATTATGGACAGCCTCAATAAATTAATTCTTTTCATTCATTCTTGATCATGTCTTTTTTTTCCTACACTGTTCAGATCCTGTTAAAAGGGGAAAACCCTTGAGTTGCTTCACAGTATGCATTCTAATCAGTGAGAATAAGATATTCAGGAAAAAAAAGTCACAAAAAGCTGTTTCCTGAACAGAAAATGCAATTTTTCTTTCTTTGGAAAAAAAAAATACCATGTACAAATTTTGTACAGAATAAATGCCAAAGTTGACTAAGCTTTGAAAACTAGTTTTTAAAGACTCTCATAGTGAGGAAAACAATGAAAAATGTACTAGGTGAATCCTTCAGGGTCAAAATAAGTGAAGAAAAATTAGCATCAGCTAGTGTCGTTACAGAGAGCCAGCATGTCATTGTGGGGAGAACAAAGTTATTGCTACCCTATAATAGAGTTTTCTTTGCAATATTTGTTCAGAAGGGCTTTATGTTTGCCTTCCTCTGAGGTTGAGAGAATGTGACCTGCCCCACTTGGTCATTGGGCAGATCAGATCTCTTAACCTTACAGGAAGGCAAACATAAAGCCCTTCTGAATAAATATTGCAAAGAAAACCCTATTATATTGTCACTATAAGTTTGGAATGACTAGAGGGCATACAACAGTTACCTTATATCCATCCCTTAGTTCTTTACAAAAGTATTCAGTTTAAAAATGCTTGCATTGCAAACATTTTTACTGCATCACTAATTCTCCTTGCACATTGATAAATAGTTTACACCTTTGCCTTTCAGTTGACACCTCTGGACTGATATCTGTCATTGCTGATATATCTCATTTTTCTGTTAACAGTTCCATTGCATGCTGATCTGTTGTGGCATCTCTGACTTTGGAACTTATTTTTTTAATGATTGGATTATTTGATGCTGTACAAAACCAGATTGTATCCTAAATGCATATTCAATCTTGACTCCCCAAGCTTTCAGCTCCCACCATTTTATATTGTATTTTCTCACTCTGAATTCTGGCTACTCAAACTCTATTCTGAGTTGGTCAAGGTGTGCTCTCTTTATTCTCTATTCTCTACTCTAATCTTCTTCCCTGTCTTTTCCCCCATTGCTTACCTTCCTTAATGGTTCCTAATTTTTCCTCCAGTGTTAGTGATTAATCTCCCCAGTATGTTATATTTTCCTTCATAGTGTTTCTCCTCATTTTATGCATTTTAAGTTATCTAGTTCTTTTAACACATCTTCAAATTCCCTTTCTTTCTCTTCCTATCTCACATTTCTTATCTTTCTCTGTGTGTTTCTGCTTCACCATTTTAAAAAGGTCTGAATGCATTCTGACATTTATTCTAAAACAATGCCATAATTGTTCCCACAGATAAACATAACTGAAACATTTCCTCTTCTTCCTCTCTATGATCGTTCCCCCTTTCTATTTAAAGCCATTTTTGAGAAAGTTTCACTTCTGGCAGTTGAAATCCAGAATTCCTGGAGGACCAAAGTTTGGGAAACACTGCTCTAAATCATGCATTCAATTTAATAAAAAGATTATAACAAATCTTTAGATAAGTGATGTCTCAGATGAACCTGGACTGTCCCAAGATACATTGCAGCCTGATGCACACTCATCACCCACCATCCCACAGTCAAAATATACAATGTCCATGATGGGTCATGAATTTCAGCACTCTCTTCAGTTCAGTGTAGGAACAACTGTTTTCTTTTTTTCATGTCTCTTTTAATCACTGTGTGTTTAATTTTCTTGATTTTCCCCCATAGGACACTTGATAGCAAAGGCTGTATGTTTACAGGACCATCGAACCCGTGTCAATTCCTCCTTCTGTGGCCCAAGGACAAAGCCTTTAACAGAGACAAAGATATGCAATGGAAATCCTTGCCCAGCCTAGTAAGTTATGGATATAAATCCATTCCAGAAACCTAATACATTCTTCCTTTTCCTTGTGTTTGAAATCTGCATTCTACTATCAGACTTTAAGGGCTGATGTCACTAATCCAGTGATGGGGTGGAGAACTAAATCCAGGTCTACAATAGTTGCATAGAATCATAGAGTTGGAAGAGACTCCAAGGGCCATCCAGTCCAACACTTGCCATGCAGGAAATCACAACCAAAGCATCCTGACAGATGGCCATCCAGCATCTGTTTAAATACCTCTAAAGAAGGAGACTCTGCCACTCTCGAAGGGAATGTGTTTCGCAGTCGAACAGCTCTTACTGTCAGGGGGTTCCTCCTAATGTTGAGATGGAATCTCTTCCTGTAGCTTGCATTGATTGTTCCAGGTTCTCTTCTCTGGAGCAGCAGAAAATAAGTTTTCTCAATCCTCAATATGACATCTCTTCAAATATTTAAACAAGGCTATCACATCACCTCTTAACCTTCTTTTCTCTAGGTTAAACATATCCAGCTCCCTAAGTCGCTCCTCATAGGGCATGTTTTCCAGACCCTTCACCATTTTAGTGGTCCTCCTCTGTACACGCTCCAGCTTGTCACCATCCTTTTGGAATTGTGGTGCCTAGATCTGGACATAGTATTCCAGGTGAGGCCTAATCAAAGCAGACTAAAATGGCACTATTACTTCTCTTGATCTAGACACTATACTTCTATTGATGCAGCATAGAATCACATTAGCTGCAGCATCACACTGTTGACTCATATTCAATTTGTGTTCTACTAGGACTCCTAGATCCCTTTCACACATAGTCTCATTAAGCCAGTAGAAACAAAGTAGGAATCAAAGCAGTAGAATCAAAGTAAAAATAGCCAAGTAGTCATCTCCACATCCCATCTGTTTGCATCAAAGGGTAAAGTCATTAAAGGAAACTGTGAGAGCCAGTGTCTTTATCAGATAATATCACAAATGCTTTAAGGTTGTTTTGACCCCATCTCCACATTTGGGGCAAATGGTTTGTCAAGTGTTGGGCATCTGCCCTACAGTAGCAATTATTTTGGACTATCAGTCAAGTTTTTACCAGCCCTAAATGCATGAAAAATATCCATAGTCTATGCCAGGTTTACATATCCAAGATCATTTCACCAACAGAGCACAATTGTATGCAGATATATGTAATTACATGTGTTTATTTATATCTAGCTATATCTAGATAAATAGACATTTAAAACCACATAAACACACACATACATATGTGCACACAGAAAAAGAGAGGGGGGAGAGTCAAATACACCAAGACTGCATAAAATCTAAAAAGAAATAATAGTAGAACCACAAGAAAGTAGAGATAAGATTTAATTGGAAAAAAACATCATGTTACAATTTCAGCAGTTTCATTGCCTTGCCTTAAGCCACACCATTGTCTGCAAACTAATTTGAAGCAATCTCCCTAGCTAAATAATCTATTTGCATGTGATTAATGTTCTGCCAGACATTTATTTCAGTACCCATGATATCTGGTCTTCACAGACAGAAAAACCTCCTATTATATTTCCTGCTCCCCCACAAGTTGTTTAAATTTTCCTTTTAATTGTGGTTGACAGCTTTTTAAAAATACCATTTATTTTAATTGATGGAAAAGCCACACAAGTAGCTATCATTGCATTCCTCTGCCATTATTGGAATCTGCTTGTGCACTTTGAAGTGGAATGTGCAGATCCTAAGTGTGCCATTTGCAGCTATTCAAATGGAAACCCCCTCCATATGAAACCTGATATGATAGCTCAGGAGTCCCTCCATGTCATTCTGGGTTTTAATTTTGACTTTAGAAAAGCTATCTAAAGTCCTGGAGAGCCAGCGTGGTCTCCTGGTTTGAGCATTAGACTATGACTTTGAATACCAGGGCTCAATCCCCCGCTTGGCACAGAAGCCCCCTGTGTGACTGTGGGCAAATCACATACTCTCAGCCACAGAAAACCCCATGATAAGTTTGCCTGAGACTCACCATAAATCAGAAATGACTTTAAGGCACACAACAACAACAACAAATCTAAGGCTCTGAACCTGTCCCTACAAATAGGTTTAGCACCTTGGATAGTTCTTTTAAAATCCAAACTGAAAAACTGAGTATTTACCAGCTGTCACCACTTTCAGTTATGTAGGTGATTCACAACTTAGGCCAGTTCTCCATTGAAACCTTTGCTCAAAATGTGGAGACCAAAGGGGAAGGGAACATGTGTGATCTTGGTGTCAATACTGGAAGCCCAGTCTTATGTCTTTTTTGCTGTATGGATCCCCTTGATGTGATCTGTGCAGGTTGGGCAATGCATTGCCCGCAAGTCACATGAGACTTCCCAAGATTTTGTGGGTGGTTTTTTTTTGTATTTATTTATTTATTTATTTATTTATTTATTTATTTATTTATTTATGCATACCCTGCTGCCCCTATCTGTTGCAGCTTTCAAAACAGTTCTCCTGGAATTGGTGTGGTCCTGCAGGCATTGGCAGAATTGCACTACTCAACACTGGCAAATCCTCCCAGTATTTCTGGGACTTCCTTTCTGGGAAGGAAGCAAATTCTCTATCCTGTAGCTTGGTAGTGCTCAGTAATGTGGGAAAGCCTTTTGTCACCATCCTGCATCATGGGGAGATGCTGCAGTTGCAGCCAGATTTCAGCAGCTGCTGGAATAGCATAAGACTCACCAGATCCAGATCATCAACCAAGAATGTTACAAAACAGGGATGACAGGAAAGTGATGTTGAAGTCATAGTGCTTGCAGGATATTCTGAGATGGAATGACAAAAGAGTGGTCTGCAAGCATACCTATGACTCTGTAGTTCAAGGTTCCCAATCTTAGGTCTCCAGGTGTCATCGGTTACATCTGTCAAAATCCCTGCTCATCTCTTTAACTTCTACTTCAGAGTCATTTTGAATTGTCTTCCATGCCTGCGAGCTGGAGCTTCTAGCAGCTGAGATACAACAGGAACCAGACCACTGTTCTAGGAGGTAAAGTGATGATATTGGAATGCCTGTGGACACGTCTTTCCTCATTGTTTCCTAGAATATCATGCAGACTCTATGACATCAAGAAAATCAGGGTTTTCCCCCCACCCTTCATCCACCTTCTCTTCTCCAACCTTTCTTTTTTAAAAATGTCCTCTCTGACATTAAAAAAATCTGGACATCTTGTAACTGGCATGTAATGTTATGTCCTTTCCTTTGCCCTTATAAAGTTTTGCAGTTTTTATACTCCTGGCTGTATTTCCTTTCTTTTGCTTTGCTTTGTTAAACTCAAAGTGACTTAAATATGCTCTTAATTAAACCCAAAATCCACCAAAAAAGTGATACCTTTATTGGGCAAATGCACAACATATAGGTTGCAAGCTTTCGAAGCTCCATTGGCCTTTTCATCAGGCAAAGGTGTTAAAAATCATATAGGAGGGAGAAAAAGATGAAAATGTTACTCATTTTGTCAAGATGTTGTGGTGGTTGTCCTCAGTTCAGATGGTATAGTTCAGATGGTTCAGATGGTATTCATGCCAGTGGGCCCCTCCTTTTCCAGCCATGTTGGTACTGGGAGAGTCTTAAAATTTAGGAAATAAAATTTAAATTCCATTAGCAAGACCAAAAAAAAATTTACTTTCTTCAAGATCCAATTTGTCGCCATCCTTTGTGAGGCTACAAGCTCCTTTGTTAGTCAGAGAACACTGAGTTTCTCAGGATGCCTTCATGCTTTTGCATCAACAAAACTTCTAGGTGTTGTTGAGGCCAATATAATATATATATATTTTTTAAAAAGTTTTATCATTGTGAAGTCATAGGCTTTCATGGCTGACATCCATAGTTTTTTGTGGGTTTTTCAGGTCAGCATCTATGGCTGGCATCTTCAGAGAATCAGAGAAGATGCCAGCCACAGATGCTGGCGAAACATCAGAAAGAAACTCTTCTAGAACATGGCCACACAGCCCAAAAAACCCACAAAAAACTATGTTTTATCATTGTTTGAGGTAGAAAGCTCAAATAGTCAAGCCTCAGTCCATTGGGTTCTTTAGGGTTCCTCTGTTCCTCTTAATTCCTCTTAATAAGTAAGTGGTACTTAAGAGAGTTTGCGTGGTAAAAAAGACAAAAAACAACCCAATGTCTCATGAAGAAGTGAGGACTTTCTAAGGGACCTGTTCCCAAGTTGTTCTCAAACTTGGTCAGTCTTCTTCCTGCTCTCTTTTTGCTGGCTGATAAAGTGGAAAAGTCAGAAACTGACTATAAGGCCTGCATGCAATGCAGCAATATTGAAGAAGGCAGTTTGCATTGACCTAAAAATGTTCTAAGTTCCTAGGGATTTCAGGTTGTGTGAAACATGTACAAAACATTCCAAGGAATGTTCCAAAATGTTTCAAAACAACTTGACATGCTCTGTTGACAGCTTAAATATCATAAGAAGAAGAAGGTATTCAAGTGTGGCATGCAGAGTTTGGAAATATGTTTGCTCCTTATGGTGTGGCTCTATGACTGTCATAGATTTGTGATGTTCAGTAGCTGGCACTGTGTGTTTTTGTAAGAATTCTATATAAAGTTGGTTTAATTTCTTGTTTAGGAACTCTCAGCTTCCAAGCTAGAGTCTACCTAGTGCAGTGATGTTAAAGAAACTATTTTTGTCCATTGCAGTGTAAGAATCAGTCATGAACCTTAAATGGTTAAAAAAAAAAAAAAACACTTCCCAGACAAAGATCTTTTCTTTTCAGGCAAGCCTTTGGCAGCTACTGAAGAAGAGACTTTTTAACAGGGAAAATGGTGTGTTGCACAATTTTCTGTTCTGATCTTAAATTGCTTGTAATTCGTTTTAATATGATAATCTCATTACCTTAATCACAATGAATATAATAATTTATTATTAAAAAATCATGTTGAGAGCCACCTCCACTAAGATAAAGGTAGAATATAAATAAAATAAATGCCAAAATGATACAATTATACTTTTAGTAGTTTTCAGCATTATATCCCATTTTGTTAGCAGTTATAATTTGATGAGTTTTTATGCCAAATTCCTGAAGTCTCTGCCATGTCTTCAGGATAGATTTGTCTGCCAGTGGTTGGTGAGACTAGAAAGCTCAATTAACCACAGGTTCTTGAGCCTTTTTTGTTGTTAACTGAAGTCAATTCAACTTTGACTTGTGGTGACTCTATGAATGAGAGGCCTCTAGGTCTTGCAGATGCAGAGCTGTGGCTTACTTGACTGAATCTATCCATTTATAATTTGGTCTTCCTCCTTTCCTGCTCCCTTCTACCTTAACAAGTATTATTGTCTTTTCTAAAGGGTCATGTTTTCTCATTATATGACCTAAGTATTAAAATCTCAGATTAGTCATCTTGGTGTCTAGGAAGAGTTCAGACTTGATTTCCTCTTAGCACCCCTTTGTTTGTCTATTTAGCAGACAAACAGTCCTGCAGAACTCTTTTGCAGCATCACATTTCAAATGAGTTGATTTTCTTCCTGTGCACTTTCTTTACTGTCCAGCTTTCACAATCATACATAGAAAACAGAAATACTATGACATGGACAATCCTTTAGTATTCAATGATATATCTTTCAATATTCAATGATATATCTTTATATTTTATGATCTTGTCTAGTTCCTTCATAGTTGCCCTTCCAAGTCCTAGCTAGTCTTCTTCTGATTTCTTGACTGCAGTCTCCATTCTGGTCAATGAAAATCTTTAACTACAGTTGGCTCTCCATGTCCACAGATTCAGCCATACACGGCTTGAAAATATTAAAAAAATACATAAAACAAACCTTGATTTTACCATTTTATATAAGGGTCAGCATTTTAGTACACCTTTTTACACAAAGAGACTTGAGCATCCACAGATTTTGGTATTCACAGGGGATCCTGGAACCAAACCCCAACTGATGCCAAGAACACACTATATTTCAATTACTTCTTCATCTACTTTAAAGTTATGCAAATCATCTGTGGTCATTGCTTTCTTTATGTTCATCTATAAATTTTCATTAGTAATCATTCCAAGTCTGATAGTAGCATGGTGTCACATGCTCTCATCCTCTAGAGAAGGCAAAGGCAAACCTCTTCTGAATAAATCCTGCTCAGAAAACCCCCTTAGGGTTGCTATTAGTCAGAAATGATTTGAAGGCACACAACAACAGCAGCAGCAGCAGCATGGGTTATCTGCATATCTTAAATTGTTGATGTTCCTTCTTCCAATTTTCACACCTTTCTCTGAGTCTAATCCTGTTTTATGTGTGATACATTCAGTGTACAAGTTAAACAGATACGGTGATAAAATGCAGCCTTGCCTGACCCCTTGTCAATTGGAAACCATTCTGTTTCTTCATAGCTGACAGTGGCTTCTTGTCCTGAGTACATCAGCAACCAGTGTAGTAAACATTTTCCCCACTTGAGGCTATGGGAGAGGTAACAGGAGAGAGCTGGTGGAGTAGTGATCATAACTTTAGGATTGCTGTGTTAGTTGGCATTTCTCCCTCCAAGAAAATAGCAAGACAGCAATTCAGATGTAAGCCTTAATTGTGTTTTCTAAAAGCAGTATCTAGGTATGATCTTTAGAACTGCTAATTTAAACTGAACAGTTGCATTAGAACCTTACATAATTACAATTGTCTACCTATCTTGTTTTGCAGTGTGCTGAGACAATGTGCTAAGAGTATTTTTGGAAAGCTCACAATACTACCACTCCTAAAATTCCTGGGAGAACATATGACACTCAGTGTTGCTGTTGGATGGTTTAACTTAGGGCCTTTGCAGACTGCCAGAAATAGTGCAAATTGAGTCCACTTTAAGGGTTAGGGTTAGTGCTAGGGAATCATGATAATTGGTTTTTTTTCCTGAGACATTGAGCCTTCTCTGTCAGAGAGCTCTGGTGCCACAATAAAATACAGTTCCCATGATTCCTGAACCCTAACCCTTAAAGTGGACTCAATTTGCACTATTTCTAGCAGTCTGCAAAGGCCCTTAGTTTATTATTTATATATTTCATTCAATTTCTATGCTGCCATTCTCCCAAAAAGGGAACCAAGGTGTCCTTATGGTTTACAGATTCAGAATCATACAAAGTAGAAAGAATGAACAAAAAGAGATGAAATGAAGGATGTAGGTAGGGGAGAGTCTGGGGAAGATAAACTCTAGGGCCATGTCTATTTGGGCCAGAAAACTTTGGGAGCAGCCTGGAGTATTCCTGTTCTGAATTTCCCCTGTTACCTGGGAACTCTGCAGTGACACTGGCCAACGGTTCACACATACATCCCGCTGTGCAGCCCACTGCCACAGATTGCTCCCTCTGAAGTTGCAAAGAAGGTACCCAGTGTCAATCACGTTGTTCTGATCTCAGAGAGAGCAACTTGAGGCACCAGCATTGCTGCAGAGGGCTCTGGGAAGGAGCAAAATGTGAATTTTAAAAAACTGTTTTAAGAGTGGTATAATGTGGGTTTGGTGCTGAACTAGCTGTTTGTCATTAGGATACTTTGTACCAGAATCAAGGATTGGGTCCTGTGTCATTTGGGCTGATCGCCATGAGGAGGAAAGGGAGGAATGTTATTTGACTTGTGCAGACATGGTCTAGATTACATGTAACGGCTTTAGTGAGAAATATCAAACCTCCAGCATGTTTTGATTAAAACATGTTCAGGAGTCCAAGTAAAACTACTTATTGTAGCACAGCTGGGCATTAGGCTGAATATATTTAATTCCTTCTCACATTTCTCTCCTTATTCTTAAAAAAAAAAATACTTTGTCTTGTGCCCATACTTTTTGAGTCCAGCATCCAGAGGATAATGGCTGAGATGCAGTGAGTTCTTGGTGGAGAATAAAACTCTTCCAGCCCTATTATGCTGGACTTCTGCTTCCATCCCCAGTGCAATACACCTTAATACTCCCATAGCCAGTTAGTAACCAGATAGCCTCTGGCTGAAGTGGTGCATCTGTAAGAAAGAAACAGCCACCATCTTTCAATAATTCCAGTAAGTATTGCAGATGTACTCTAGTCCAGTGATACTCAACCTTTTTCCCTCTGGTCCCCCAGACATCACCCCCCATTGATGTAGTATATGAATAAAAATATTTTGTTTATTTAATGTTTATAATTTCATTTGCACATTCGTGTATATCCATATTTTAACATTTTATGAGGAAATAACATTGTTCAAATTAAAACAGTTTTATTAAGTAAATTCAATATTTAACTCAATGCATGGATAAATTTTACCCATAAAAAAGTTTGGGAAGAGAAGGAGGAGGGATCAGAGCCTCTAAGTCTCATACCCCCCTCCCTCCATGAGCAAGTCTTGTGCCTCCGCTGGGGTCCTGCCTCACCATTGAGAACCACTGCTCTAGTCTATAGTGAAGGTCTGAGAGAGTTCTTGCTATTCCTTTCTCCTGGTAAGATAACTACAGCTGGATTGTGCCTAGGCACCCCATCTTCCCATAGTCACTAACTGACCTGCAGTTGAATGGAAAGAAGCACTGTACAAAGAGATGCAGATATACCTTCTTCTTTAGCATCTCCAAAAATACATATAGTCACATAACCTCCTGTTTTAACAACTTATGTTAACTACAGGATTCTAGTCCTTATATTCTCCAAGCAAAGGTGCATGCAGAGAACTGCCACTGCTTTCTGTCATTGTTGCATAGTGATCCATTGTCTGCTCCTTGGATGACAAATGCATTCTTTCTTGAAGTTGGTCGGCAGGCCAGTGGAGTGATTGCAGCAAGTCTTGTGGTGGAGGACAACAAAGTCGGCAGATCCAATGTGTCCAGAAAGGGGCTTTTCAGAAGGAGGACATTGTGCCTCATGCTCTCTGCCCTGTAACAACTCCAGCACAAA
This sequence comes from Phrynosoma platyrhinos, assembly GCA_020142125.1. Taxonomy (NCBI): domain Eukaryota; kingdom Metazoa; phylum Chordata; class Lepidosauria; order Squamata; family Phrynosomatidae; genus Phrynosoma; species Phrynosoma platyrhinos. The sequence goes on from CM034704.1 coordinate 6,458,782, forward strand.
TACAAGCATGTAATAACCAAGACTGCCCACCAGAATGGAGTACTGAACCATGGTCTCAGGTAAGTTAAGAGAAACAGCTGACATTACCTTATAGGGTGTTATTATAGATAAGAACATAACAAGATGGTGCTGCATCATCCCAAGATTCTGTCTAGTACTGGACCATCTTCTCTCTTACAAACCTGGCCATGCTTTGAGATCAGCTGGGGAAGCCCTTCTCTCTGTCCCACCACCACTATAAGTTCACCTGATGGGAATGTGGAAGGGGACCTACTCAATGGCTGCCCCAGACTCTGGAACTACCTTCCCACTGGCACCTTCCCTACTATCTTTCCGCAAACAGTCAAAGACCTCTCTATTTCAACAGGTCTTTGAGGACTGATGGTAGACCACCCATCCCACATAAATAATGTGCTTTTTCCCCCTATCTGTTGTGTTGCATTGTATGCGTGTGTGTGTGTTGTAATCATTTGTGTTTTAACTGGTTTTACATTTTTGGTAGTTTAATCACTTTTTAACTTTTGTATTTTGTGAATATTAGAATGATGATTATGATTATCATGATATAGCAATAGGTGGTTTATTTCCTTTCCAATGTAAAATTGACATGCATTCTGTAAAACATACACACACCTAAATTTGTATTTTGTATTTTGACATTTTATTTCAAAATGTTCATTTTGTATACATTTCCCCTCGTGTGTATATTTTTATATTAATTTCACACCAAATCTACATGTTGGCATGTATTTCCCCCCTAAAATATACATTTTAAACACATTTATACATATACTAAATTTCAGAGTTATGTACAGAGTGATGGAGGTCTTAGCTCCACTAGCCAAGATACTCCAAGGTCAGCCTGGAATATCTTGGTCTTGTAGCTTTCCCAATTTCCCTGCATTATTACCACAGAAGAGAGAGGGCCATGCACATTAGGTCATGGAAAGGTGAATGCTTGCCCTGTAAGGTTCCTCTGCTGCCTAGCTTTCTCCTGAGGAAAGGAGCAGGAGAACACACATACACTCATCCTCCAAGGCTTCTCCACAGCTCAGGTCTTGCCCCATGAGAAGGTCAGGTGGAGGAGGATGGGAAAATGCTTTCCCCTCAAGATTCCTCTGCTGCCTGGCTTTCTCCCAAGGAAAAGGCCAGGTGGTAGAGGAGAAGAATGGACAAATGTTCCCCTGCAAAGTTCCTCCTCCACCCAGTTTTCTACTGAGAAGGCTGGACAGTGGTGGAGGAAGACAGGAAGAGAGAAGGAAGAGAGGAGGAAGAGTAGTAAATGCTTGTCCCTCAAGGCTCTTCCATTGCTGGGCCATCTCCTGAGGAGATGGCTGGGCAAAGGAGAAGGAGGACGGAATTAATATTAATTAATTATAATTAATATTATTAATTAATTCTATTTGATTCAAAGCTATCTATGGCCTGAAGAAGTTTAGCCTATTTTAATTTTAGTCCCTACCTACTGCCAAGTTGTGCAGGTCAGTTTTACAGGATGAGAGATGCAGTGGCTTAGAGGTTAAGATGCCAATTCTGATGATCATAAGGTTAGAAGGGTGGCAGTTTGAGGCCTGAGTGCTGCATGATGGGTGAACTCCTGTCACTAGTCCCAGGTTCTGCCAACCTAGCAGTTCAAAAGCATCCAAATGCAAGTAGATAAATAGGTATCACTTTTCAGTGGGAAGGTAACAGTGTTTGGTGCAGTCATGGTGGCCAGATAACCATCAGAGCTGTCCTCAGACAATGCTGGCTCTTTGGCTTAGTAACGGAGATGAGCACCACCCCCTACAGTCGGTTATGACTAGACATTCATGTCAAAGGACTACCTTTACCTTTTAAAATGTTTTACAGGAGTATAGCAACCTTGCACAATCTGGTTACTTGTAAAACCCATCATCTCTAGCAATTGGTCTCCTGTAAAGCCCATCATCTTTGCCAAGGACTAGGGCTTCGAATAGTTGTATATCAGCTGCTTAGATAGTTATCACACCAACACCCAGAAAAATGACTGCTGTATTCTTTCTTTTGATTATGCATCATTCTGAGGAACCTAATATCCTGATGCAACTTAAGACTGCATTTAGAGTCATAGTTGGTAGCACCTGGACTCAGACAAATTCTGATATGTACACATACACTCCCTTGTTTCAGAACAATATAGGATGTCAGACAATTGCTGTCTTGGAACATTGCCAAGACAGAAGTGTCATAAATTTTCAATTAAGGCAGGGGTGGGCAGAATACAGTGGCACAAGGAACAGTGGGATATACAACTCCCCCCAGAAGTGGCTGAAACCATTTGGTTCATTGTTCTGCTGTGATCTACATTAAGTTGCTAACATCAGACTTTCCCCTCCATTTCCATAAAGTGTTCCAAAACATGTGGAAGAGGTGTTATGAAGCGGGAGGTTTTCTGCAAGGGTGCAGGACCCTCCACAATGAAAGCCCTGCCAGAGAATATGTGCAACAGTGAAACAAGGCCAGAAACTCAACAGACGTGTGTGTTGGGACGGTGTCCGAAAAATGATCAGCTCCAGTGGGTGATTTCTTCATGGAGTGAGGTAAAACAACTGCCATGCTTTACATGTGGCTCTAATACTAGCAAACCAGTGTTTGTTTATCAAACTATTTTATATTCAAAGAAATGGCATGATTTTCCAGCAACATCAGTAGTTGATCATGTGCCAGTTAATTATGCTGCCTCTTTTTTAAAGGAAGTGTGTAGAATAAGAGTTGATCTGCTTGCTTGGAATTATGATGAGGCAGCTGATGGGGCTGTACCCATTGAAAACATCAGGGTTATATGGGAATTTATTAGAAATCCACAGTGAACCTTTCCATAATTTCTCCTGGATTGTATCACTAAGGATCTCCCCATAACCAAAGAAATAATATGGAAATAAGATGGCCCTCCAGACAATGTTGAAGTGTACCTCCTAGAGTTCCTCACCTTTGGCTATCCTAGGTAGGGCTTGGGAGTTGCAGTTCAACAACATCTGATGCACCACATAGAAAATAGGGTGGATCTGTTAATCTTCTTTATTTTGAGGTTCTCATTATTTCACTGTTTATTTATTATAGTGCTATCCTATTTCCACACCAGAGTTTGATGTTTTGGTGTGTGTGTGTGGGGGGGGGCAATCTGGTCAAAAATATATGTTCTGCAAACCATTCCCTTTTTTATATCCAGAGGAAAATGTATACATTTAAAATGCATATACTTATTATCATCATATTAGTACACATTTTGAAGTAACCTTGTGAACAGGGTACCCAGACATTCTCCTTTTTCAGGACATATTCAATGTCTTGTCCTCCTCTGTGGTTATTACATCTGGTCACCCTGCTTGTGAACATTGTTCACATTGACTAAAATACCCCTATTTGCATCCACTTTTTGATTCCAAATTTTTGGTACACTTTTTTTTTTTTTTTTTTGCAAATTGTGGAAAAGCATAGCTTCCAAGGTCTTTCTGATTAATGAAATGCAAATTTGGTAAATTTGCCTGGAACTATCAACTGAATTAATGTCTTCCCCAGCCTTATTGAAAAGTGATTAAAATTATTTTACTCTAGCCAATTTTACTATACCCATTTGTGTTTGCTACAACAAGGCAAACAGCAGCTGCTTCCAGAATCTTGTACAGAGCATGTGTGAGCAGCAAAACAAAGAGAATAGAGGAAAGGAGGTAAACCTGCCTCACTAGCTAACCCCAGGATAGTTTTTTGTGGCTTTTTTGGGCTGTGTGGCCATGATCTAGAAGAGTTTCTTTCCGACGTTTCGCCAGCATCTGTGGCTGGCATCTTCTCTGTTGTTGGCGAAACATCAGAAAGAAACTCTTCTAGAACATGGCCACACAGCCCAAAAAAACCCACAAAAATCTATGGATGCTGGCCATGAAAGCCTACAGCTTAACCCCAGGATGTTTTTTCCCCCCTGTAAGTTTGGCCACAAAAATGAATTTTTTAAAAAAAGTAGGGAATGATGAAAGAAAAGGTCATCCCTGGAAGCATTCATCTGGTATCTAGAAGGTTCAAAACATTGAGGGTTGTTTTTTGTTTTTGTTTTTAATTATACAAGTCTTCCCCGACCTGGTTGTTTCATTTCACATCTGCATATTGCTACTTCTAAAACATGCTGAACTTCTCTTTGTGGTATAGGAACCTATCCCTACTCTTTCCATGTTATTTCTGCCTCTAGTACCATTTTTTTCTTGTTAAAGAGGTAATGCCCAGAAACATATCAATTTCATAATTGAGGTATGCCTGTATGCTTTGTCATCTACAGTGTTCTGTCACCTGTGGCCCAGGGGTAAGGAGGCGAGAGATGCAGTGCAGTGAGAAAAGTATCAGTGGTAAATTGATCACTTTCCCACAGCGACGTTGCCGAAATCTTAAGAAGCCGTATGTTGAACTAGAAGAGGTGTGTAACCGAGGAGCATGTCCTCTGCACCATTTGTACAGTAGAATGTCCGGATGGTATTCTTCACCTTGGCAACAGGTAAAAGAAGCCAATTCATTTGGAAATCTTTAGTAGCCATTTTGGAGACTTCTGTCTGAATTCCTGGCACTCATGACACCCAAACTCTATAAGATACAACCAATAGATTCCCCATTGCTCTGAAAGCCAGAAAGTTGGAATATTGACAGGTACACACTTGGTTGCATAAAGCTGCTATTTAGTAGAAGGGTGTTCTAATGCAACTATTGTGTAACTACATGAGTATACTTCTCAAACATGATTTCAGACACTACCTCCCAGTGCTCACTTACTATGAATCTCCAAGCCATTAGCTTCATGCATTACCCACATGAAAGGGATTGTTAGTGTGATCAAACACCAATGGTGTTTTCAGTTTACAAGTAAATGCTGAAACATAGGCTGCTTTTATCCAGATGTGGGACACTGCCCTGGCTCTGTGCTAGGGAATCATGGGAATTGTATTTTTTTTCTGAGACATTGAGCCTTCTCTGTTAGAGAGCTCTGGTGCCACAATAAATTACAGTTCCCATGATTCCCTAGCACTGAGCCAGGGCAGTGCCTCAATTTAATGTGCACTATTTCTGGCAGTCTGCTTAGGCCCTAAGTCATGCCTATCTCCATTTTGGAGTGGTTTAAAGTTGAAAAGAGTTCAACATGGACTAAATCAAGATTGGGCAGTGTGACATTTGGGGACACAGAGCACATTTTGTCCACCCTGGTCCTAGACAGAGAGCTCCTAGTGCTGCTAGTCAATCAGAAATTGTACAGAAATGTTTTCTTTCCCTCCTTATGGGTGTTCCATTTTTTTATTAAAGGAGAAGAAGAAATACTTTGTCAGAACTGGATGGTTATAAATGAAAGACCAGTATTTGAACCCATCACAATAATCCATGTTTGGGGCAAGTTTAGGTACATACTATCAATAAGGGAATGTTGACATATAAAGTAGAAGGTCCCACAAACACCTCTCCCCATTGGTACCAGAACAAAAATGCAGGTGGAGGAAATGATGCTTACTCATGGCACCCAAAATCTGCTGCCTAAGGCAGCCAACATATTCTACCTAATTGTAGGAATGACTGCCTGGAGTGCCTGCAGTGTCAGTGTAGGAACAGCAATAGCAGCAGTATATTTGTCTAACTGACTCATTTGTCTGGAAACTGATAGTTATATAATAGTGTTCCTGCTGTTATATTAATGCTACATTCCGTGGTCCTTTCCTGATCATTCTTCAGAGGGCTGTAGTATGGTTGTACTTACAAATCTTGGTACACAGCATCCTCAGGGATTTGCAAAGACAGTCTGGAATTCCTTTTTTTTCCTTTTTTGATTGATTAGTGACTCAGTCTGTAACTTGTTTTCAGTGTTGAAACAAACTTCTGCATTTTGGAACTTACTTTACTGAATGGATCCCATATCCCTGATACATTAAACTTTGAGTGCATAGTGCTTAAGATTTACATATGCCTGAGACAAGCATTTATTTGATTACAATTTTTTAAAAAATCTCCCTCCTCGCAGTGTACAGTGACCTGTGGGGGAGGAGTGCAAACACGGACTGTGCAGTGTCTTCGCCATGGTCAGACGGCTACAGGATGTCCTCCTCATCAAAAGCCCACAATGTCCAGAGCCTGCAATACTAACTTCTGCCTGGTTCCTGAGAAGAAAGGTACCAAAACAAGGAAAACCTTTTGAAAAGTAAAGGTGTACTAGAACAGATCTCCCAAGCTTTTCCATTTTTTCCCCCTCAGAACTGGTAGATAAAAACTAGTGATAGCTAGCCATTTTAATTTGTAAGGCATTTTTTCTGAGTGGTGGGCAAACTGAGTCCAAGCAAAGCTGAAACTATATGTCAGATAGTAGACAAGGTGCCACATCTGCCCCAATGGCTGTTCCCCCTGACACACCCTTGTTTACTCCTTCACAGTGTTATTTTTCAGACCAAAACAACATGTTGAATGCTAGATGTCTCTAGAAACAACATTTTACCTTTTAAATAGGTTGCAGCCCTCCTATAATTTGACATAAAAATATCAGGTTTTTTAAACCAGAAATGACTATCTAGCTGTTTCCAGTTTTGTTTTGTTTTGTTTTCCTCCTTTCCTCCCACCATTTTTAATTGGATGAGGGGAGCACATTTTTGGCAGTCTATGCAACCTCTGCATGATCCCAGGAGTAGAAAAGTGGTGGGATCTATTGCAGTTGCCCACCCATGCCATATGCTGAGTACTGAAGACCTGTGGTTTTGACAAAGATGTTAAGGAAAGGTCCTTGGCAGCTTTCTCATTAATCAATGCAGAAACCATGATTTTTACAGCAAGTAATATATGTTCTTCAGCTATTGTATTGATTTTCTGTTTTTTGGTATTAGCTGAGAAACTTCAAATGAGACTCTCACTGCATTGTCATTATTATGACCAGCTGCAGGCTATTTTTACTATTTTCTTTCTTTCTGAAGCACCTGCTCCTTACTTTGAAAAAAAAACCTGATGACCTTTGTGGTATGTACTTTATGTTTAGTATCAAGATGTCTTTGCAATTCTGATGATTTTGTGGCCTTGTTGGTCAATACATCGTAACATAACACCCACACCGTGGTAGTTGCTTGTCTTCTGAACCTGTACACTTGAAGGAAATCAACAGATATTCCTTGCTATAATGACAACACTTTTTAAGAAGACTGGAAGAAACTTCATTTTGTTTTGAACAGGATGCATCATCAAATTCATCAGTAATTTTAGGTTTCAGCCAGTGATACATCTGGAGGCGCAGCTTAAATGTACTGTTATGAAATTCACCATGATAACATTGAAAAGTCACTTTACCTGATAATAACCAAAGAAGAGGCATAATTATTTTTAATAATCCAGTTATTATTTCAAAGTCTTTCCAAACACTCACCCACACTGACTCACTCTGACTCTCTCTTTTCACAAACACGGTCTTACTTTTATACATCAATTTTTCAAAAACATTCTCAATACAGCTACATAATTCTCTGAAGTAATAAACACTCTGGACGTTATCACACTGGCCCTAAAACAGCGTCATTTCAGCCTCATTTCAGCCTCATTTCAGACTTTTTTTCCG
>CM034704.1:6466454-6488029 GCA_020142125.1 Phrynosoma platyrhinos
ACCAACTTTCTTGCCGCTTTCTTGCTGCAAGTGTGATAACGTCCTCTGAGAATGTGGTGGCACAGCATGGACAATACTAGAGTTCTTAGCAGCTGACTGTTTATGTGGTAGTAGAAAATGCCACATGGTTTCATCCACTCAGCCTCATTTACTTGCATGTTCTCACTAGGAGCAGAAGTAGCAAGTGCTGAGCACTTTTCTTCTTTTGCTCTGAAACTGTTATTTTCATAATCAGTTTTTACTTTTGTTTGTTTTAATGAAGGCAATAGGTTAGTACAATTAATACAATTGCTGGATAAAGCTGAAATTTGGCACAAAACTAGCTTGAGTAAATATCCTTCCTTCCTCTTTCTATTTTACCTATAAAAGCTCACAACATTTCTTCAAGTCCTCACAGATACCCTGTGAGGACATTGTGGGCCCTGGAGGTCTGTGGATCTCAGGTTAAGAACCACTGAATTGAACAATAAAACCTTTAAAGCCAACAGAGCAGCCATCAAAGCTGTTGATAAGATCTGTTTTTAAAGGGAAATATGTATTGGCACACTGGTGAGATTTTTTTAAAAAAAAGCCAGTGATGGAATCTCTGAAGAAAGTCAATTCCATAATCTGGAGGCAACACAGGAGAAATCCATCTCCTGCATGTCCATCATAGAATCATACAATCATAGAAACACAGAGTTGAAAGAGACCACAAGGGCCATCCAGTCCAACCCCCTGCCATGCAGGAACTCACAATCAAAGTACCCCTGAGAGATGGCCATCCAGCCTCTGTTTAAAAACCTCCAAAAAAGGAGACTTCACCACTCTTTGAGGGAGTGTGTTCCACTGTTGAACAGCTCTCACTGTCAGCAAATTCCTCTTATTATTGAAATGGAATCACTTTTCCTGTAGCTTGCATCCATTGTTCCATGTTCTAGTCTCTGAAGCAACAGAAAACAAGTTTGCTCCATCCTCAATGTGACACCACTTCAAATACCGTACTTAAACAGGGCTATCATATCACCTTTAAACTGTCTCTTCTCCAGGCTAACCATACCCAGCTCCTTAAGTCTCTCCTTATAAGGCATGGTTTCCAGACATTTCACCATTTCGCCCTCCTCTGGACATGCTCCAACTTGCCAACATCTTTTTTGAATTGTGGTGCCCAGACCTGGACACAGTATTGCAGGTGAGGCTTGGTGATGGCATTCTCAAGAGGGCCCCTCCTGAACATCTTGCAGCCAAAGAAGGCAGACAGTCCTTTACATTTGGGATTCAGTTCATCTAGGTCTATTTTTGCCCACTTTTTTTAAAAACAACAACAACAACAACACACACAATCTTTCCTCATACTATTTCCTTCCATTTTCCTCTTTCCTTTTTGGAAAGACCTTATCCAATATCTGTTATTCATTTGTTTCAGCCTCATCCCTTCCCCCTCCTTGCAGCTGCAGAAGTCCTTTTGACTTTATTGCAAGTAGGTCTTTGGGGCCCTGGAGATCAATTATCTCTTCGCCGTGCTCTAAGTCTCTGTCTCCACCAGCGCACACAGCCAGCTGTGCTGGAACTGTATTGAAGCCAATCACTCTCAATTACCCACCACATAGTTCCAGCCTGGTGAGTCATTGGGGAGAGATCATGGGAAAGAAATGAGCCTTTCAGGGGAGAGTTAACATGCTTCCCTAGACAAGCCGGACCTGCTCTTCTGCTCATTTCCCTTCATTTCCATCATTTGACTTGGTAGTGTAACTCACAGCCTTTAATTCAGCTTGCTTTTGGATGTGAAAAGCAAATGAATTACTTACAGGGAAGCCATTCATACCCTGGCTAAACCAAACATAAAAGATAGAATAAGCTTCATATCTAATAGTTCCTTTAGGGGTAGGCAACCTTTCCCCTTTAAGGGCCAAGGGACTTCAGCTCCCAGAATCCCAGGAGCTATTGGCCAACATGGGACTATTGGCCAACATGGCTGAGGCTTCTGGGAACTGAAGTCCCTCAACCCTTAAAGGGGAAAGGTTGCCTACCCCTGCTCTAAACTTGTTGCAACTGTGTGGAAATCATTGGAGGGTATGACAGATGTTTGATTCTACCAGCTTCCTAGTCTTACAATGTAACTCTGTGTGGATCCACGGCATGTAAAACATGTGGCCAACATCTTATTAATGGCACACAGAGGCCTAATTGAATATTACATCTGCATATATACCTGCATATGTAATTTTTAATTGTGATAAATGTAGGTATTCAGCACCTCTGTCTACCATTACCTTCTCTGAACCACCAACATTTCTGCAAACTGGGCATCTCCCATGGCCATTCAGTGGCCAAGGGGGAACTGGGGCAGAGGTGGCCAAGCAGAAGCCAGCTTTATTCCTGAAATCAGCTTCAAGAAGGAACAGGAATGGAGTTGCACTCTCTCTGAAATCTCAGGTTTGTAGCTTGCGTGTAGTACTGGATTTTGACTTCATGTGAAAAACAACCTGCAAAAGCGGGTTGTTTTCACTTTAAATCTAGTTTCTGTATGGGATTCATCCCATGTAATAAACTCCTATGTGAGGCTAGCCAAGATCCTAGTCTGCTCTCCTTTCACTGGCTGATAAAAGACCTTATGTGCATCTGAAGTTTTGCAGAATGTTGTTGTTTTTATGGGGTGTGTGAGCTATGTATTTATTGTTACGCCTTTTAAATTATTTTGAACTATGTTAAATCATAGTGTTTTTACATGATAGATGGGTATGGGAATGTGGTGGTGCAGTGGTTAAATGCCTGTCCTGCAGCCACTCACTCATAGACCACAAGGTTGTGAGTTCAATACTAGCCAGGGCTCAGGCTAGACTCAGGCCTGCATCCCTCCAAGGTCACTAAAATGAGTACCCAGCTGTTGGAGGGCAATTAGCTTACAGTTGTAAACTGCTTAGACATCCTATAGCACGATATGAAGCAGTATATAAATGAAGCTGCTTTGCTTTGCATCATAAATAAACAAATAAAGCATATAAATGCAAGGGAACTTCTTGGAACAACAGACCAAAATCTGGTAACCTCTCTGTTATATCTAAGTCCAAGATGTGACTGGCTTGAATACTTTCTTCTTTGACATGAATGCCAGACCATTCATCTGAAAGTACAAAGTGAGAATGGGCAGAGGAGAGGAGGGTTGAGGGGGGGGGGAGAAGGCAAATATTAAAATCCATGTCAGTTTTATTGACAGTAGTTCTCTTTCCCATGATCTAGTAGAGTTGGACCTAGCGATAGAGCTTTCTTGCCTCTCTTTGGGGCTTTAATGCTCCTAGTCTTTATTCCAAAACCCAAAACTTATTTCATGAGTGGCAGAGATCAATGACAACAACTCTGTCTCTTAAACTAATCAACTGATTCATTGCTATGTACTTTAAGAAAGGAATACTAAGCAAAAATTAGATCTGAGTGAACTGTAGAATGATTTGACCATTTTGAACCAACAGCCTTAAAAAGCTAATCTGCTAAATGTAAATAGGAGCATTCCTCCTCATGACACAGAAGTTTTTTCTCTCTCCCCTTTTCTCAATCTTGTAGTGTAATGCATTTGGATATTTACATATGAAAATATAAAGTGACATGCTACTTTTCAAGTACTGTTATATCCAACACTAGGGGCCGTCCAAGACATTTTTCCTGCCTTCTACCCACAAAGTCAAGGTGCATAGTGGCCACAGCCAGCCAAGTTGTGGTAGATAAAGCAGAAAAATCTACAGGCACTTGTCCTTGGCAACAAAAAATACAGTAGCAAATTAAATATTTAATGTTCTGCTCTATCATGGTACTTAGATCTACTGCCTGAAGCTATTGCCTCACCCTCTCTCATTACAGAACCAATCCTGTCTAAGAGGTTCACTCTAAAAGTAGCCTTGTGAAAAACTTAATTGAGCTATATAATCTTCCTGGCAAAGGAGCAGTTTATAGGATAAATTAGGGATATAATTCTTCACTAATTTTATTCTCAAAGAAAGCAATGAGTAATTTCAGCAATTATTCTACTGTGAGAAAGTCTTCAAAAACTACAGTTTTCAAGGCCTATTCAGGATTTATTATAGGATTAGTATGCCTTATCCAGACTTCTGAAATCCAAAATATTCCAAAACCCAAAACTTATTTCACCTTTGGCTTCTGATGGTTCAGTGTAACAAACTTTGTTTCATGCATTATTAAAAATGTATAAACTTTGTGCTGATCTATGACCATAATCTAGATTCTATTCTATTCTATTCTATTCTATTCTATTCTATTCTATTCTATAAAATTACCTTCAGGTTATTGTATAAGGCATATAAGATTGTATTGTATATTGTATAAGGTGTATATGAAACATAAATAAATGTTATATTTCTGTTTATCTCAACAGAAAAGGGTCTTCTAAAGAAGCCAGGAAATAGGTAATTTTATACAATACAATAGAATAGACTCTAGATTATGGTCATAGATCAGCACAAATTTTATACAATTTTAATAATGCATGAAACAAATTTGTTACACTGAAACATCAAAAACCATAGGTGTCCCTATCTTTGCCACTCATGAAATACATTTTGGGTTTTGGAATATTTTGGATTTCAGAAGTCTGGATAGGGCATACTCATTTAAGTTCTCTCATGAACTACTTGTTTGCATGAGAGAACCTAAACAACCTAAACTTGTTTGCATGAGAACCTACTGGTATATCTTCTGAAGAGAAAGTTAGCAGCAGTTTTGGGATCAGGCATTTCCAAGTATAACACCCTAAATGAAGCTGTTTTGCAGGTTTCTTAGGATCCCATTAATGAATGTTAATAAGATTTCACGTGAAAAGAATTTTCATGAGTCATGTGAAAATAAAACTTGCATTATCATCAGCCTGCTAAGCTTCAGTACTCAATGCTATAAGTTAAATAAACTTATCTGAAATTTCCTTACTACAGATGATCCTTCTTGTGTGGACTTCTTCACTTGGTGCCACCTGGTCCCCCAACATGGTGTCTGTAATCACAAATTTTATGGCAAGCAATGCTGCAAATCATGCACATGGAAGAACTGACACAAATGGTCTGAGTCTCACTTTTTGATGCCATTGAGTCTTCCTTTCAACTGATGGTGAATTGTTTTGCAATGCCTACTGGAACCAGACATCTCAGAGATTGCCAGCAAACATGATTTGGGTATTGTAGAGCAGTGTCTGCTCTGATACAAGTTGTGATGAATGATACGTAGAGAAAGGTTGGGTTGTTACCAGCAACTAGGGTGCTGTTGAACACTAGCCAATTCAAGGCTTTCTGTCTTTTCTGGTGTCCTCTGTTGAAAGAAAGAAGACAACCAACTGCTTCGTTGATGGCCAACGCCAGTCTTCAAAATGGAGTGGCGCATTTGGCATGGTGCTCTTACAATCAGGACATGTGACAGTACTATTAAGAGCTACATTGCCTGTGTTGATGTCTTTGCAGTTCTCTGAAAGAAGGAGAAAATACTCAAGAGAAACTGCAGAAGCAAACTGGGAGACAATGCATTTCCCTCCCTGACATAGCAGTGATGTTATCCACAATAATCATATATGCTGCACTATCTAAATAAAAGAAGGCTGGGAGACCTTTGGCCCTCTCTGTGTTTTCAAACATTGCTGCTCCAAGTTGTGGCACATGGACTGGTGCCAGTCCATGAGCCATTGGCTGCCAGTCCCAGGCAAGTTACCAAGGAAGAAAGAAAAAATGGTAGCCAATGGGGAGAAGAGTGGTATTGGTCCCTGGCATGTCAGGGCGTTAAGGGGAGGGAGAAGAAAATACTAATTCCCTTACCAGAAACTTTGAGGTTGCTCTTTAAACTAAAAGTCTCATAAATCCTTGGAATTTGCCATAGTAGTTAGAGTTTCTGGGAACTGAACATCTGGAGGCCTAAATGTTTCCTACCCCTGAGATAAAGGTGGTTTTCTATTTCACTTGCTGCTGGGAAAGCAAGGGTTATAGAATGGTAGGACTGTCAGTTTTACTGTGTTCCCCTTTCAGCTTTGGCTAGTACACAGGTATGGTTTACCTGTGTAAACCACTTGAGAGGTAGGCACTCTATGGAGAATATCACACAAGAGGCTTAACATCTTCCTCCCATCATTAAATCAGGTTTAAATTGCCCTAATTGTGTGATCGGGGTTCACACCCCTCTGTACTTTGCCTGTCCTACTCCTGTTTTTAAAGTGTATCAAGCCATCCCCATGTGCTTGTCCCATCAGTAAAGCATAATGGAGCCACCATTTGGTAATTACAGAAGTTCCCATTATTACCAAATGGTGGCTCCATTACGCTTTACTGATGGGACAAGTGCATGGGGACAGCTCCATTACACTTTAAAAACAGGAGAAGGATGGGAGAAGTGCACAGGGGTGTGAACCCTGATTAGGACAATTTAAACCTGATTTAATGACAGGAGGAAGATGTAAGCCTTCCATGTGATATTCTAGTTGCCCATCCAGAAGAACAGCATGGAATCTTTTATAGTATTGCTGTGTAGTATGAACAAAGTAGAATTTCATACTTCAGCTAATTTATGAAATATACACATTTGCTGTTAAGCCTCATTATTATTACTACTGAAACATAATTATTGCCAGAATCCCCAAATTCCATAAACACACTTAATAAATTACCAGTCAATTTGGTTTTGAATGTTTGAGGCTCCTGTTGAATTGGAATAATGCTTGTTAAAAAAATACAGGCTGAGATTCTGCATCATCAGATGTAGCTACTATGACAGAGCTGCTTTTGCCAGTGCCATAACTACATCTGCCAATCCCACCCCTTCAAAATCTACCTTTTAAACCAGGCAGCAACCCAAATGAACTGAGAAATGGAGTACTGGGAAATAATAGCTGCAGCGGTCTCTCAGTCAAGTAATGCATGGAGCTGGACAGCTAGAGAAAACCTTCAGGTTTTTCATTTTCCAGTGCCTTGATTTGGAGCACCTTGGAAACCCTCTGGTTGGGGCACTACCTGGCTTAAGAGGTAGGTTTTGGGGGTTACATTCTGCCATAAGTGTGAATCTTAAAAGTTATCAGAACAGAAGTCTGGCTAATATTGAACAGGATGCCAGCCATCATTTTCCTTCTTTTTTAAGTACAAAATTTGAGTTATCAAACATGAAACATAAATGAGAAAACTCAACCACTGTCACAAAAGTATAAATGATATGAAACCTGTGGACCAGTTTCAAGAGGCTGTGAATAGGATAATAAATTCAAATGTGATTCCATAGTGTTGTTATTTCTTTATTGTCAATATTGACATAGAAAAAAAGAACAAATTGTGCAGTACATTTTAGCAGTTGTTGTTCCAGTATAAAAGAATGGTTTGGTGCAGTGACCCCATTGTGCAATGGGGAAGTACTGCTGATGTAAAAGGAATGAGTTATTTCTTATCTCTATCTTCATTTGGCAGCATGATAAGAGGGACATTTTGACTCAGAATGGAGAAAGCCATCATTTTACTTTTACTGACATTTGATGATGATGATTTAAAGCATCCTAATAGTCTTTATCTCTTAAACTTGAAGAAATTTGGTAAATCCTTCATAAATGAACTAAACTCTGTCCCATCTGTACTGTCCAAATTCAATAGGCAGAACTATTTGCAACATGGAGAGGATCATATTGTTGTCCCTGCCTTCAGATAACCCCAACAAGAACAAGAACAACAACAACAACAACAACAAAGAGGCAGCTATTTTAATTCAGCACCACAAATATAATTTAATATACAAAGATTCAAACCCAGACTCAAATCCCTGGCTTTGATGGATAAATATGTCAATTGCTGGGAGGTTTTCCTGGACTTCAGTTCTCATCAGCCCTAGTTTCCAATGGTGAAGGAAGATGAGAGTTGTAGTCCACCAATATCTGGAGAGCTCCAAATTCCCCATCCATGATTTATATGTAGATCTGCTGAATTTGGCTCTGTGTACTCCTTTTATCCCAAATATTTTGGATCAGATAAAGATAAAGATAAAGATGCATGTGTGTCACATAACTGTGATACCACCCAGTCATCAGATAATTAATAAACATACTTTGTGCTTGGTTTTTTCTGTCGGAAACCACCTGTTCCACATGAGTAGGGCTTGTTGACTCATTTATGCTGCATTTGATTTTATTTGCCATATTTGTGAACATTTGTATATTCAGAATCCAGAGGGACACAATGCATTTTAAATGTGAAAATTTCAAGTTAGGGAGGAGGTAGAAAAACCTCCACTCTATCTATGCCAAAACCCCTATGGCAAAAGGAGGGTTGTATTCTGATGCAATTTTCTGGGGAATGATTAAAAATTACTTTTTAAAACATCTTTGTTCCCAATCCCACATTTTGATTTGATGAATGTAGTTCAGTTTTATTGCTTCCTAAGGTATCATTACCGAACTAAAATTAGCCACACCAGCACTAATGACAGACAGTGGTCAGCTAAAATTAGCAGTGGCTTTTCTAACAGATTAAGAACACACATGCACACCACAGACAGGTTGCTTAAGAAATGATTATTAGAAGCATATCTGAAATTTTAAATACTCAGTTTCTTCAACAATTTCAACATATACTTTTGGGGAGGGGAGGTAGTTCTCATCAATGCCAACTTTTGTTTTAGAGTTATCTTTATTATTGGCAGTTACAAAATTATTTATTAATGTGTAGCTTTCATTTCCCTTCTTTTTATTTCATCACTTGCTTCCTGAGTAAGTGGTAGCAATATGGCAAAAAGGTGTTACATAGAAGTATGGATTGTGATGTAAAAGGAAAACAAAATGCAAAGTATAAAGTGTACTATTTAATTATTTTATGTTTTATAATAAAAATACTCTTAATTATTTCATTATGTTTGGTACCTGTACAAGTCTTGAATAAACTATGGAAGCTCAATGTATATTCAGAATAATGTCAACTGGATCTTTGTTATCTCATGCACCTGTATGTTCTTTGTTAGTACAGTCAGCCATTGGTATCCACAAACTTGCCATCCGTGGATTTCAGTATCTGCGGATGGCAAGCCCACATCCCCAACGCCAGCATGTGCATGAAGCTGCACCACCATTGGAGACAAAAGGATGGATGATGGGCTGTGTGGAAGGGGGGGGGGCAACATAGAACTCCTAACAAACTGACAAGAGGGCAGTGGGGAGTGTGGGCAGTGGGGAACCACTCTGGAAGCACCTCCCCGCTCCTGCTCACTCTCCAGTGGCAGTGGCAACCTCTTGAGGCCCCTTCCTGGCAGAGGGCTCCTTGGAAAGGAAGAAAGAAAGATGGCAGACCTGCCCACCTTCCTCGCTACCACCACCACCCTTGCTGCCACCCACCTCTGCCTCCTGCTGGTCTCTGAAAGGGGGCAGCACATTTGGCCGGAAAGCAAGGAGGCCAGCCTCAGTGGAAGGGACTGGCAGGAAGTGGAGGAGTGGGTCACCAAGGGAGGTGGTGGTGAAGGCAGCAAGCAGGCCTGCCATCCTTCCTCCTTCTGAGGAGCCCTCTGCCAGGAGGGGGATCCAGGAGGTCACCACCACCACCACCACCAGAGAGCAAGGAGGATCAGAGAGGTGGCTTCCAGCATGCAATGTTGCCTAGGGGCTCCCCTTCCCCACACTCACCACTGTCATCTTGTTAGCCTACTGGGAGTCCTATGTTGACCCCCCTCCATACGGCCCACCCACCCATCCCTTTTTCCCCAATGGTGGCACAGTCTTATGCATGTGCTGCTATTAGGGACAAGGGAACTTGAGCATCCTCAGATTTTGGAATCCATAGGAGGGGTCTGGAACAGATCCCTCATGAATAATAAGGCACCAGCAGTATATATGTTTACTTTTCATTCAGTACTGTGACCCGATCACTTCTCTGTGCTGCTGGGTGAGTTTATAGGTGGAGGGAATCGTTTTGATACCCTGAATGTGTTAGAAGACTTTGCCATTGATCAGCCAAGAGATAAGGTGATCTGTGGGAGCTAATAGAAGCCTTGTAAGCTTATATAAGAATTGTCTTAGGTTTGGCTATCCATTACACATCCCTTAAGGTTCTACTTTAGTGGAGAAAAAGCTGTGGGCTTGTGAATTCCAACTTCAGTCAGTCCCAGTCATCAATGATGATGGGAATAGTAGGTCAACAGCATTTGGAGGACCACATGTTTCTGCTCTATTTGCATTAACATGTGTTCCTTTCTCTGACCCTTAACTTATTTAAAAACCAAGAAGGTGGCCTGTTCTTTAGGTTAAAGGCATATAATTGTCCTACAGTAACATGTTATCAGCAGACCACAACAATTAGCATCAGTGTTGCATGCAAAATAGCTTGTTCATTTTATAATGTATATGCATGTTCACCAACACATCTATGCAACAGAAGCAAAATTCCCATGTGCTGAATTCAGCAATTTGGCTTAGGTTTGATAAATTCTTAGAGGGCAAGGCTGTCAATACCAGACAATCATGACAACAATGGATTCCCTCCAGTATTGGAGGGAGTATTCTGGGGGAACAACAGAGAAGAGGGTGCTATTGTACTTATTGCAATATGTCCAGCAGTATGAAGCCTTCCTGGCTGAAAACTACCGAGTTCAGTGGTGGATTCAAGAGAAATAGAGAGGTAAGCCAATTTGATTAGTAAACCCATGTAGCCCATTTATTTATACCAAATTATAACTTTCATCTGAAGCCATGGAACATATCAACTTGGTTGGAGACTAAATAAGGAAGGATAGAAAGGGCACATCTTTGGGACTGTGGCTTCCTAAGAATGTACTTGGATCAAAAAACAAAATGTACAACCAGCACAGAAATGTGGGAAGGGCTGTCTATGATCGGAGGGAACAGGGATGGGTTCTTCTGTAATGACATGGCATCTATGAAAACACTAAAGTAAGATGGCTTATGATACTTTTAATCTGTAGAGCCGAGGTTCTCATTAAAGAGTATAAAAAGAAGAAAGGGAGAGGAAGAAAAAAAAGAAAAGGAAATGTGGTGACATCTTTAACTGATTTTTATTTTTACATAAGCTTTTGCGGGTATAAACCCACTTCTTTGGATGCAGTGCATCCTTTTTTTCCTACAAGAGACTAACACAGCTACTTAAAAAAAACCCTATTATTAAATAGTGTAAACAAATACTGATCTTTCCCAAATCATATTGAAAGTTACAATCATATTAATAATGAAGCCTTCGCATTTGGCTGACATTGCATAAACACCATTGCAGCACACTTTTTTTTTTTCATGGTCCATATATGAATATTTGGTATTCCTACCAGCAGATGCCATGACCTGCCATAGGTCAGAAATGTTGAAGGCACACAGCAACAAAAAACAGCAGAATACAGCAGGATTGTGCTCTAAGTTTAAGGGTGTAAAGTAACAAGTATCCATTCTGGATGTGTGCATGAATTTAAGAAGCAAAAAGTAACCACAGAGAAAAGAAGTAGGAATGAAAGTTTATGCGTAACAAGATGTGTACACATAGAGTGTATCCACACTTCATAAATAAATCAGTTTGATACCTCATTAACTGCCATGACTCTATCTTACAAAATCCTGGAATTTGTAGTTTGATAAGGCACCAGAGCTCTCTGAGAAACCAGGGTGAATACCTCACCAAATTACAAATCACAGGATGGAGTCATGTCAAACTGCTTTATTTTTTGCACTATGGATAGAGGCATAGAAGGACAGGAGGGGAAGATACACTTGTATTCAATACATTTTTGAAATGCATACAAAAATAATTGCAATTTAATGGTTTCCTTCCTTGATCTAATCTAACTCACCCATTTGGGGGGCTGCTACCTTTGTCTTTATGTAGATTATCCGTGGTCATTATTTTTGTTTTCTTTATGTTCAACAGTAAGGGGGTTTGCAGACTGCTAGAAATAGTGGAAATTGAGTCCACTTTTAGGGTTAGGGTTAGGGAATCATGGGAACTGTATTTTATTGTGGCACCAGAGCTCTCTGACAGAGAAGGCTCAATGTCTCAGGGGAAAAAAACACAACAATTCTCATGATTCCCTAGCACTAACCCTAACCCTTAAAGTGGACTCCGTTTGCATTATTTCTGGCAGTCTGCAAAGGCCCTAAGCCTGCCTTTGCGCTTTCTTCTTTGATCTTCCTTAGCAGTTGTTCCAGATCTGAGAGGTTTTCTGCTATTATCATGGTGCCATCTGCATATCTTAGACTGTTGATATTCCTTCCTCCTGTTTTCACTCCTCTTTCTTCTGTGTCCAAGCCTGCTTTCCTTACAATATGTTCAGCATACAAGTTGAATAGGTAGGATAATAAGATGCAGCCTTGCCTGACACCTTTGCCAATTGAAAACCGTTCTGTTTCTCCATCTTCTGTTCTGACAGTAGCCTCTTGTCCTGAGTTCAGATTTTTCATCAGGACTATCAGACTCCTGTGTCTTTAAGGGTATTACAGCACTTCAAATCAGATCATTATTAATTGGCATTTGGCTACTGAAGCAGTCATTTTAAGAGGACATCTATATATTCCTAAAAAGTATGTCTCATCTTAAGTTGGTAAGCAACATCACACATGTAGAGAGACAGTAACTAATATGTTTAAAATGACTTTGCCAAGTGCATTTCATGGACCATGACTAGTATTATTATCAAAGCCCAGCAACATTTAGTGGAAGTGCCACTGGTACACCCCAAACCAGCCTTGAAGACTCAGATTTTAAAAAAATATAATGATCAATGTGTTCCTCTTACCACTACATTGTAGGCTGGCTTTTTTGGTCCACGTCTAAAATACTCCCACATACCAAAATTATATGTGTGCCAATGTGGTAAGTTATTTTTAAAATTTCCAAGGACTGACATCTACAGCTGGTTCATGATTTCTCCAACTTCTTCTGCTTGAAAGATGTAAAGGTCATGCTGAGATATCTCTTGCAACCCTTGTAAACACATGATGGGAAAATCATGCTGGTCCTCTTTTCCATTCTCCACAAAGCTGAGATTGTATCATGGGGACTGTACTAGAAGACCAGAGAAATTCTGACCCTGCTAAATCTTGCTAGACTACTGTACAGCTGACTCAATTTTGACAGTTGATCTTGTTGGCTGAAATCATGTCAGCTTCCTCTTGATTTCAAGATGGTTTGTTGTTATTGTTGTTAACTACCCTCAAGTTGACTCCACCACATGGGATCCTGTGGATGAGACATTTCCAAGACTCCCTGTCATGCACTGCTCTGCTTAGGTCCTGCAAATTCAGACCCTTGACCTCCCTTACTGAATCTATCCATCTACTGTGCAGTCTTCCTTTCTTTCTACTTCCCTCTGCCTTTCCTGGCATTATTGTCTTTTCTAATGAATTGTGCCTTCTCATGATGTGGCCAAAGTACAACCGCTTCAATTCAACTTGATCTGTTCAAGGACCCATTTGTGTATCTTTTTGGTTATCCTCATTACTCTTCTCCAGGACCACACCTCAAACAACCTATCTTTCCCTGGAGTGGTTATAGAGCATCTGAGGAAATTGTTATTATTGGGGCTGGCTTTTATACATGTCTGAGAACATATTTTATGCTTCTTTTGAGGGAAACATCCCTTCATGTGATGGTTTTAAAGTTTCAATCATCTCCAATATTGTGGCTTATTTTTTTTTTTTCATATTAATCTGGGAGACTTTCAAGGAAGTAATGGTGGAACTTTTTAAAATTAACACAGCATTTGTTTGTTTGTAATGCTCAATTTGAAAAGGTTGCTCCCTAGTGCATACATGAAGGAAGCCAATATTCCTCACTTATTAGCTGGTGAAGTGCACAATTGCCTCTCAAAAAAGAGGCAGCTTTTCTGCACTCCTTTGGTTCAGCGTGTCTCTACGCTGTGCCAAGGGAGCAGTGGGGCATGCAGCATGATGGCAGCATCAGAGTGGAGTCAGGGCACCCAGCATATGGTCACCACGGCCCGACTCCACCCCCAGGCCAGCCCTTATAGCCGGTCTGTACAGCTCTATGTTAGCAGTAATTATAGCCTTTAATTATAATGCAATAACTTTGCCTGATTTTATCTCAGAAAAGGTAACAAACATACACAAATCTTATTCAAATCCTTCAAAGCCCAATTCCTTCTTTGAGGAGAAGCAGCACCATAGCAGAGAAAGTAGAGGAGGCTGGTGCTTCTTTTAGGTGCTCCTGGGACAGACAGTGCAAATTGAGTCCACTTTTAGGGTTAGGGTTAGGGTTAGGGAATCATGGGAACTGTACTTTATTGTGGCACCAGAACTCTCTGACAAAGAAGGCTCAATGTCTCAGAAAAAAAAAATTCCCATGATTCCCTAACACTAATCCTAACCCTAAAAGTGTACTCAATTTGCACTATTTCTGGCAGTCTGCAACCCCCCTAAGCTCTCACCTTTCCCCACTCTATGCAGAGAAGGGAATGATTCCTTTCTTGATAAGAATTAAAGTACCATACTTACATTGACCCATGGATAAATAAACCCAGGTTTTTGGGGTTAATTTTTTTGACTAAAATTTTAGACTTACACATGAGTATATACAGTAGATATTGGCCCTATCTGCTACAACAATCTAAATCTCTCAGCCTTCTCATTTGCTTCTGGTCAATATGATGGGGTTTTAAGATGCTTGAACATAATACATTCTGGGATTTTAGCAAACTGCATGCTTTGAATGCATGCGGTGGCTCTAGTGGTTAAGATGTTGACTCTATTGATTGCAAGATCAGCAAGTTGGCAGTTCGAGGCCCAAGTGATGCATGATGGAGTGAGCTCCTGTCTCTAGTCCCAGCTTCTACCAACCTAGCAGTTCAAAAACATGCAAATACAAGTAGATAAATAGGTACCACTTCGGTGGGAAAGTAAATAGCATTCTGTGCAATCATGCTGGCCATATGATCACAGAGTAGTCTCTGACAGCTTAGTAACAGAGATGAGCACCACCCACTACGGTTGGACACGACTTGACAACCTTGTCAATGGGAAATATCTTTACCTTTACCTTTATGCTTTGAAAGATTTCACAACAGCAGATGATACTATAAGATGTGAAAATGTTGTCTAATATAAGAATAACTGCATTTTGTTAAAAACATATCCAGGCGTAGCCATGTTGGCCATATAGCAAAGTATAGCATCATCCAAAATCCACAAAACAGTGATGCATGTATAATGTGCATTTCGATTGGCCCAATCACTGTTTGTGGATTTTGGATGATGCTGTACTTTGCATTTTGTTGAGGTAGTGATCACCATTTCTACCTCAAGATAAAGGCTCTAGTCATCATTAACAACTAAAAGATGCCCTCCAATGGGGAGATAACAAATCAACACTGACTTCCACCCATTTTTAATTATTTGAACATATCTAGCTGTTTCAGTACTATTTCTACTATAGAAAAATGATCTTTAGGGACAGAAGACAAGGAAACTTGCATGTGTTTCTGCTTCATTTCCACCTCTAGGATCAGTGACTGTCTCTGAGACTAGGTACAGATTGTCCTGAAAAATAATCAGCAAAGCTGTCTTTATCTGATTGATGAATAACTGTAGTGATACCTCTGATGTTTAAGCATCCATTGATCAATATGAACTCGTGGCTGAAAAGATAGCTTGTTAAACATGGACTTAAGAGGCTTGTGAGGAGTTATAACTGGTGAAAGGGCATCCATGTACAGGCATGTCTCAATTAATATTGGGGTTGCATTGCTGGACATGTGATGTACATCGATACTGATGTATTGGTAGGGAATCACTGGAGACTGTGGGATGTATTCTGATAGAGATGAATTAGCCACAAAGTTAGCAATTTTCTTCAATCTGCCATTAACTTTAAAGAGTTTTAATACATAAACATGAGGGCCTTTACAGACTTCCAGAAATAATACAGATTGAGGCCACTTTAACTGTCCTAGTTCAGTGCTAAGGAATCATGGGAATTGTATTTTTTTCTGGGACATTGAGCCTTCTCTGTCAGAAAGCTCTGGTGCCACAAGAAACTACAGTTTCCAGGGGAAAGAGAAAAGGCAGAACTACTCAACTCCTTCTTTGCCCCAGTCTTCTCACATAGGAAAAAGGGTGCTCAACCTGAGGAAAATGGAGCAGAAGACACAATAGAGGGAATGCAGTACAGAATAAGGAAATTAGTAGTACAGGAATCTGTACAAGTCTCCGTGACCAGATGAACTACTTCCAAGGGTATTAAAAGAACTGACAGAAGTACTTTCAGAGCCACTAGCAATAATCTTTGAGAACTCCTGGAGAACAGAAGTCCCAGGAGACTGTTGTCCTCATTTTTGAAAAGAGAAAAAAAGAGGACCAAAACAAGTATCACCCATTCAGCCTGACATCAATATCAGGAAAGATTCTACAGCAGATAATTAAACAGATGATCTGTTAGAAAGTAATGCCATAATCACAAAAAAGTCAACATGAGTTTCTAAAAAACAAGTCATCCCAGACTAATCTGATTATATATCAGATTTGAATCAGATTAGAATTGCAATCTTAATAGATGAAGGGAATGCTGTGGATGTAGTGTATCTTGATTTCTGTAAGATTTTCAACAAGATCCCCCATGATATTCTGGCAAACAAGCTAGTAACAGGTGGGCTAGAAAATGCTACTGTTATGTGGATCTGTAGTAGGTTGACTGACCAGACCCAAAAGGTGTTCAGCAATGGCTCTTCTTCATCCTGGAGAGAAGTGACCAGTGGGGTGCCATAGGGTTCTGTCCTGGGCTCAGTGCTATTCAACATCTTTATCAATGATTTGGATGAAGGAATAGAGGTCATGTTGATGAAATTTTCAGATGACATCAAATTAGGTGGGGTTTCTGTTACCCTAGTAAATGGCATCAGAATTCAAAATGACCTTAATAGATGAGAAAGCTGGGCCAATATTAACAAAATGAATTTCAACATGGAGAAATGTAAGGTACTACACTTTGGTGGAAAAGAAAAGTGAAATGCACAGATATAGGATGGGGGTTAACTGGCTTGACAACAGTACATGTGAAAGGTATCCAGGGGTCCTAGTAGACCACAAAATAAACATTAGTCAACAGTGTGATGTAGCAGCTAAAAAAGGCCAATGGAATTCTAAGTTGCATCAATAGAAGTATAGTGTCTAGATCAAGGGAAGTAATAGTACCACTGTATTCTGCTGGAATACTGTGTCCAATTCTGGGCACCACAATTCAAGAAGGATGATGAGAATCTGGAGCGTGTCCAGAGCAGGGTGACCAAAATGCTGAAATGTCTGGAAATCATGCTTTATGAAGAGAAGCTTAGGGAATTGGGTTTGTTTAGCCTGAAGAAGATAAGGTTAAGAGGTGACATGATAGCCCTGTGTAGATGTTTGAAAGCATGTCTTACTGAAGATGGAACAAGTTTGTTTCCTGCAGCTTCAGAGAATAGGACCCGGAGCAATGGATTCAAACTACAGAAAAAGAGATTCCACCTCAAATTAGGAAGAACTTCCTAATAATTGAAGCTGTTTGACAGTGGAACATGGTACTCCAGAGGGTTCTGGAGTCCCCTTCTTTGGAGGTCTTTAAACAGAGGCTGGATGGTCATCTTTCAGGGGTGTTTTGATTGTGTCTTGCTCAGTGGCAGGTGGCTAGACTGGATGCCCTTGTGGTCTCTTCCAACTCTATGATTCTATGTCACCTATAAGTCTTCTCTTAAGTAAGGAGCAAAAAGGACCACCCCTAATAGGTGGCTCTGCACTGCCCCTGGGTTGGGGACATGGCAATTGCATGCCATGCCCCCAACCTGGCAGTTCCATGGCACAAAAAGAAGCCACAAAAAAATGGCTCTTTTTTGCACTCTAGAAAAGGTGCTGCACTCTTTTGGTGCAGCATGTGTAGACACTGCACCAAGGGAGTCCCATGATGCCTCCCACTGTGCGGTGGGGAATGTGATGTGAAGCCAGCATGGGGAAAGAGTCGGGATGGCCAGGGTGCAGTTGTCACATCCCTATTCTGTCCCCATACTAGCTCTTTATGCCGGTCTGTACAGCCCCTAAGTTTCATTTGGTTCAATGGGTTTATCCAAGTTGATATTAACAATTGTATTTTGCCCAAATATTATAATATTTATAAATATATAATATTGAAACAACATTAAGCAATTTTTATATGAAAATCTCCCATGCATTAGCTCAGGAATCCTTACAACAGTGTTGGAAGTGGGTCAGAATTATAATTTCAATGTAACAGATAGAGTGGGCTGAGACAGAGGAGTTTCTCCAGACCATCTAATGGATGTCTATGATCTGGATTGGTTTCTTACTCTGACACCATGCACAATACAAATGTCATTCTCTCTCTCTCTCTCTCTCTCTATATATATATATATATGCAAAGCAAAGAAAACAAACAAAAATAACAATCTTTAATGTTTCATAAACCACAAATTCTAAATAATGTATGGATCAATCAGAATCAGAATTGTAAGTAAAAATTTGACATTAAAGTGTATGTGCAGGTTTCAAAGAAAGATTTCTGAGAGCATTTTTTCAGAACTACTCCTAAAATATTCTCATATTGACAGTTGAATCTTGCTGATTATTACCCAAAATGCATTTGATTTTACCTTCATTATTCAAAATATCACTGCCTAGGTAAATTAATTTTGTATCTATTCCATACTTTTGCTGCCCTCTAATGCACACTGGGAGAACATCATTAATTACAAATTTTAGTACTTCTACCTAGCCAAATTAAAAACAACAACAACATAAGTGTTCCTATACTGCTCTCTTGTGGCTATGTTGAGTAATAACAGCAAACGTTTAATGCATGAATGTACTGGAATAAAATGTATTAGAATAAAAAACAAAGTGCCATTAAGGTTTTGCACTGAAAATAAATTCCCACTGTTAGTCATCACTAGAGTAGATTCATTGAATCAGTTGGATTTATTCATGTGAAGATGCTCAATTCAACAAGTGGGTCAAAGACTGTATGCTTGGCTGGAATTGACAATATTCCGATTATGGAAACTTGTTTTCCTAGAATAAGACAAAAAACTGAAGAAAATTTTATGCAGTCATGCATGTATGTAGATACATGAATGCATAAACAGAGACATTTACACACACACACACACCACAAATGCTTTGGTTATTCATATGTCAAATCTGACCTTTTCATGCACTGAACTTGCCATCTTTTCCCCAAAGCCATTCTCTCATCCATCTTTTTCCACATCCATTTATTACCTCATAGTTCACTGACCTATAATCATCACCATCACCACCATGACCAAAACCACTAGGCATAAATCCTTGGCCCTATCTTTCACTCTCCCTCTCCTCTGTTTGCTATATTCAAATTCTAATATTAAGACATCCCAACCTTCTCTACACAATATTGGAACAGTCTGGTACTTGCAACAAAGTAGTCTTTCTCTCAGGGATGCAAAACACATGCCATTCATATGTTTTAAACTTTTACATAGCTGGCTGGAAGTGATGGGAGTTGCAGCCCAGCAATAGATGGAAAACAAGTGAGTTGGCTGCGGACAACTGAGGGCAGGTGGGTGGTGAAGAGTCCATCTGAGAAGAGCCATCCTTAAAAAGAAACACCAACCTCCATTCTCTCTACCATGGCAGTGGCTATTTGGGACTTCCAGACAAGGTATAGAAAAGGGAGAGCCAGGACTAGGGCAAGAGCTTAGTCTATCTGGGGAAAGCGGGCTGGATGTAGGCAACCGTGAGTGTGAGGCAAGTGGTGAAGAGGAGCCAGAGAAGGTAGGCAAAGAGAAACCATGGCTGGTCTCTACTATAGGTGGAGAGCTCTCACCATAGTCCATCTTAGGAGTACCTTTAAAAAAGCACCACCCCCCTCTACTTCTCAGGAGACCTTTTACAATTTGTTGTTATTAACTGGCCTCGAGTCAATCTTGACTCATGGCGGCCCTATGGATGAGACATCTCCAAGACTCTTTGTCCTCCACTGCTCTGCTGAATTCTTGCAACCCTTTAATACTTGTGACCTTCTTCATAGATTCCATCCATCTGGCATGTGGCCTTCCTCTCTTCCTACCCATCTCTACCTTTCCCAGCATTATTGTCTTTTCCAATGAGCCCTTTCTTCTCATTATGTATCTGGAAGGAAAAATGGGAGCAACCGTGGCTCTTTAACATTTTCCTGCCACAGCAGAAAAGCAACTTCTGTCCACCACAGCAGGGAAATGTCAAAAAGCCACCATGGATCTAAGAAGCCCATGTTAAGCCCCCAAATTTTACCCTTGACGTATCCACAGGTAATGCCAAATTTGATAATTTTGGCCCCTAAGCCTTCCCTCAACTTATACATGAGATCGACTTGTAGTCTAGCATATACGGTATGTAAAATAAATAAGAACAAGCTATGTGTTTTGCTTAATATATAGTCTACAGCTTTACACCAAAATGTTCTTAATACAAACGTAAGAGGTAGAGTGGGTGTTTGCCCTCTGGTATGACTACAATATTAGTAAATGAAATTCCATGGGTACAGGTGGATGTTTAAACAATGCTTCTAACTACACAAGGAGCACAGAAATGCCTTGCCTATTTAATATTGCTTCGAGAATGCCAACAGCATTATTATTATTATTAAGCCTAATATTTTTGTCCTTTTGCTGACTGCTAGCCAGCAAAACACAGAAAAGAGTCATCAGTAAAATGACTAGTCTGGATTTTGGGTAGAGGCAGTTTTCAGATTCTTACTAAATGTATCAATGTTTCATAGTTCTCAATACTCATTGTGAGACCTGGACTGTTGGGGCATAGAAAGATGCGCTGTGTCCTCCATGACCATGTGCAGAGTTGTTCCACGTTGACAGGACGCCAGGAAAAGGATTCCAGAGAGTGGTCTGCAAAAAGACTTCTGGCAGACAAGGATAAATTCCTTCACAGCAGCACACAACCTTGAGCTCTGGCTTTCTTCCAAATAAAGACAGTGGCAAGGCCAGCCTTCACTCAACAAAAGGGCTTTAATCTTTAGTTGCACTATGTACAATATATACATACAGAGTATTGGACAGTCATCTCAAATACTCACAACTATGCAACACTACAACAAACCCACATTGGAGATAATTCCCATCTCCTTTTTATAGGCAGTTAATAATGCCTGTTGCATCAGGCATCTCAGGTGTGTATATTTCCAATTACTAACCCACACACACCTGCCCATGGAGTTGAGCTGCTTGCCTTTCGCATCCTACACCTCTACCTTGTGGTCACATCCATGTCATTTTCCTAACATGGACTGCATCTGCACGTCAGAACACCACTTTTACTGCCATGCCTCTGTCCTATGGAATCCTGTGGCACCAAAGCTCTTTGACAGAGAAAGGTAAACATCTCACAAAACTACAAAGTTTATTCTACCCCAAGTATCACTGTGTGTGTCTTTAACAAAATACAACTAGTTCCTATTAGAGTGCAAACCTCTTGGCAGCTATGACCATATTTAAGGCCATCTGATTTTGTAAGGTCAGCATCCTTATCTGTTTTACCTCCTTAGCTTGTTCCAAGAGTTCCTAGAATTCCTACAGTTCCTAGAATTCCATAGCATTAAGCCATGGCAGTTAAAGTGGTGTCAAACCAG
>CM034704.1:6488129-6510856 GCA_020142125.1 Phrynosoma platyrhinos
TCAGTTGTAAGTTCCTTAGTCATCCATCCTGGTTTCTTGAGACACCTATGTTTGAGACACCTGGTTTCTTGAGACATCCTGGTTTCTTGAGACACCTGGTTTCTTGAGACACCTATGTTTTAAACAACTGAACTATGTTATATCTGCAGTGTGGATAGAGTAAATTCTTTATTAATCCTTTGGCTGCAATGAATAGGAAACAATAATAGGAGCAGACTTGGGACTTTTTTTCTTGGACATGAAAAATGTCATCTCTGGATTATATAGTGCCATGTTAGTAAATGGAGGATATCTATTCTAACTCTTTCAGTTATAACAGAAAAATCAATGTTCTACAGTGCTTGAAGAGCCAGACTGCAAGTTCCACTTACAATGTACATTTCTTCTGAAAAATGTATGACAGAGATCATATCATAAAACTTCTCATTAAGCCTGGAGGGATGAAGGGGCTTCTTACTTGAGCCTTGAGCTCCAGTGATTTTTATGTTTGAAAGAAAACAGTGAGACAAACAGAAATTCATTACTTTCTCAATTATCTTCCTTGTCTCTCATCAAGTAGAATTCCACAGTGTAAAAAAAGACTTGAACAGTGGATTAGAAAAGATGCTCATAGGTAGTATAAATATTTCATTCTGTTTCAAATGAACATGTTTTAATTGTCATAGCAACCAATTAGTATGCATGTTTTCCTGAAGAAATATGTAAATTGAAGAAATTACACATGAGAAACTCAGCTAAAACAAGAGATCAAAACTGGCCCATGTGTTGTGATTTATATCTCATATGAGAAGAAATGAAGAGGAAGGACTTTTCGTGGACAGAGATATTAGAGGCTAAAAAGGTGCAGGAGTCCAGTGGAAAAGTTGGAGGAGGGAACCACCCCTGTTCAGATCAGGGACCTCATTCAAAACCAGAACTCACCAGAAGTCCAAAGTATTGTTTGGTTCGAAATGGCCACAATGTTCTCTAGGGGTTGTGGAGGCCTTTTCACATATTCAACCCTTGCAGGCCATTTTTTTAAAAAATGGAAATAAACTAGAAGGATTTTTTGTGGCTCATTGTCATGCCTTCCCTGGAGATGCCCTCCTCAGATGGAGAAGGAGACAAGGGTGGGCCTCAGCCAGAAACTGAGGAGTTCCACCTGCAGTTTCAGAGGAAGAGATAGAGGCTCTGCACCTTGTCATACACCAACAGCTGAAGTGCTGGGAACAAAGACACCAAAAACACTCCCCTCCACCTTAAGTAAGCTATGCTGGTTAAGGAAACAACTGTGCCAATTTTGTTGTTCTTGTGTCCCTTCAAGTCATTTCTAACTTATGGTGATCCTAAGGTGAACCTGTCATGGGCTTTTCTTGGCAAGATTTGTTCAAAGGAGGTTTAGCATTGCCTTCTTCTGAGGTTGAGAGAATGTGACCAGTTAGTTTCATTGCTGACAGTGCATTCAAACCCTGGTCTCCATAGTAGTTGCCCAACACTCAAACCACTGGCTAAAAATTCTCTCAGCCGAGGCCATTCTGCTGCTGTGGAAAATTGATCCAAGCCTCCTGCTGAATATGAGTGATTTCCTCGGTTTTCTGTGACTCTGACCCTGGGCTTGACTAACCTCTCTGGAACTTCCTTCTTGATTTCAAACTTGACTGTCAAACAGCATTGATTCTGCAGTGTGGAAGCAGCCTACATAGTGTTGAGCAGTCATCCCAGGGAGTAGATTCCAGATGACATAATTGCATTGGAAATCACTTTCAATTTATGGCAATCCTAAGGTGAACCTATCACAGGGTTTCTTGGCAGAATTTGTCAAGAGGTTTGCCTTTGCCTTCCACTGAGGCTGAGAGACTGTTCAAGACTTGTCCAAGGTCACCAGTGAATTTCCATGGCTGAGCAGGAATATGAACCCTGATCTCCCAGTGTCTTACTCCAACACTCAAACGTACCCCACTGGATCTCCTTTCTCAGATACTTCACCTCTGTTTTCTTTTCAACACAACACTTTTGGCAAAACTTGTCTAATTGCCAACTATCCACTCAAGACCTCTCTTTGGCTGTCTCTTAACCAAACAGGTCCACTCATGAGATTATGCTGCTTCCACTAAATATATTTAATTTGCCAGTATTACATTTTACACTGTAAAGGCTAAATAAAGTTATTTGTGGGATTTCTATTTTTTGTGTTAAAACAAATTGTTTTGACATTCATGGTTTGGGAGTGCCATTTGTTTCTCTGGCTCAGGAGGAAAGGTATCTTAGATGTATCCTGGAAATTGTCTCTCTTTTTGAGATCACAGCTGCATATGTTTCAGCCTTGTCTTGATAATAGAAAAGATTGGTGGTAAAACAGAAAACAACCACCACTGTGTCAGTTCAGGAGACTGAACTCAATCAGCTGCTGAAACTCAGCAAAAGGTAAAAACACTTCACAGATCTTTCAGAACATAAAAGGGGACTGTGTTTCATTGGCTTTCATATTTTATAGTCTTCATGTGAGACAACTCTCTTTCCACTGATCTTGTTTGAGTGACTTTTGTTTTCAAAGAAAAGCATTCTTGTTACAGAAGCAACCTGCTGGGCTTGAAGGCTCAGGCAGGCACCCTGGAACGCTATGTCCTGAAATGTTAATAGCTGATAATGATTTTGTTAAGAAATAGTTACTGGCAGTCTGATTTAGGGATGCTGAAGAAAATTCACCCTGTCAAGTGAATTGCAAAGAGAAAAGAAGAACATTTATGCTGGATAAGACCAAACTTCTCCACAATCGAGATCCTGCAAGGGAAGATGGAGTACAATGTTGGAACTTTGTTTAAAGTTGGAACATTCCAGTTGGAACTCTGCTCCCCCTCTTCCTTTCCAGGCAAGCAAAGCAAAGCAAAGCAAAGCAGCTTCATTTATATACCACTTCATACCACGCTATGCAGTGTCTAAGCAGTTTACAACTGTAAGCTCACAGTACAAGGTGTTGGTTATAACCTTTAAAGCCCTACATGGTTTATGTCCAACCTATTTCCAGGACTACCTCCTTCCGTATGATTCACCCTGTGCACTCCAGTCCTCTGGGAGGAATTTGCTACAACCTATGAAAATGAGGCTGTTGGCAACCTCCCAGAGGCCTTCTCTGCTGCCGCCCCCAGATTATGAAATGGTCTGCCAGATGAGATCCAGCTTATTCCCACCTTAAACATCTTCAAAAGGCTGTTAAGATGGATTTCTTCCAGCTAGCCTTTGCTGAATAAGTATCCCAGACCAAGAGTTAATTAATTCCTCTCCCTTTCTACACTGCTGCTGTTGTGATGCTTTTTGGTTTATGTTGTGATTTATTTTAAAATGTTTTTAATTGTTTAAGTTTAATATTTTTTAAGGGGTGGGTGGGTTTTGGGGTTGTATGTATTTTATTGTAGTTTTAATTGTTGTAAGCCCCCCGATTGCACTGCAGAAGGGCGGGATAGAAATTATTATTATTATTATTATTATTATTATTATTATTTCCTCTCCACAGATCCCACTCAGTACCCAGGAGGTCCTTGAAAAATCCATTTAGGGGCTGATGGAGAGTGGAGTCTAGTGGAGTAGATCCACCTGTGAACACCAAATGTGCAATGACAATGTCATCCCTCAAGACAAAGCTGTGTTCCCAACAAGAGAAAAAAAAAATTGGATGCATTTTTGACACTCTTTGTTCCCCACCATTTTGCAAAGCCCTCCTGGGAACCAGTCAATTTTAAGAAGACTGAAGATCATTGTGGAAAGGGGGTAATAAATTCTTCACTCTGCATATTGATGTCCATCACTGACAGGATGCTAGCCTTTTCCAAAGGTTTACTTAGGCAAACAGCCAGTTGGTCTAAGATATTCACAGTTAGACCAGGCAATTTCACTGCTGAAGGCAAAGGAGGAGAGTTTCTTCATTCAATGAACAGAGGCAAGCTGACACTGCCTTCCACCACATCTGAGGATAACTGGCTAGTTTGGAGGATACAAGCCAAGAAAAGATCGAGGCCAAGGGGCTTAGGATGAACAGTTCAGGTGCTACTGCTGCTTCATAGAGTCATAGAATCAAAGAATTATAGAGCTGGAAGAGACCACAAGGGTCATCAAGTCCAACACCCTGATATACAGGAATACATAATCAAAGTACCCCCAACAGATGGCCATCCAGCCTGTTTAAAAACCTCCAAAGAAGGAGACTCCAGCACTCTGTGAGGCAGCATCGTATTCTGCTATCAAACAGTTTTTATCATCAGAAGGTTCTTCCTAATGTTTAGGTGGAATCGCTTTTCCTGTAGCTTGAATCCATTGCTTCATGTCCTAATTTTTGCAGCAGCAGAAAACACGCTTGCTTCATCCTCAGTGTGATATCATTTCAAATATTTAAACAGGGCTATCATGTCACTTCCTAACCTTCTTTTCTCCAGACTAAATATACCCAGATCCCTAGGTTGCTCCTCATAGTGCATGATTTCCAAACCTTTCACCATTTTGGTTGCCTTCCTCTGGACACACTCCAGCTTGTCAACAACCTTTTTGAATTGTGGTGCTCAGATTGTGGTAGACAAGTATTCTAGGTGAGGCCTGACCAACACAGAATAGAGTGGTACTGTTGCTTCCCTTGATCTAGGCTTCCATTTATGCAGCCAAAAATTGCATTGGCTTTTTTAGCAGCTACATTTTTAGCTGCTGTTGACTCATATTCAATTTGTAGTTTATTAGGACTTCTACATTCCTTTCACATGCTTCCTTCCAGCATCTACTCTCTGAGCCATTTAATTCACTCAGGTTTTCTCATGCTACACACAGTTTGATACCATGTTAACTGCCTTGGCTCCAGGCTAAAAAAAATCTGAGATTTGTAGTTTGTAAGGCACTAGAGCTCTCTGGCAGACAATTCTAAATATTTCATAAAGCTGCATGATTCCATTATCAAAGAATTATAACTGTATAGTGTGTCAGAGACCTCTCTTTCGAATATGGTGGGGCTGCCACATTTTTTGGAAGAATATCAAGGAAAAGAATCAGTGATTTCATCATAACTACAGTTTTCATCAATCTCAATGCTTGTTGAATTTTAGCTTGCAGTATTTTAGCATTTATGAACTATTAGTGGAAAACTATTAGAGGATGTGCAGAAACTGGAGTGTGTCCAAAGGAGGGCAACTAAAATGGTGAAGGGTCTGGAAACCAAACCCTATGAGGAACGACTTAGGGAGCTGGGGATGTTTAGCCTGGAGAAGAGAAGGCTGAGAGGTGATATGATAGCCGTGTTTAAATATTTGAAGGGATGTCATATCGAGGAGGGAACAAGCTTGTTTTCTGCTGCTCCAGAGACCAGGACCCGAAACAATGTATGCAAGCTGCAAGAAAAGAGATTCCACCTCAACATTAGGAGGAACTTCCTGACAGTAAGAGCGGTTTGACAGTGGAACACACTCCCTCGGATATTTTGGTGGAGTCTCCTTCCTTGGAGGTCTTTAAGCAGAGGCTGGATGGCCATCTGTCAGGGATGCTTTGATTGGGAGTTCCTGCATGGCAGGGGTTGGACTGGATGCCCCTTGTGGTCTCTTCCAACTCTATGATTCTATGATTCTATGATTCTAGTGTCAAAAACATACAAGCTGAATGTAAACAGCATTTTTTTAAAGTGAAGAACTTCTGGTGTGCAGTATCTTATAGATAACTTTTAAAGTTCACATCCCCCTCCCCTTTAAATACCCTCCCACAATCAGATCATAGTGGCTAAAAGGAATTATCTTTTCCCTTGTGTAAGGATATAGCTTAAAATCATTATTTTAGAAAAAAAAAGTGATGCGTTACTAATTAGTTACTGTTTTTCAACAGTAATGTATTTCTCAAATATGAGTTGGCACTTATTGTTTTGAATCCCCTCCCCTCATAGAAACTCACTTTACAGCTGATATCCTGTTAGTGAATTATGATGTCATAAGTTAGACTTACAACCTTCTAACTGTATCCTATTCACCTTTATGACTGTGGTACTACTGTGTGCCCACTCTGTCTGCAGGCTTGCCATCCGAAGATTTGAGCCTCCATGGATGGCAAGTCCCAGCTCTTAAAATGGTGGTGTATACACATGCCGGGGCATGTGGGAGCGCACACCCATTGAAAACAATAGGACTTGAAGTCTCATATTTTCCACCATCCACGGGGTGGTGGTGGCCCAGCACAGATCACCGCAGATAGCAAGGTCCCATTGTATTAACATTGGCCCAGAACAGACAGCCCACAAGGAGTGGCCAGAGGTTGCTCTGGCCAAAGTCGGGCAAAACCATGGCAACTGCACCACCCGCTCCTGTAGCCAGCACCACCAAGTCCAAACTGGGATTGCCAGGAGTCAGATTTAATCCACTCCTTTTTGATCCAGTCCAAAGGATCAGTTCAGGGGGTAGAGTGGTGTCTGACTATTTTGGGGTATGTGTGCATGTGTCATTTGAACACCATGCCCCCAAAGCAGCTGGAAGCCTCCTTATTTGGCCCATGTTTTTTGGACTGTTATCATAAATTCCCCAGCCCCCAATCAACTTTAAAATCCATCCAGCCATGCCAAGGGATGAAGTTCTGTGTTGCTGGTAAGCAGGGTGCTAAAGGGTGATGAGTTCAGCCCTTTCCTGCTAGTGATCTCTGGTGCATGGAGAAGAAGCAGGGACCTCCTATGACAACATCTTGGTCTCCTACTTCTGAGTGGCAGGAGGGACCTCACACTTCAGCAGTACAGAATTCCACCTTCCAGTGTAGCTGGCTGGATTTTAAGATGTGTTTTGGGGGTCAAATTGAGAGACAGATTGTAACCATGACATCATGGTTGTATGTCTGATGCATGATATTGGCCTACATTTTCATGTCATAAATTAATACCACTTAGAATTAGTGTTCTACACAATGAAAATCCTTGCTGGCCTGTGGCCATCCTTGAGATCATAGTTGAGTGAAAGGAGTTCCGTTTCCACATTGACTGACCATCTCATTGCAAATTCCTGAGAGTGACTCTCACTATTCAAGCCTTCCAGTTTAGAGTTCTGCCCCTTGGGCTGTCAATGACATGAAGAGTTGTTGAAAAAGCAACCTGGCAGTCACTGTAGCACATCTATTAGCCCTTGGGACAACTGGCATACTGACAACTTGCTTCCAGTTTCCTATTTAACAATTGTACCATAGCATTCATTTCCTGTTAAGTCTACTATCCTAGCTCAAGTTCATTCTGAACCATAAGAACTCATTGTAGAGAACAGCTCAGGGGTAGGGAGAGTGTTCTACCATAGATCAGATGGGAGGGAGACTCCCTGCACTGGGAAACTTAATCTTTAATATGTCATTGCTATTTATTTACCTGTTTGTTTTATCTCTTTCTGGGCCAATAAACATTGCCTTGCCCTTCTTGATTTTGTTGAGTCCTGTTAAAGCCTTACAGAGGAGACATAAAAAGAAAGCAACAGGAACCAAAGAAAAGAACTATGACTGGTTCTCAAGTCAAATGTGAGCCCCCTTGTTGGGTCTTAGAAGCTGCTCAAGGATGCCAAAGCTGTCCCTGTAGTGTTTCCACTCTGGCCACTTACTATATTGCAAGACAGATTTTGAGAAGTTTGAGAATTAAGAACTGAGATGTGTTTTCACAACCTAACACTTGGTCCCAGTTTTAGCCCATTGTTCAAGGAATTAATAATCAGCTCTTGCAGAGAGACTGTGTGTGTGTGTGTGTGTGTGTGTGTGTGTGTGTGAGAGAGAGAGAGAGAGAGAGAGAGAGAGAGAGAGAGAGAGATGCCTTGTCACAATCAGGCTGTAGAAAGATTATCACTGCTTTGTGCCTTCATTTTTAATAAGCATTTTCTGTTTTCTTGCCAAAAGACTGTAGAGTGTTGTTTGCCAGCCCCAGCTTCCCTTTTCACATGCAATCCATCAAGCCCAAACTGCTAAACTCTACAGGAACATCTATTCTCTTTATTTATTCCATGCACTCTCCTTGGCTCAGCAGGGGCAAATAACCTGTCTTAAGTTATGACAGATGCTGGTTTTTTTTTGTTTTTTTTTTTTTTGGAGACAAGTAAATGGGAAGCAGATTTGGATTAGAGGTGGCATTTCCTCTTAGGGTCCATAAGAACCAGACAGCTGCTTTAGCTTTCTCATATGGGAAACAGGTATTCAAAACCAAACACAACATTCATGCATATTCCTGATGCCCATCCCACCCCCTCTGGCTACCTGCGTCCATCTGTTGCAATGCTTTGGTGCCAAATTGTAACTTAATCAGCCCTATCCCTTATTGTTCAGTTACCAGAAAAGCACTAGGCTAAGTGAACCGACTGTGTGACAATGAGCAAATTGTCTGCAAATATCATATGTTTATTTGCTATGTGGATTATGCTCACTAAATGCAAGAATGAGGCGTACATGACCTCTCTGGTGTCCTCTGTCCTCTCTGGTGGACACCTCTCTGTCCTCTCTGGTGTCCTCTGTCTTGGTTATGTTCACCAGCCTGAACTATTTGCTGCTTCAGGAGGAGGAGGAGGACAACAAGTCCTTGCCCCATGTCTCAGAATTTGGCTACACTTTTTTTATAAAAAAAAAAAAAATCCTGAAAATTTAATTCCCTTTCCCCATACATTTGATGGACATAACCTGAGAGTGAAACCATTAATGTGGCAGGAAGCAAAACTGTCAGACTTAGCACTGAATGCTTACCACAGCAAAGACTGGCTTTGTCCTACTGCATGCACCCATACATGTGGCCCTCAGTTATGCATCCTGCTTCTTTTTTTCTTTTTCTTTTTCTGAAAGGCTTCATGAGAGCTGTATGAAAAAAAAAAGAGATAACATCATCATCATCATTCTTACTATTATTATTAACTTTATTTATACTAAACCTTTTTTCTCAAGACTGGGATTCAGAGCAGCTTAATCATTTAAAAGATTACCATTAAAAATATACAAAAATGAAACATTAAAATGAAACTAAACTGTTAACCATATTAAACTATTAACCATATTAATCTACAGTGGGCCCTTGGTATCTACTGGGGTTTGGTTCCAGGTACCCCTGTGGATACCAAAATATGTGGATGCATGAATCCCATTAAAAGCAATGGCAGAGTATATAAGGTAGACCCTTATATAAATTTGCAAAATCAAAGTTTGCATTTTGTTACTACAGTTGGTCCTCCGTATCCATAGATTTAACCATCCACAGCATATGTATGTATGTATGTATGTATGTGTATAGATCACTGAATCTGTGGTTGTGGAGGGCCAACTATAGTAACCATATTAAAAATATACATAAGATTTTAAAAGCCATCTAGCACAATTGAAAACAAGCCAGAGCTTGAAGCACTTTGTTAAAAATCTTCAGTTCTGAAAGCTAATCTGGATAGAATAAGTCATTACCTGGCAAGGGAAAGACAGCAGGAAGAAGGGTCATTCTCACCTGCCTAGGGAGTGAGTTCCAAAGTATTGGGAAAGGTCCTCTCTTGTGGTGGGACTGAGATGAGAGTCTTTGCTGTGGATCTCAGGGGCCAGGCAGGATCATATCGAGAGATATTACATAGACTGGTCCTACGCCGTGATTGCCTCCATGTTGGGAACAGCTCTATAGTAGATATCTCCACATTGGGAACAGTTTGAAGGACATCTCTGGCCCTATCAATATATTTTGGCATTTTGAAACTCATCAGCATGAAGCTATGGCCTCAGTACCATAGTAAGTATGAATGGGTCAGAAATCATTCTCTTATCAATAATAATAAAAGACAGTTTCTGCATGTCTGCGGCAGCCATAATTTTCCAGGACATCCGTATTGCAAAGGGATGTTGTAGCACCTTTGAGACAAACTGAAAGATGCTGGTAGTATGAGGTTCGTACCAGCTTCTTTCTTTCAGTTAGTCTCAAAGGTGCTACAACATCCCTTTGCATACTAATTTTCCAGACTAACATGGTATATCTTTGAATATTATCAGAACATCATGCTACATGACTCAAAATTTGACGATGCATTTTTGGTTGTTATCCAAATACTAACTAGGTGTAAGTTGACATTCTAAGGAGGGCTGCTTCTGAGAAGTAAAACATTGAAAGAAAGAAAGAAAGAAAGAAAGAAAGAAAGAAAGAAAGAAAGAAAGAAAGAAAGAAAGAAAGATGCTCAGAAAACAGGAGAGGGCTCACTTCGGGTAAGATTCCTGAGAGAGGAAAGGCAGGAGAACAGGCCAGGGCTAAGGCTGCTATGCTTCCTGAAGTTAAAAAGGGGGATAGGAAAACAGGAAGCCTGTGGACCCCTTTTGATGTTATATTAAATTTTGATATTATTCAGTAAGAAATTGACATAAGGCTTTTGGAAGCATTGATGCTAAAATGACTGAGGTGGAGAGTGGTGGTGCAAAACAGGAGAAGGTATCACTGAACCAAAAAATGGGGGGGGGGGGAAGAGAAGGATTTCCCAGGTACTGCTGATAAGACTTCTGGAGTAAAAGTGGGAACACTGGACAAACATACTCTTGTTGCTAGTAGGTTGGCCAAAATGAGAAAACAAAATGTGCAGTAAATCTACCATTAATCCCAACTCTAACAATAACATAAGTCTTACTGTTAATTCTCAGTACATTGGCATTTCAGTAGGGTACCATATAACATGTTGAATGAAAGTTTTTGAATCCTGGTGCAAGAGGGTAAAATGCATATTTCAAAGAGAAGAAGCAGGAGTCACATGCAAACTATCTAAATATTTTAAATTATTCTAATGTAGCACCCACCCTCCCACCCACCCACACATTTATTACTATGGGGGTGAGGAATACATATGGAATATGTTTAAGGG
The DNA here is from genome assembly GCA_020142125.1 of Phrynosoma platyrhinos. Lineage (NCBI taxonomy): Eukaryota > Metazoa > Chordata > Lepidosauria > Squamata > Phrynosomatidae > Phrynosoma > Phrynosoma platyrhinos. The sequence continues at coordinate 6,498,938 of CM034704.1, forward strand.
CTCACCAGTAACATTAGTATGTTGTACAGGACAATCCGAAGTATGTTTACTTAATAGTAAGTCTTGCTATATTTAAGCCAGGCTTTCCTAAGTTGCAAGTATGTTTGGTATCACAACCAAATTAAAATGCTCCTTTAAAAAAACAAAACAAAACAAAACAAAAAAAAAACAAGAGGGAAGGAAGGAAAAACAAAAACTGGATAATATCCAATACAATTCTTTTCTCTTAAAAAAAAAATAGAATAATGCAAAACAACCACAACACTATGTAGATTCTTTGACGTTTAATAGCATTACTTAAAATGATAGCTGATACCATCACAAAGCCAGAATAAGAGAGGACTAATGTCATAAAATTATTGGATGAACAGATAAATAAAAAGTCACACCTTTCATTTTATCTCATCTGTCTAGTTTTTGTACAGTGAGTGCGAGTTCTAGGATGGAAAAGACAGAACAAAGTGTAGCTGATGTTTTTGTTTTTCTAGTTTAAATGTCAGAATATGGTGTGAGTGTGCGCTGTGTATGCAACCAGTTATTTTATTAATGTATTTGGAGTTATTTTCTTCCTCTTGTGTTTCTTGACTAGTTCCTGGAGTTTTACTCTTGGAAAGGTATTGTGAATAACAGCTAGAGAACTTGAATAAAAGAAGAAAATGGCCTTTCAGTAAACAGGATCCACTGTTATTGGCTCTCACGGATAGTGCTGGAAATAGCATGGTGAAGCATAAGCATGTGAGAAATGCAATGTAATGTTCAGGTTCAGCCATGTCTGCATGGGCCAAATACCATGTCCTCCCCTCATAATTGTGATGAGCAGTCCGGATGACACAGGGCCCGATTCCCAGTTCTGGTGCGAGCTGTCTGGATGAAGTCCAGCCAATTCAGCATTGAACTCACTCTACACTACCCTTAACATAGTTTTTTTTTTAAAATCACCTTTTAATCCAGATCCCTCTTTAGTAATGCCGAACAGCTGTTTACAATGTGTCCCACAGTGCTGGCATCAGTTATCTGATCTGAAGTGAGAATGAGCTCCCCAGCCATGGAAGTGAAGCTGGGCAACACCTAGCAGTACTGGGCGGCACAGTGGGATGTTCATATGAACAGCTGCCTGGCATCACAATGGAGTGCCCAAGATAAAAAGGGGATGTCAGGGCAGCTTTGAGGTCAGAATACTTCAGGCTGCTTCCAGATTATTCTGGCCTATACATAACTGCTTAGCAAGTGTGTGTGGGAAAAGTCATGTTGGCAAGGTTCTCATCTGTAGCAAGTCAGCCAATAGGAGTGTGACAACAAAAGCAGACATCCGTATGTTTGCATGCTTGATGGACTGGGGTAAATACATCAATAAAGTGGAGCAACCACAGATGTCTGGCCAAAAATGATTTGGGGAAAGTGGCTTGTGAGTCATTATTTTATAACCAGCAAATCTCGAAATGGGGGAGCGTGTGGCTGCTTATGTCAAATTTGCCACAATTTGCTTCGACGGCCATAGTAATATTGGAGACAAGCCCAATGTTACCGTGAATCTGGAAAATAGTAGGTGAAGGCAACCTCCTAGTCAACTTATCAACATAAAAACTTAATTTATCACTTTTATACCAATATGTAGACTGAAACAACGAACTTTTTATAAGTTCCTAAACAAGGTGAGGGCTAGTACTTGCCAGGATCATACTATATGATGACTGAATGTACACAGCATTATACAACATTGTTCCATATTAGTTCAAATCCCCACTCGGACATAGAAACTCACTGGGTGACCATGGGCAAGTCACACTCTCTCATTCTCAGAGAAAGGCAAGAGCAAAACCTGCCTGAACAAATTTTGCCAAGAAATCCTATGATTGATTCTCTTTATGTTCACCATAAGTCCGAAATGACTTGAAGGCACATTGCAGCAACAATAGCTACCACATTTGTCAGCATAGTTACCGTGGCATAGTAACTAGTACCAACAGGATGAGTTCACATATGACATTGTCATTTGTTGCACTTTTAGATGAAGCAAAGGGATGCTCCAAGACATCAGTGCAAGATGTAAATCAAGGACTGATAGGGAGAACATGACATTCTTTTCACAAGGAAAGTCCTACTTCTAACCCCTAACATTTCCACTCAAAAAACATCACATAGCAGGTGGTGAGAACAAACCTTTGGATAAGATTTACTGCCAGTCTGAATGAGCAGTACTGATATACATGGACCTGTGGTCTGACCTTGTAAGGAGACACCAACTTCATATGATGGTATTCAGTAGCAACAAATTTTGTATTCTGTCAAATCCAAAAATAACTAGAAGGCGTTGTTGCATATATACTATACAGTGATATGCTGCCACTTCACACTTCTTGTCCGCCTTTAACAGCCTGTGTTAACAGCAATGATAAACCCTTTCCCACATGTTCAGTAAGTGGGAAGTAAATTCAGTTTTATATTTGCTAAGATCATATTGGTAGCCAAACATCCTCAGAATTAAAAACAAATGGAAATAAAATAAAATAAATTAACACTGAGCCTGCATTAAAATGATTTGGATTATCTGGATTGTCTTAAATATCCCCCAACACTCACATGTCTCTTCCCCTCATCGATCCCTCCACTTGGCTACCAGTTCGATCCAGGCCTCAGCATAAACTTTTGTTCCTAGTATTTAAAGCCTTGTGCTCTAACTTCCCCAATATTTGTCAGTTCAGCTAGCATTGTATGTACCATCTAGAAATTTAAGATCTGCAGACAAAGGATTATTGGTGGTTTCACCAATGTGTTTGGCTCTGTCAAGGCTGCAAGCCTTTCACGTTCTGGTTCTGCATTTGTAGTATAGTCTTTCTTTGTATCTCCAGCTGGAGGAGAGCCTTACCTGCTTTCACAAAGGGTTGAAGACCTTCCTCTTCAATTCATTGGATTAAGTTGCTGAACATGCCTAAGGTGGCTGAGTGGAGATTTTGTTTGTTTTCATTTTTAGCATATTAGTATATTATTTTAGTATTATATGGGCTATACAGACCAGCCAAAAGGGCCAGCCTGAGGGTGGAGTTGAGATGTGGTGACCACACACCAGCCACCCTGACTCTGCCCTGATGCCCCACCAAATGGCAGGCACTGTCAGGGCATTCCCTTGGCACAGCGTTCATACACCCTGTGCCAAAGAAGTGCTGAAAAGCCACCGTGGTGGTGGCAAGGATGGCTTTTTGTTGTTCTAAAAAGGAGCGGCATTTGCCAGCTCTTTTTAGAGCAGCAAACCTCCAGATGAGGGTTATGGCGTGCGGTTGTTGTAGCCCTGATCCACAAGGAAAGAGTAGTGGGACACTGCCCCTTAGGGGCTGTCTGTACAGCCCTTTAGTATTTTATCGTGTTGTGTTTTATTGTTTATTTTTGATTGTATATATTCTAATGTACTGCCCTTTGGTGAAATGAGCATTATAAATAAATGCTGTTGTTGTTTCTTCAGCTGACCAAGAGGACCTCTATCTTGTCTGGATTGAATTTCAGTTCATTTACTCTCATCCACTCCATTACTTAGGAAAGATAGTTGTTTTGTAGCAAAACAGCTTTCTCATCATTTGATGTTAAGGAGATATGGCATTGGGTGTCATCAGCATACCAATGATCCCAATTTACTTTAAAGCCCTGAAGCCACCTCATAATACATTTCAGTTTCAACAAAAACATAAACAGGAAGGATTGGAGAAGCATCTGGAAATCCCTTTCATGCACAAAATTTGGATACACAATGATTACAGAAGCCCCAAGACTTCTGGAAGAACCTTGTGGATCTTGGTGCTGCTGTCATCATTGTGTTATGTGGGGTAGTACTTGAAGTTGTGTTATAGGGGGTAGTACTTTGAAGTTAAGAATGCCTAAGTGAGGTGTTTTAAAGTAATTTGGGGTGATGGTATATGCATCAATGTAGTGTTGGCTCCACATGCAGATCTTTATTTTGTGCTGAGGAGATGATGAATTGACGTCTATAAGCATCGTGCTATGCACACACATCCAACGTTAGTCAGAAAAATGCTTTGGGCCAGTTCTGTTGTGTGTATGTGTGTGCGTGTGTGTGTTTTAAGAGAAACAGTTCAAAAATAAAAACTGAAAGTTTGGCATAGGTCGTTAGTGGTTGTTATTGTTGTTGTTAACCAAAGGGAGCAATGAAGAGTGTAGTGTAGTGTACTGGTCAGGCTGTTGGACTGGGGCTTGAGAGATCTAGGTTCTAGTCTTCAGTAAGGGCTGATGCAGACCAGGTAAAAGGGCTGGTCTGTGGGTGGAGTTGGGTTGGGGCAACCACACACGGGCTGCCCTGACTCTGCCCCGATGCCACCGTCATGCCACATGTCCGACCGTATGGCATGCGGCATCAGAGCATCCTGTTGGCACAGCGTGTAGACATGCTGCACAAAGAGGCGCAAAAGAGCTGCCGTGGTGGAGCTAAGGGTGGCTTTTTGCTGCCCCAAAAAGGAGCAGCACTTGCCAGCTCTTTTTGGAGTGGCAAAAAGCTGGATCGGGGCTGTGGTGTGTGGTTGCTGTGGCCCCAATCTGGCACTCCCAGGGGCGGTACAGAGCTTCCCCTTAGAGGCCGTCTGCATCGGCCATAAGTCAGGAAACTCTGGCCTACCTTAATAGTTTATTGTAGGGATAGAGAGGAAAAGGGGCAGCATATACATGAAAGGAAGGAGGGAAGGTTAGTTTTCAGTTGAATTATGAACAGGAATATATAAGTCCCAGAGGAAAACTTCTATGACACACCTGTTTTCCTGTGTGCCTTTACTGCTGAGATGGGCAGTTTGGGAGGCAATCTGCATTGCTATTATAGATAGGAATCAATAGCCTATTGTGCTTAGTGTCAGGATTTTGCTTACACTTCAGAGCTTTCATCTGCAAGACAAATGGCTCTGATATGATAAGCTATCAGAATTGCCCCTGCTGAAGATGAGATATTTTCCTACGAACCGGCAATGTGAGTGTAAATCCCCAGAAGTTTATCGAAAAGGTTTATATGTAAAATACTGGTGATCTGGCTCATAAATTGTGATTAAAAATTCTAGGAAAGTCTTGCTGGATGAGACTAAGGGCCTTTGCAGACTGCCAGAAATAGTGCAAATTGAGTCCACTTTAACTGCCCTGGCTCAGTGCTAGGGAATCATGGGAATTGTATTTTTTTTCTGAGACATTGCGCCTTTTCTGTCAGAGAGCTCTGGTGCCACAATAAACTACAGTTCCCATGATTCCCTAGCATGGAGCCAGGGCAATTAAAGTGGACTCAATTTGCACTATTTCTGGCAGTCTGCAAAGGCCCTAAGATCCACCCTGGCTATGCATGTATAGGTCCATTCCTCCTCCCTTGACAGCTACCAAGCTCTATGTCATTGCTGCTGAAGTCATCAAATAGTTGGTGAGGTGAAGGGGAAGACAACCAAATATCAGGGATTGTTTCTCATCTGGAGAGAGAGAGACATAGCAAGAGCAAATTGTATTCCTACATTGCAAGCTGATCCTCACATTGGTGGCAAAATGCATTGTCAGTTTTAAAACAAGATGGAAGGATATAAAAAGCCAGGATACATGCCAACCTTGGGATGGTTTGCCTATTGTGGACTTATCCACATGAACATAGGTGAAAAATGGCCTTTGTCCCAGTAATGTAGGACTCCAGTGGAAAAGCTCAAGTTCTTTGTTGGTGGGTGCATTCCTTCCTCTCCTACTAGTAGATCTACCTTTATTCCCAGCAAGCCTGTCTAGGGTTGCATCTACACTTCAGAATTAGTGCAGTTCAACACCACTTTAATTGGCATGGCTTGATGCTATGGGATTTGTAGTTTTCTGAGTTGTTTAGCCTTCTCTTTCAAAGAGCTCGGTCTAGGACCCATGACAAACTACATTAATTCTGCACTGTGACAGTAGCCTTGGAAGGGTTTGAATTCAGCACAGGTTCAGCCTGTTGGCTCAGCTGGTCCTTGGCCATCTCTGCTAGTAATGATTAGTGATGTAATTATTCACTAAGAGCATTATCACACCAAAAACAAGCTCTGCAGGCAAATGGAGAGAAGCGTGTTTATGTCTCTGCATGACACTGAAGCATTTTCATTCTTTTCAGTCATAAAAATGTGGGAGAGGGTTGTAAAAGTGTCCCTCATGCCAAGCTGGGGAAAAAAAACCTTTGCCAAAAGGTACATTTTGACCATTCTTTCCTACATTTTTACAACTGGAAGAGGACAAAAGTGCTGTGGCGTTGTGTGGAGACAGAAAGATAAATGAGCTTCTCTCCATTTGCCTACTAGGTTTGTTTTTTAATGCAATAAGGCTCTGTGAAGTAAGCAACAAGCAATTTAAGCATTTTTCTTTTTGCGGCAAGAAAGTCTTCAAAAACTAAGCCATTCTCAATGGCTATATGTAATTTGGGGTGTATTCTGCACAAAATTTGCACGTGTTTTTTTCACAAAATAACCATGTGTGAATTTTATGCAGAATGTTGATTTTCAGTCTTTTATCCTTGTGACCCCCTTGCAATTTTCATGGGGATGTCACACCGCCCCTCCACATAATATATGAATAAAAATATTTTGTGTACCCTGTGTGTTTTTCTTCACCTTACAGATAGCATCCTATCAATAGTGCCACTCTCTCTCACACAGGTCTCTTATGCTACATGCACTTTCACCTTAATTTTGAGCTATTGTGCTCTCTGTCTTCTCTCTTCACTTTCCTCCCACCCATCCATGAAACTGTCTTGTGATCACTAAGGGGCATGCACCTGCTGCGCCAAGGAAAAAAACATACAGAGAAGCTAAAAAGGAAGCATGTTAAAATGGGAAAACTGATTTTTACTATGTCTGAAGTTGTAGGAAGGCATAATGGAAGAGTGCGCAGAGGCAGTTATAGAGCCTTTTCAACAATCTTGTCTTTCTTCTCCATTGAGATGGACAAGATGGCCTCTGTACACCTTATGGTTGCTAAGGGGCATGCACCTACTGCACCAATTATGGAATTTTGGAGACACTGCAGAAAATGCATTATTTTTTTAAAAAAAGAAAATCAGATGTTGGTACGTTTGCAGTGGAAAGAAGTCATAACAGGGGGAGGATGCCTAGCAACACTTTTTCAGGGAGTGTCAATCCTCAACAGTGCATGTACACACATAGAAGCTTGCTTTTCTTTTTCATATTTGCTGTACTTGCAGGCTGATTTTTCTTGTACTCCCCTTGAGCAACTATTGTTACCCCTCAGGGGTGCTTTGCCCACAGTTTGAGAACCACTGATGTAGAATAAATCCCCTATTGCAGCATTTAATGTGAAGGAAACACCATGTTCTGTGCAGGAAAACACAATTTTCTCCCCAGAAACAGCTGGGGAGTTGTTTTTTGTGTGTAACCATGTATGAATTTTTCTGAGAGCTATGAAGATTCTCATTAGTCCAGGATTTTTCTTGTCATGGTTTCTTGTCATGGTTTCTCAAATTTAAAAAACAAAACAAAACAAAACAAATAAACAAACACCATGTTTTCCAACATTTTCCCCCAAAATATTTTTGAATATCCTTTCCCTCTCTAGCTAGGATTGCATTCTTTGGCAGGAAGTATGGACCTTATCCCACGGGGCCAAAAGCAGCAAGAATCCACATGGAATCAGGCGCTATAGCGCTATAGCTTTCCGGGTGATCCCACGACGTCGCTCGGAATCCGCTAAGAATCAGGCGCTATAGCGCTATAGTTTTCCGGGTGATCCCACGACGTCGCTCAGAATACAACAAGAAACCGCTCGGAATGCAGCATCATTCGGGTTCTTTTGTATGCCTGTTTTCATCGGGCATTACAATATCGCTACCTTATCCATAGCGCTATTATAGCACTAGCGCAATATTATACTAGCGCTATAGTACTGCAATGATGCTCATACGGTTTCTTGCCACTTTTGAGAGCAGCGTGGGATAAGGTCCTCAATCTGCCTCCTGGCTGACTATCTTCTATCAGCCTGACATGTACTGACATACTTCTTCTGAATACTGAGATTTGATGATAACCATTTGATAATAGCCATCATGATTGAGAAGTGCCAATAAGGCCTGCTGTCTATACATTAAGTCATTCTGTTTTGCAGAGGATTAAGGAAGATTTTTTTCCCCATGCGTGATTAACTTTCTCCTACCTATCTTGCCTGTACTACCAAGCAATTTCACAAGGTGACTCCTAGTTCTAATGTGATGGGAGAGGAACCAAAAATATATACTCATTTGCCCATTTTCCCTACTCAGCACTCATAGAATTTAGCCTAGTGAGCAGAGCATACCTGTCATATTTGACACCTGGTGTGGCTCATATTTTTAAACACCTGCCAACAAAATAATAATCATGAAATAAAACTGCTTGTTTCTTCACGGCACCATGGCTGACTGTCAGTAGAGGCAGTCAGGATGGTGGGGCTACCTTTCTCCCTGGGCAGCAAAGCCCCCAGAGCCCAAATGATGACACATTCTCCTGGCTGACTTTCTAGGTCTCATGGAACTGCTGGCCAGGTGAGAGAGGGAGGAGATTCCCTTTCCTGCTTGGTCAGCAAAACCACCAGACCTGGCACCACTTTCCACCAGTGCTTTAGGTGACACTGCCATATGTGGCATAACCTGGTGCTCTCTGAACCCCCTACAGCCCTTTAATGACACCCCTGCCAGTGAGGATTGTGCATGTTCCATTGTCTCACAGGCAAGCTACTCAACAGGTGAAAATACAAACAAAAAAAGTGGAGAGAAAGCCGTATAAATGGAATGGCTGGAATCCTTGAGAGATGCATACTGTAACATTTTATTTCAGGTCCCATTTGGTAATTTTGATCCACATCTGATTCCTCTTGTCTCATCCCTAGCTGTCCTTTCTCTAAGCCAAAAAGATTCCAAACTCTTTGGTTTTTTACTATGCAAGAATTTCAGTGCATTCACCTAGCCACTGTAGAAAATAGTTGTGTTACCTGTAGATCACTTTAAAAAAAATTCCGTAACTCCCTCCCCGTTTTTTGGCATTTCGATCACATCTTTAAACATCACTCAGCTGCTGAGCCTCACTCTCAGCCATCATTGGACTAACAACAACAGCAAAAGCCTGCTTGTCTTGGCCCTGGACCTTACAAAGGAAAAGGAGTAGCAGTGAATCATTGATTCAACCAAAGTGAAAAGGACAACGTTTCCTTGCTTTCACCTTATTAAAAATGCAGATGGAAATCCAATGTGACTTTCACCTGCAGTAAGTGCAGCGTCCTTGTTCCTTGTTCATTTGCAAGTAGGATGGGTGTCTATGTCTGTATCTGTGGCTGGCTGAGATCCAATAACTCCACTAGTGCTAATCTTCACTGGCTTATCTATGCCATTGTTGGGAGAATTGAAACTACTTGTTATCCCACCTCTCATTGCTCTGGATCTTCTCAGAAGATCTGGCAGCCTCCATTCTGATACCAGGTGGCTGTTTGAAGCATGTCTCACTGAGCCATCCACTGCTACTACCAGTCTCTGAGGTCAGAACAAGGCATCCGGCCATGTGATTGAGGCTGAGTGCCTTGTTCTGACTTCAGAGCAAAGTGACCCACAGTGGCAGTAAATGTGTCTGGAAACTCAGTGAGATGTACATGTGAACAGCCAACTGGTATCAGAATGGAGGGTCTTTGCAATGGGAAAGGGTTGGGACAGCTCTGGAGCCAGAAAATTTCAGGCTGCCCTGTGCAGACAGAAATATTGTGTGATTCTCCTGCCAACTGTGAGTAAGACCATTCCAGCTTCCTCTAAGCTGGGCATGACCCTTAAGGGGACCCCCCCACACTTGATCTCTATCTCCACCAATTGAATAAGTTCCCAGTTTCCAAACCCACTAACATTAAAACAAGAAACATAACCATGCATTAACACTTAACCCAAAGGTTGGAGGGGTGGTTGGTGGAAAGATGCTCGACTGTTAGCTGTTTGAACAGCACACCTGGTCTCCCTTGATATGTTCCTGAAGCCTTTGACAACTCCAGGAGTCCCATCTCCCCTGGACAACCAGATGATTCTCGATTGGCTGTTCTTTGTGTCAAGTCACAAGAACATGAAAGCATGCTAGGATACTTGGGACAAAGAAGCCTCGCTGTGCCAAACAAGGTAATGTTTGCTGATGTTCAACCACAAATGGATTTCCTGGTAAGTCAGGGCTGTTTATTTGTTCTGTTTTACTATGGACATCCAAGCAAAGGGAACAATGAATCTTCAAGGAGAAGAAGAGGAGAAGGAGGAGGAGAAGGAGGAGAAGGAGGATATCAAAAGCTGTTTTATTTTGTTTTGTTTTTAAAGATGGCATCCTATTATTGCTGTCTTCCTATAATCAAAGCAGTGGGTTTGGGGAGCATAGGAAAACAGAAAACAAGAGCCATTACAAAGACTGTTTAAAGACATTTCATAAGCTTCCCCCCCTCCCCTTCTCCCTTACATCTTTATAAAAACGACTGTCACTGAAAAGGCCAAATATTTTCCCTCTGCTTTCTTGCCCAAATGCAGTATACATAAATTTCAAGTGCTAAGCCTGATTGATCACTATATGTGGGGATTTTTGTTGTGGCTTGAGTTTTTCTTTTTCACTCGAGTCGGATTTATTGCCCTTTCATAGCATGTTCTTGGGCTATGCATTATGGCTAACAATTTTGCTTGCTTGGATTACCATTAAAAATGATACCGTCTGAAGGATGAAAGCTCTTCAGTGCCAGAAATAGAGGAAGGGAGAGGAAAGGAGAATGAGCACAGAGCTGCTGCTTTTTGCTTTCCAATAAATTCAGGATACCAAATGGCTGTTTGCTTGGATTTATAGCTCAGGTGATTAACATCCTCAGGGAAGATCTAGCCATTAAGAGAAAGGATATTGTGTGTGTGTATGTGTGAGTATATCCTTTGAAAATGTCAAGAATAAAAATACAGTTTAGAAGAAGGAAAGAAAGCCAAGTATGAATCACAAATAGCCAGTTAAAGTGATGACTACATTAGCTTTCAGGGCAGATTCTTTTTTGTTTTGTTTTGTTTTGTTTTGGACAGCAGCTTCCAGAATTACTCACCCAACACAGGTGACTAGCCAAGTTGATGGAGATTCCTGGAATTGCAGTCCAAAAAAGTAAAGTTTCCAGGTTGGGCAGGGTGGGCATGATCCAAAGGATCACCCACCTGTGTATCAGCCTTTCTGCATGGTGATGCAGGGCCTGAAAAGACTGCCAGAAATAATCCAGTTTGAGACCATTTTAACTGCCCTGGCTCAGTGCTAGGGAATCATGGGAACTGTAGTTTATTGTGGTACCAGAGCTCATGGACAGAGAGGGCTCAATACCTCTGAAAAAAAAATACAATTCCCATGATTACCTAGTATTGAGCCAGGACAGTTAAAGTGGTCCCATGCTGGATTATTTCTGGCAGTCTGTTTAGGCCAACATTTAAATTTGTTATATGATGTACAATTACTGATTCTTTTTGTGTGTGCATGCCTTGAGGTTGCCTGTTGATTTATCATGGCCCAATAAATTTCATAGAGTTTTCTTAGGCAAGGAATACTCAGAGGTGGTTTCGCAAATTCATTCCTCTGAAATACAGCTTATAGCTGGTATTCATTAGTAGTATCCCATCCAAGTACTAACCAGAGAGCTTAGTTTCCAAGGTGAGGTGGGATCTAGTGCCTGTCACCACAGAACAAAGAGAAACAGAATGGTCCCCAATTGGCAAAGAGGTTAGAAAAGGCTGCATCTTATCACCCTACCTATTCAAATTATACACAGAATATATTACAAGAAAAGCAGGCTTGGACACAGAAGAGGGAGGAGTGAAAATAGGAAGAAGAAACATCAACAATTTGAAATATGCTGATGACACCATAATACTAGTAGACCTTGAACAACTACTAAGGAAGATCAAAGAAGAAAGTGCAAAGG